>OX465285.1:42219474-42759248 GCA_949987705.1 Thereva unica
AACCGAATCAAATGCCTTCGAGAAGTCGAGTAAAGTCAAGAAAGTTACTTTACGGATATCCAAGGCATCATAGATATCAGAAGAGACTTTTAGTAGTGCAGTTTCACAACTATGTCCAGATCTAAAGCCAGATTGCACTTAAGAAAGAAGACAATTTTCTTCAATATGCGAAATAAGTTGCTTAAAAATTACTTTTTCAAATACTTTCTACAAAAAACATAGAAGACTAATTGGAACGAAATCAGACGGCTGCAAAGGGGAAATTGTTTTTGGAATAGGTACCACCAACGCTAACTTCCATTGTGTTGGAAATTGGGAACGCGTAAGACAGTAGTTGAAGATGTGCGTAAGCACATTTGATACAAACGGTGCGATGATTTTTAAAAATTTAGGTGGAAAATCATCAGAGCCAACCGCCTCAGATTTTATTAAGTATAGTGTAGAAAGAAGTTCATCCTCGTCAATGCAGCGAAATACAAAGCCATCTGAGGTATAATTTAAGTCGAAAGAAGGTAAATTACAGACTGCTTCGGAGGTGGAAGAAAAGAATGTATTCAGGGCATCAGGACCTAACTCTGCTTTTAGGTAATTTTGACCAAGAGCTCCAAGATTACAGAAATTACTCTATAGCCTTTTCGTAGGTAAACTTGTATCCAGCAGGTTACTAAAATAGGAGTGTTTAACTGAACAAATTAACGATACTGCTCTATTGCGTGCTTGTTTATACAACTTACGCACTTCCTCATTACGCGTTTTTTTATACCGATGATACAGGAAGTCTCTTGCAGCAATTGAAATATGCACTTCACGGCTGAGCCAAGGACACCGTCGTGGATAGAGCCGGATTCCTGTCGTCTTGGCGGTTGATTAGTAGAACAGTTTCATGTATTGCTAGAATCTCCGCTTGGTATACACTACAGTGATCGGCTAGTTGGAAGGAGACTTCAATCCTAAGCTCTGGAGAAAAGACTCCTCCACCTACTCGACCTTCGAGTTAAGTAAAGAAGTTTGTGGCACCCTGAGAATTGTGTGGTCTGTTTCTCTATTCACAACGGGAAGCGATGTGGACTCCGCAGTTCCTCGTGAAGTTATTCTCAGCAGAAGTCCCTTTTTTGTGGGGATGATAACAGAGCACCTTCGTGTGTCCTCCCCTGAAACCAGATTCTTGTATTCTAAGAGCTGCGATAGTTACGCTTTCCCTATCCACGAGATTCAAAGGGGGTAGAAATAACATAACATTTAGGTCGTCTGTAGGTATGGAGCGAAGTGCCCCTGTTATGCATAACTGCGCCCATCTTTGTACTTTATGTATTTTGTTTAGCACGGTGGATTTACTCAGGGTTGGCCACCACACTAAAGCCCCGTAAAGGAGAATTGGGCGGACGGTCGCTGTGTAGATCTATCGTACTATGTTAGGGGAGAAGCCCTTTTTTCTTCCCAATGGATTTCTTGCAAGCAAAAAGCGCTATGTTCGCTTTCTTAATGCGTCCTTCTGTGTTTTCATTCCAAAGGAGTTTCTTGTCCAGGACTTCTTCCAAGAATTTGCTATTGTTGCTAATTTTTAGCCCAACATTGTTAAGCCGGGAGATTGTTAAAGGAGGGATCTAATACGTCCTGGGGAAGAGGACTAGTTCCGATTTTACTGGGTTAACGTTGAGTCCACGGGGGCACTCCAGATTGAAAGTGTTTGTAACATCGCCTCGATGAGATCACAGAGGACTAGAGGGAATTTGCCTTTTGTGATGATAGCAACGTCATCCGGGTATGCCATGACATGATGGCTCTCTACTTCCATGCGTCACAACAACTGGTTCATAGTTACGACCCATAGCAGCGGGGAAAGTACTCCTTCTTGCGGAGTGCCTCTATTTATGGCCCTTCGCACCGAGCTGTTGACCGAATTCACCATCCTGGCAGTAAGCATTTTGTGGATGAGAGGCACCAACGATCCCTCGATCTTCTGTTCTGTCAGGGCCAAGGTAATGGCGTTCGGGAATACGTAGTTAAACCCTCCCTCCATGTCAAGGAATGCCACTAGTGTAAACTCCTTCACCTTGAGGGGTTTTTCATTGGTTGAAACCAGTGAGTGGAGAGCAGTATCAGTAAATTTGCTTTTTGTATAGGCACGTTTTGCGCATCTATCTAAAATTGTAAAAGTGACGCTTCCACACTACCAACTTGCACAGTTATAACTCGTCAAAGTAAAAATTTTGGAGATATCTAGATCAACCAGATTCACCAAAGTAATACACGTTTTAGTAAGGTGTTTAAACACACAAAAAAAGTCGACAGTAGCTTTGTTTTGTTTAAAGCACTAGCCGGGTAGAATTTGTGACATTAAAAATATGCGATGGACCAATTTGGAAAATCATCTAAAGTTATTTAGTAGCCAACAAGGCAGTCTAACTAGCTATCTGGTGCTGTGTACAAAATACAAAATATGGCTACAAGTTTGAAGTAAAGTAGGTAAAGTACCTTTTGTTCAATTCTGCGAATTCTGTGGATCTATTTTATGCATCCTCACTCCTCGTTTGAAGAGGTTTAGGAGTATACATAAATATTTTTCATACCGACTTATAGATTAAAGTAAGGCTGCGACGAAGAGGATATGAAAAGCAGAAACTGTATCTTCGAAGTGGAGTTTTTAATCGTTCCCATTCCTCACAGGTGAATTTAAGGGCAAAGTGTCCAGTGACTAAGTCAACTATTGTGCTGCCTGTAGTTCTCTTGAAGGTTTGCGAACCAGCCCACGAATAAACAACTTAGAATACAACCGAGCGTTCGATGTATTTCATGATCATTTAGGATCTCTTTCACCAAACTAGGGACATCGCCAATAACTGGTTCCGGACCGATAAGAACAGTACCAGGGTATGGGCATCCGCCACTTCATTTTCCGCAAAACTCGCATGGGCAGGAACCCAAATAAATCTGACTCGACTGAGAGTACCTACTTAGATCATGAAGTACGTTCGCAATCTCAAAAATTTGAATTCCGTCTTATGGGGCTTCATTTTTCAGATTGTCACTGCTATTAGTACAGTTTCTTCTTGGTTTTTCTAGGTGCATGCCGATATCACGTACCCACCATATCTCTATCTTGAAGCTATCCGCGTACTATACGAGTCTAATCAATGATATCCTAGCTGTAAGTCAGAGATTGTAAAAGCCTCAGTGCATCGATTATAGCCGATGCCAAATTAAGCAGTATCCTGCGTTGCCGCCGGCGATTTGGGAATAGTACGTTGTTTGGATGGCAATACGTTCCTCGAATCTTAATTTTGTATCAAAGACTACCTGGAACACGTTGCGCCTCGCTGAACCCATCGGAGCAAAATAAAGGGGCAATTGCTTGACCTCATGTTTCCCATCTGCAATGACACTGAACCGGGTTTTATTTGTTTTCCTAGATGCCAGCCTTTTCCTGTATTGCTGAATCCTAGACTTATACCTAAATTTTCAGAGGGGGGTCTCTTTAATTCTTATCCATTTCCAAAAAAAACATATTGATCAATTCCCAACCGATATTCAGAATATACTATGTTCCATGTTTTTCCATTTGTAGTAGGATGTCAAGATAATCCCAATTTTCAACTCTTGAACAAAATTTTATCGCTACTATCATAGAGACTGCTCCAGAGAAATAAACGCTCTCCTGCCTCGACTGCAAACTTATACCCGCAACACCAGATTAACCCACTCCCTACTCGTCTCACTCACACCACTTGCAGCACGTCTGCACCAAAGTCTAGAAATTAACAAGTCTTTCATCTTCATATGGTTAATGAGTGAAAGACGAACAGCTATATGCATAAGTTCTTCAAATGACGATGTCAGGCTATCAGAGAGAGAATGCAATATTTTTATAAGCGCTAGCATACAACTAAACAACAGAAAATTTCATGAGTTTCTATAGGGATAATGTTGATGTATTGGTGCATATTTGCTCGTTTGTTTTGATGACTTCAATTTTGACAGCTGATTCAATTTTCTTTCCTTTTCTGTTCTGCATACTTTACCGTAAAGACAGAATCTGGCTTTGTCTCGCTGAATTCACGAAGTATGCGTTGAGTTTTGCTCAGCAGTGATGTTCATATATACACGCACACAACCAACCGGGTGAAAATTTTGTATGAAGATGAAAGACTTGTTATTACTAGACTTTGGTCTACACTCGCGCACTCAACAAAATTGCAATTCGTTTCTAAATAGAATCTTTCACAGTCGGTATTTCCGAGCTCCTAAAACATCTAAAAGTTCAAATGTAGGGTTCATCGCCACCATCTTCAACACTAAGCTTGCTGTTAGACATTGCAGCATGACGTGACAAACGACATGACGGACTGGTAGTACAAAGGGTGATTCCTGAGCTTAGCACTGGCAATAAAAAAATATTATAGTATGTTAAAGAACACAAGGCAGAAGTGAAACCTCGACATACTTTTGTCTATATGTTCTTTATTATGGTATTTTTTTTTCTTCATTTGCTCGTGTTCTTAGCATAATCTAAAATATGAATGAAGCCGGGAATAAGACATAAGAACCATAATATTTTAAGTCTATTGATAAATCATAGTATAACGAATATTTTGAAAGTAATGCAGTACAGTGTATACTTGTTGAATGTGACAATAGTATAGTTGTCAAATGTGACAATAATATTACCAGGAATTTACATACAAGTAACATAAGAACATGATATTACTGCTGTTCCGGAGCTTGCAAGAAGGATACAACTAATTTGTGGCAGCTAAATTACAAAAACACTTTTCGACGTTCAACTTTTTTTTGACGTTCAACTTTTTTTTCTCTTTCACTCCAATGCAAAGTTTGAAACAGACTAGAGTTGAAAGGAAAATGGAAAGCAGCTCAGAATGGAATGGAAATTTGCGTTCAACTTTTGTGTTTACGTTCAACATTTTTATGAGTGTGCGTATATGGAATATGAGTGTACACGGATAGCAAAGACAGCCGAGATTTTCGATCTGCTTCTTGAATAGTTGAAAATGTGTAGACGCGAGCGACAGAATTGAACGTCAAAAAGTGGAATGCAAAGTTGAATGTGTAGAACCGGTCTAGTACGTCATGTCGTATAAGTCATGGTGTAATGTCCAGTAGTAAGCTTAGCTCGAAGGATAGAGAAAAGCATAGAATAGGTCAGGGGAGTCAAGGGGGGTGTTGGAGAAAATGGCGATAAACCTTGCGTTTGAGCTCTTGGGCGTTGCACAGTGGCAAGATTTTTGATATTCCACCCAAATTACTTAATTTTTAAGTTATTGACAACATTTTTTTTAACAGTTCATCTTGAATTTACCTATCGATCCCTCTAGCCGGATTTTGAAATTTCATTTTCGTTTTTTTTTAATTTTTGACAAAAAGTCTAATTTTTTCAAAAAAATACTATTTTTTCTATTCAATTTATTCTAATGGGTCGAAAATTTGAGTTTCCGTACTCATGTTTTTTTTAAATGTTCGTCTTTTAGTTAGCTATTAATCTGTCTAGATGAATTTTTGATATTTTAACATTAAAATTGCTTATAGCTTCAAAACTATAGGCCGTAGCATAAAAGCTGTTGAACTTTATTCATAGGAAATTGTCCAAGCTTTCCAATTTTGTAATAAAAAAATATCAATTAGCTACTTTTTTTTGGAGAAAAAGGTGGTTGAAGTTGAAATTTTAGTGAAGAAAAAAACAAAATTTTGACTTTGACGACACATAACTCTGGAAGTTGGTAGGTTGAAGCCTTCACTTTTACCGCCTTCACATAGGCGGGAGTATTCTGCGTAGATTGGGGCCCTATTCAAGAAAATTTCTCATAGGGTTACAAAAATACAGGGTTATATGTAAACCTCTACCAAAAAATCTCAAATTGAATGATTTGACATTTGACAGTAATTTTAACAGATTTCAAATACCATATTCATTTAGACAGATTAATAGCTAACTAAAAGAACATGAGTACGGAAACTCAAATTTTCGGCCCATTAGAATAAATTGAATAGAAAAAATAGTATTTTTTGAAAAAATTAGACTTTTTGTTAAAAATTAGACTTTTTGTTAAAAATTAGACTTTTTGTTAAAAATTAAAAAAAAAACGAAAATGAAATTTCAAAATCCGGCTAGAGGGATCGATAGGTAAATTCAAGATGGACATTTTAAAAAAAAATTTGTCAATAACTTAAAAATTACGACCTCTAGAGTAATTTGGGTGGAATATCAAAAATCTCGCTACTGTGCGTTGTATGAGTTCGGGAAAACTGACTTTGGACTTATTTCAAGGGAGCAGTCATAATGATAAAAGCGATAAAATTTTGCAAGGGCTCCTGCATTCCCACGGTGACTATTGAAAAGCAAATGGCGATATCACCAATTAGTTTGAGAGCGCGGGTTTGCACCTTGTCCAGCCAAGCTAAGATGGTTCTTGGGGCTCCGGCCCTGATATACGAGTTATGTTCGAGGCGGGGACGAATGTAGGACTTATACATTATAGCACTGGCCTGATATACGAGTTGTATTCGAGGTGGGGACGAATGTAGGATTTGTATATTATAGCCCTGGCAGACATCGGAAGGAGGAATTTGCACCTTTTAAGGAATCTTAGGCACTGGGATGCAAGTAAAAGAAGTGGATCAATTTGGAATATGTGGCTATTCCAGCGCAGTTCTTCGGCTAATGTTACGCTTAGGATGTTTCAGATACGGTTTTGCCGTTACGATCTTGTAAACAGTTTCCTGCTGGTTTAGTAGAATTTGTTTATATGGCATCACTTAATTGCTATCATGGCTGTCGCTGTCAATTACTTGGTTAAAGCAGTTTGGAAGGTTACTCTTTGTTGTTGTTATAATCCAAAATATTAAACGAAATAAAGTGGAAACAAAATTGTGAGGATTTATTGTCATTCAATTGTGACATTTCTTTGTGTTTTGTTGTGTTTAATTTGGTGCAGGATTTTTGTTTTATGTTTCTCGTTATTTTGTAAACGAGTGAAAAGGCAACTTCCGTTTCATATGTTGTTTTCGTTGCCGATTCTGAAAAATGACACCTATAAATGAGTGAGAAGGCCACTTCCGTTTCGTATAACTGTCCTTGTTTTTGTTTCTGTTTTCTGAATTCACTCGTACCTGCTCGAATCAATTCAAAATCCCCGGAGCGAGAGCAAGGAAGCCGTAATCCCTTGTAAACTGAAACCGCTTGTAAAATTATTATAAACAATTTTATAGTTTTATTTTGTGTGGAAGAGTCTAAGTTTATTCGATGAAGTAAGGTTTCTAGTAGTGATAGTATTTTATTTGATACTAATTTAAATAAATTAAGTGACTCTCTTCTGAAAAGCAAGTTTTTAGTTTCAATAGAAATTTAAATCACCTAAAAGCGGGAAATCTCTTTCCTTCCGCATCAATTGTGACTGTCCAGAAGTCCTTTGTGAAAGTTCAATCACTGCTACAAAAAACTTGCTGTTACTACATGCTACGACAACATCTCAACAGCTCCCAGCAACAGCGATCTCAGAAGATCACACCGTCCTTACTAGTATATAACCATACGTCAAATACCTTTCGTCCGGCGAGTATAAACCTTTGTCGGTTCTTGCAGAATAAATATAAACACGCCGTTAGCCTGCGATAAAGAAGACAGGCAGAACTGCTGTGGCTATAAATCCAATTAAAGTCTTCAACACAAGATCGAAAACCCGAAAATATTTGGCCAACAATGAACCAATATCCAGCAGGTGCAGCACGATCGCATCTCTTCGAAGCTTGCATCTTCTTTTAGTTCTTTTTGCGAAAGGGACCCTCCGGAGAGCGAACAGAACCGGCACTTCAGGTTGGGAAGCCCCACGCGGAACACATTTTTTTATTTAGTTTTTCTGAATTTTTTTATTATCTGCTTGAAATTCTGTTGCTTTTTTTTCATGATCAAACTTCCAAAATTGAAACTGGTTTCTGTGTGGTTTTATGGTAGCACAGTAAGTGGATTTGGAATGTTTTTCGTGATTCACGCGAGAGCCGAGACGTGAGGCAATTCTTAATTTGATGTGGTTTTCGTTAAAACGTGCAAAGCCTAGTAAGGAAACTAATTTTATGTTAGATAACTCAGATAAAGCAGAAAAATATGAAGTCATGTTTTGGACTTGAACGTTTGTTGTTGTAACATTATTTTATTATGAGGCCTTGCAACTCGATATATAAGGCTAAGAAGTGTGCGATGTTGTTGTTTTTTAATATATGCTTCTTGATTATGTAAGCGATTTTGGGTAATTAATTATTTTTAGACATAGAATATTGGCAGATATATAGTCAAATAAAACTCTTATGCCTTAATCAAGCAGAGTTAAGTTGGCTGGTCTTCAAGTATACTGGGTAACACGGTTATATACGAATAGTATCTGCAACTCTGCAAATAAGAGGATGCAGACTTATGTAATGAAAGTCGAAAATGCAAAGATAACGATATTGGAAACTCGGTTGGTAAATAGCACACAAACCGAAACTCTAAACTTCGTTATTCCTATTAATTCCTGTCTTATATCTTTTAAAACTTAGCTAATACCAACGCACGCTATAACCCCCTGTAATAGACCAATTAAAAGAGCAAACAGAGATAACTGACTTTTGCATGAAAGATAATATATAAAGCAAGGCAGACCTCCCAAACCACTTTGGCAGTAATGTGACAAATGGAAAAATTTATTCCTGTAAAATCAAAGAAGTGGCGTAGCATCTGCCAGTGGCGGATTTGCAGTCTTGACCGCCCTAGGCCTAGGCCAACAGCGTAGGTAGCTTACGCTTTCGCTTGTGTATAAAATTTCTTTTGTATTCCTAGTTTTTTGGCCTAGTTTTCGAAATCATCGAAGTTATCTCGTGTTTCGCCAAAAAAAAGTATTAGTACTTCATACTCTGAAGTTTCTTACTTGTGGAGCTGAGTCGATCCAGTAAAATTCACCCAAAAACAGAGACATAAAGACTGTTCGGCATATAACGTTTCTCTTCTGTTGTGTCATTTTCGATGGAGACTAAAGGTCTGAACATGTAACCGAAGTGAAACGAAACGAAACCGAACCGAAATGAATAAATTGTATAAAAATGTTTGAACCCAATGTAAGCGAACGAAACCGAAACGAAGCCAAGGATATAAATTCATTTTATTTCGGCTTTCGTTTCAGCTATTCAGCACTGGAACGAAGTGATTCGCTGATTCTCAGGCTTCAACGTCAGATTTTCATTTTCTTTTGTATTTTATTTATTTAATTTTTTATATTTTTAGTTAAGTTAAAAACTGTCTGTTCCTTCACTGAGCATAAACATTGCCAAAAACCGATTCGGTCCGATTGCTATCTATATAATCGCTATTATATTGGAATACGCTTCAGTTTCGTTTCGCTTCGGTTACATGGTCGGGCCTTATCGCTCTATGTTGACAGCGGTTCATCCCATTCCATTCATTCATTCGTATTCACGAGCTGACCTTTGATAGACTTTTGATTGTGAAATGGGCTTGAAAGAGTTCCCAACTAAGAATTGACGCTGCAAAGAAATTGTGCAATTCTTGTAGTAAAGAAATGAACCAGTAAGCCTCTTGGCTGCTTTCAGCTGCACATTCTCCTAGTAAATTGAGCGAATGTGCTGAGCAGGGAACATATACTCGGCAAAGGCAGAAATTTCCTTTATTATAGTAGTGAGCAATAATAATAAAAGTAAACAAATTTTTAAAAATTAATCATTGTCCTTGAGCTGCTAAAAATTTCAATGTGAGTGAAAGAGTCGAAATATCACTGAAGTAATACTATTATAAAAGGAGGCAGCATTACTTTCACACTACACGCAATGTGTGTGAAAGAAAGATAAAAAATGAAGGGGAAGTACGAGTGGACAATACAAGTGTAATCAAGTAACCCGAGCGCTGTACCAACACGAAATTTTTACGTATACATTAGGGTGGCGCTTATTTACAAAAGTACTTCAATTTTGGATCTCACCCCCTAGAAATATGCGAATAGGCAAAAAACTAAGAAATTTAAAATTTTAGACAAATCGGAAAAGATTTAGAGGTCGCTCATGGCGAACGAAATCTTAAATAATTATTTAGATAAAAAAAAACTTTTTAATATAGCACGTTTTTATAACGAACTAAAAAGTATAAAATAATTTCTCCTAGCCCCATACAGATTTAGAACCTCACACATATTCCTAACACCATACAGATAGTCCTGAAAATTTGTAATAGCTATGAAAATATTTATAAGATTTTAAACGAAAAAACGTGGGGCGCATACATGATTGATGCGAATGATTTCTCAACCCAGCTACTCTCCACTCCTACTATTGTATAAAACATGCGCCCCACGTTTTTTCGTTTAAAATCTTACAAATATTTTCATAGCTATTACAAATTCACACTCACAAATTTCTACCTTTCTAAAATGATCAAAATCATAAAGATCAGTTTACAAATAATAAAGCTATGAAATAAAAAGCACGGTGAAAAGCCTTTTTAAGGAAATAAACAAAAACGATCAGTTCAAAGAGAAACTGTACTAGGGTTCACTAATCACCGCAACCTTCGCATAAAGCGTTGTGTTTTTCTGTTCATCTTTGACTCTGCAAACTTAGGTGTACGATCAGTGATCCTCACTCAACAAATATACTACACGAGACTCTATTCCATCCATCCGTGTTATGAAAAAAAACCTGTTTTCATTATTTTTCATATATGTATGTATTTAACAATAATATCATTTTAAACAGCAATATAACTTTTGTATAGCTGTTATTACATAATACTGTTAAACATAAATGCTAAATGTTTTAAAAATTTATGAAGTTTGATAATGCATCTGTCAAACTGCATTCGAAAATTCAGCCAGCTGCTCAGAATTGGCACTCACATCATTCCAAAAAGCAATACGGTGCAGCCGGGAATATAATGCTCTGCAGCCGATACTGCGATTCTGCCTATTCTGCGTAGCTGGCTAATTTTCGAATACAACCAAAGCGAATGATGTTTGACAGATGCATTTTCATTAGTACTGACTGCGCTCTTATAACAGGAAAAGTTAAAGTGGATAGGTTACCTTTTTACGTTAGTGATATAAATGGTGAGCAATTACTTTGTGTTCCAAAATTATCATCTTCAACAGGAATAGAAATAGCTGATGCTATTTATGAATTATTAATAGATTGGAATGTGGATGAAAATATTGTTGCTTTTTGTTTTGATACCACTGCGTC
Organism: Thereva unica; assembly: GCA_949987705.1. Lineage (NCBI taxonomy): Eukaryota > Metazoa > Arthropoda > Insecta > Diptera > Therevidae > Thereva > Thereva unica. The sequence goes on from OX465285.1 coordinate 42,230,704, forward strand.
AAATACTGGAAAACTAAATGGAGCGTGCACATTATTAGAACGAAAATCGGCAAAATCTTTACTGTATTTACCATGTCGCCATATTTATGAACTAGTCCGAGGTATGTTTGAAATAGAATTTCCTGGTACCTCTGGTAAAGATGTTCCATTATTCAAGAGATTGGAATTATATTGGAACGACATAAACAAAAATGAGCTTAAAACATTGCTAGAAAATGCCAAATTGAAAGAAATTCTAATTGATGTAAAAGATGAGTTTACAGATTTTTGCAACGAACAATTAAAGAAACCAATTTGCAGAGATGACAATCGAGAATTATTAGAGTTAACCACAATTGCTTTGGGCTCATGCTCTATAGTCAAATTTCGTTCTCCAGTTCCAAATTTCGTTCTCCATCATGCTCGTTGGTTGACATCCAAGCACTATATTGTATAAAAATATATTTATTCAGAGATCAGTTTAAATTAACTGTTTTAGAAGAGAAATGATTAGCTAATATTTGTGCTTTTATCATTCGCTATTACGTGAAGGCTTGGTTTAAATGTCCCATAGCGCCAGAAGCAGCATACCACTACTATCGCTTCTTACAAAATATGTACGAATATCGAAATGTTAATGCAAAAATTTCACAAATTGCTATTAAGAAAATGAGTAACCATTTGTGGTATTTAGCAGACGAAAACGTTGGATTATCATTTTTCGATGAAAATATTCCATTGGAAATCAAACAAAAAATGAGTAACAGATTAAAGCATTTTATTACCACTGATGAAAAAAGGAAGATCATGATGTCTATGAAGATAATGATGCTGAGCCAGATGACATATCTAGGGAAACAGTTAAACGAATTCCATTAAAACTTGCCGGAATTGAGGAATTTATAAGAAAACCGTTTGAGTATTTCATTACGATGAACACATTGGATTTTTTCAACCGTTTAACATTTCAACGGACTTCCTATATCTCCCACCAGATAAATGAAGCATTCACTCTTCTTCATGAATTAAGAACTGTTAACGACACAGCTGAAAGGGGTGTAAAGTTATTCGAAGAATATAATAAAGTATTGAGTAAAGACGAACAGAATAAACAATACTTATTACAAATTATAATTGATTACAAAAAAAAATTTGCGACTTACACTAAAACAGCGTTATTAAAGCAAATACTGCCTGAGTAATTTCAGTTTTAACAATTTTGTTTGTATTTTCAATATTACACTATTGAAGTACAGTTTATAAAATTCGTCGTACAAAAACGTTATAACCCGATTTGAACAGGTAAATTTACATTGAATAAGTTAACTATGTTGAATTAGCTTTCGTAAATTTATATTGTTGTTTCAACTGATATTATGAAAAATGATAAAAATACGCTTTTTTCAAAACACGCATGGATTGTATAGAGTCCCGTGTAGTATATTTGTTGAGTGAGAATCACTGATCGCACACGTAACTTTGCAGAGTCAAAGCATGGTACAATAATTCAAGGTAGGCTTGCAAGGAAAAGCTCTGTTTCCTTCTTGAAAAGCTTCTACCATTTTTACATAAGAAAAGATCTGACTGACGTCACGAGAAAGCTTTTTTCCTTTGTGAGCTAAGATCTGAGTGACGTCACAGGACCCTTATGAGCTTACCTTGTAATTATTGTACCGTGAATCAAAGATGAACAGAAAAGCACAACGCTTTATGCGAAGGTTGCGCTGATTAGTGAACCCTAGTACAGTTCGTCTTTGAACTGATCGTTCTTTTTATTTCCATTATAAAGACTTTTCACTGTGCTTTTTATTTCATAGCTGTAAGCTGATCTTATGATTTTCATCATTTTCGAAAGGTAATAGTCTGTAGAATGGATAAAAAATATTAATTGGCTCTTTTAGGGCTGATAAAATGGTAATTAGGGTTGAACAAAGTGAAAAACGGTAAAAAATCTTCATTTTCAATTTCTTAGTTTTTTGCCTATTCGCATATTTCTAGGGGTGAGACTTAGAATCTAAGCAATTTTTTTCTCCCCATACAAGATAGGGCCACCCTAGTATACATACTCAAATTCTATACCGACACGTGCTATGTTCCGATGTTGTCTAAATTTGAATGTATACATTGCAATAGGGAGGGGAATCAAGGAACATTTCTGTTTCGTTCATACTCTTGTGCTTTTTGCATGAAATGTATCTGCATCGCGCGTTTGTTAATATTTTTTAGGAATTTTTACTTAATGTTTTGCTTCTCTTCTATCATATCTTTAACTCTTTTACTTGTATTTGAGCTCCAAATAATCACTCTTGTTATTATTGCTCGTTGATTATAGCTTGTATATGCCTGACATATTAGCTGCGCTGTCATAACATTGCCCTCGGAAGTCTAAAATGTTAATTCCAAATTCAGTTAAAGTGGAAGTAACACCATTTGTCATTTGTTGTAATTTATGGTCTGTGCTCGGAATAAACTTGAGGAAACGCTCTACAGCTGATCCATTAGTCAAGACATCTGATTTCAAAAGGGGTCTGGTCCACGTGAGATATGTATATCCGGCGTCGAGTTAATGATCAGAGAAAAATATTTAGCTGTTAATATTTCCATTACAATTTTCTTCAAACCTTTGTGTCCCATAAGCCGAATGTATTTTTCACATGTTCTTGAAGAGAGATAACTCGTGTGTCCTGAGTCTGGATTCCCATAACGTGTTATGCCCGGTCCCATAGGAGGGTACACACGACACGACCAAGAGTCGACTGCAAAGGTGGTTTATGGAGAAGAGGCTGAGAGAGGACGATGGAATGTACACAATTTCCATCACCCTCACACAAAGATGCGCTCTAAGGTAGTCGAGCGATGCTGAACTGAGCCAGACAGGTTCAGCAGAAGGAATTATTGTCTGAGCTCCCGAACATATGACCTTGAATAGGAACGAAAAAGTCGACTTCGCCAAGCAGGAAACTTCTTTTCGAGGCTCCGAGATTGAAAAGGTTAGCAACAAAATAGCGTTATTTTTAACTACCACCAGCTGTTAGCAATCCAAAGGTGGACAGCAGCTCCGCTATTTCTAGGGATGGCTTTGCCCACTTCAACAGAGGAAGAACAATTGGCAGCTACGTTCTGGAAGACTTAAAAGAAATCTCCAGATTAATGGTCGAGGCAATGATAAGTTTAATAAACTCCCCAAGGTGGCTTTAAACATCCACCACAATCAGTTAAATAACCTTATGTACCCGAGTTAGTGGAAACAAAACGGTGCACAAACTGGCAGCCCTTAACATACCTAGGTCGTAGATTAAATAGAGGGATATCCAACTAAGGCCGGGTAAAAGTCGGGTCAGTAAATCAGTCACCTCCAAAATATGTCGCTTGTACCTGTTTAAACGATAGTATTAGAAGGCAGTTCTTTGCATAACTACGAAGAGCGCGCAGGTTGGATAATTCAAAAAGGACTTACTAAGATGCTCCCTAGTACAACATCAGAGTGGGGTTGTGTTGCCCATAATAAATGTTTTCGCAACCGTTCTACTAGCCGGAAATGGCGTGACTTTTTGTATTCTTTAAAATGTAAATGTACGAATTAGGAAAACGTTTTGAAAAATAGGAAAAGAAAAACAAAATCTCATTTCTCCACCGGACCCTATTTTGACGATGATTTTTTTATGTGGATAACTAGGGCTCAAATGTAGGACCATTTTATACTGTCGAAAGTTCTACGAAAATTATAATATAAAGCTGCGACTGCACATCAACGAGAAACAAACAAAATACAAATTCCCAAAATCTAACATTGGCCCTACAATCACGGTGGAGGAGTAGAGCACGAATTTGGTCAATAGCCGACAATGGAATCAGAAATATACGGAAATCTGGTAAAACCCTACACAGTCTACTTCAGGCCAAACCTAAATGGGAAGTGAGGTGAAGTGAAGTAAGGTAACATTACATATGAATGTATTAGGCGATGGATCCTGCAACCAAAAGCTTTGCAAGTTCCCTCAAAATACACCGAGCAATAACAACCCAGTGGGAAAAAGGAGTGCTCCAAGAGCCATCTTGGAGCGCTCCAAAAGGAGCATAGAGTGCTCCCGTTGCCATACCCGTTCTATATTCTTTTTAACATTGCATGTCATTGCGAGGGAGCATACGTTTTTATGCTCCCAAAATGGCGTTGTTGGAACATTATAAAAAAGCTTTTTAAAAAAGAAATATTCATGGGCGCCTGTGGGTATGTGATCCGGTATCGAAAAGCTTTACAATTGCCTTTTTCTTTCCAATCCCGAGAGTGGCTTTACCAAAGCAGTCCCCCAACTAAACTCTATCAACTTCCAAAGCTGCTTGTCCTCCGTATCGAACGAGAGCCGGGCTATTGAGTTTGCTAATGTCACATTTTATGGGCATGAAGGTAATTGCCCGTTTTCTTTTTTTATATAAAATTTATGAAAACTCCAAGAAAGCTCCCTTGAGAGTGCTCCAAGTACACTCCCTTGTGCATCGCTCCCAATTTTTCCCACTGGGAAAGGAAGCAGCTTTGGTGTTGCTACGCAATGATTGTTTGTATTAGTGAGTGTCAAATTTTTTGACTCTGGTCGGGTGTTTATTTAAATCAGTTCATTATTTATGATTAATAATTAATTAATGAGATATAACAATGGATGAAAATACTGCGTTGAAATCACAGCTGTTTTTTCACTTTTAATTTTTGACTGTTTGAAAGTTTATTATTTTTAACACCATGGCAACGTATTAATTCTTATTTGTGTAAGTGCGTGCTTTCCGTGTTCGCAGGTCAAAAGCAGGAACACAAAAGTCTTCACCGAAGCACGAAACTCTCCACTTCTTTCATCTCCGCACGCCTCCCTTGCCCAAAAAAGCTTTTGCTACGGAATCATGCTCCATCGCGTATGAATGGCTTTAGAGCAGTGGTTCCTAAACTCTATTTCATAGGGAACCTTTCTACAATGTATAAAATAATATATGATATATGTATATATTTATCCTTTTCCTTATTTTAAAACGTTTTTATTAGCTCGCTTTCTTGTCTGTCTGTTTGTCCTGTACATATCTTGTAATCGATTTTTTGAATACTTCCGGTTACCCAATCACCCTGAAATTTTGCACACAACTTCAGCTCCGATGACAATGCAATATGGTATACTCATTATACCGTTAGATCCACGACGGCCGTCTCAAGCAGACAGATTACTGTTTTCTTCACGGAACTAATCTTGCAATCAATTTTTCAAATACTTCCGGATATCCTATCATGCTGAAATTTTGCATACAGCTTTAGCTCCGATGACAATGCAATATGGTATACTCAGTGTACCTTTAGATCCATGGCGGCAGTCTCAGGAGGGGGGATTGGAATATTCTTCACAACCCCTTCGACATGGGTATCAAATGAAAGGTTATGATAAGTAGAACATCATAAGCAATATAGTATACTCAGTATATCGTTTGGCCCATCTCAAGAGAGCGGATTACCATTTTCGTCACAACCCTCTCGACATGGGGACGTAGACCAAAATTCAAGGAAGAAGGACCACTCGTACTTTCTGATTAGCAACAACGCGTTGAACGGCCGGCGCAGCGCCAGTAAGTCTGCGAATGTATTTGCGCTTCGGCGCTGGTGACACCGAACCCTAAAACCTTACGGTTCCCGCGGAACCCACTTTGGGAATCACTGCCTTAGAAAGACCAAAATGGAAGTAAGTGCAAATTACATCTAATTCAGTGGAAGCTAATTCTACTTCACTTCTGCGTTACTTTTCATTTAGGTTTGGCCTATAGTCTACGAGAGCTGTCGCGACGTAGATGTTGTGAACAAAATAAAACACGGTAGGTTCTGCTGGGCGGGCCTCAAGCCCGTATGAGTGAAGATGAAGATGCTGTAAGATCTATAAAATGTGTCAGTAAGGGAGACCCAGAGTTTAGGGATACCAAACTGGATATCATCGAAACAGAATTGGGACCGGTGGAAAGAATGGTTACAAGAGGCTAGGACCGCGCTACCTTTTATGTTCGCAATAAAGACTTGCACAGAAATCTAAAAACTCCTCCAATTATAGAAGAAGTAAAGAGGTATGTGGTAAAGCATAAACGTCATCTCCTAGATCATGTTAACGTTGAAGCCCGCTACCGGATATATTTTCCTAGTTTCGCTAGAAGGCTTAAAAGAATAAAACCTCTTGAATTAGCGTAACCTTTCTGCCGCACTTCTACCAAAGAGCTGTAAACTTTCACACCTCAACGTTAACTTAAAATTAATGGTTGGTGGTTCCGACCAGTTTAATAGATTAAAACCCAACACTACTCTGGGCTAAAGCTAACCCAAAAACAAAAAATCGGTCTCAAATAATATTCTAAAAAAAAATCTAAAAATATACATACATTAGCCAAAAATATTATAATTGAAGGATCTCGGAATACAAATACTACGTATCCTTTTAAATAACAGGATATTAAGCAACTAAACAAACAGGATTTACATATTTATAAAATCCACATTCTAAATAAGCAGAGCCAATAAAAATTAAATTTGAAACAAAAAAAGGTGAACGAATTACGATTAGTAGTTTTTGTTTTTTGTTCGAACACTAACAAGTACCACGTCGACTATACTTGAGCTACCTTCTTCTTTTTGTTAACCAAAGGACGAGAATATCGTTAGTCTTGACTCTTGCTTTCAATGTTAATTAATTTCAAAGCAACCTAAATTATTTATAATCTCTAAAATAAAGCCTCTGAATTTCGATAAAAACAAAGGTTATAAGCAATTTTCTCCAAAGAAGAAGAAAAACAAAAAACAAAAATATGTATATTTCAAAAACCAGATAAATGACGTACACGTTCTGCAAGTCTATTTCTAAAAAGTAAAATATAAAAACCAGGAATATTATCATAAATTCCACTACATTCACCAACAACAGCCACAATTTAGCAGAAGAGAAGCGACAGCAGCGAAAAAAATCCGACTGTGTAAATCCGTTATTAAAATTTATTTTAAACACCATTCACCTTGAAAACGCTATGCGCTTGGCGCTGATAAATGATGAACTTCCAGTGAATATTCCAGATAATAAGGCACAAGAAGAATACCAACAAAAAACATTAAAGACAAGAAAGAAATAAGTGAAATAACTTACCAAATTTATCAATAAGTTAAAGTTTTTTTATATAAATTTCCGGTTTCCGCTTAAGGAAAATCCTTCGTTGGTTTTTTTAAATAAATTAACAAAACAGGTCCGACTTGGTTTTCTTGAGGTAATCCATTTATAACGACCTAAAAAATACGGTTGAAGAAAGGCAGCAGCTGATGCTATTATTAATAAGATTCCAAATCAATTACGAAAACTGCTCGGAGATAGCATATTGTGGGAAATTTAATCTGAAATAGAACAGTGCACCTTTTTGTTATATTTTCACTTTCTTTGATATTATTTTTTTTATTATTAATTTTTCATTAAAAACCAAAACACCGGAACATTTCAGGCCCTTTTCGCGGGCTCTAAAAATTTCACTTTTTCGTTTAATCTCACATCCAAAATGATTTGCTTAATTCATCGGTGTACCGCCGAGCTTGATCGTGAATTTTTGTTTATCACTAAAATTGTTTAACGTCGAGAGGTGATTTCACTTGTTTTGTAATAAAAAAACAAAATTTCTTTTAAATGTAATAACTAATTTAAACAAAATTGGATTACGTTACTCTTGTTGGACCGCACTCTATGTGCTTTCCATTAAAAGAAAGTGAAACTGTTCTCACACGAAACTGTTAAGAAAAAACACTATTAAACACAAGCACACATAATTAAACACACTTACATCAATGTGGATACCAAAAGCCAGAAATGGACAGAAGCGCGCTATCACTACCAGAAATACAACATCTCCGAACACCGAAGAAAGTGAAACGTTATGACCATGCGCAAATCACTTTCGTCACGTTTGTCTCCATCAACAACACAGCGCAAACGGTTTTGACTCGGCGTACCTGCAAAGGTGAAATAAAAACAAGGAAAAAACTTATCGAGTCTTGTTCGTCCGCACTGAACTGATCGACACTCCTTGCTCGACCGTTGTGTTTTTTTACTGGCTAGAGCGATCGATGGGTTTTTTCTCTCCAGTTTCTTTCAAAACTGTTCGAATTGATTCTGCAAGCGACCGACTCGTCCAGTGGCTCTTTAATAACTGAAGCTTACTGAAGCCATTTTCGTTGATCGCACGCTCGCGAGGTGAGTTTTTCGTTTGTAGTTCTCCCGCCTCGTACAAATCTTGCACGATCACCGAGCGAACGAATGAACGATCAAAAAACACCATCTGGGGTCCGCGGCGAATATAGTATCTGCTGAATTCCAGCTTGAGCCAAGTCCAGCTCGATAAATAAAAGTTGTGGTGAAGTTTCAAGAGTAAATGCCGCTAATCTACTTCGAAAGTGTTTTTGGTATCAAATCTCTCGAGTGAGCAAGAAACATTGATCGAGAAGTATCTGTTCAGTAAGGTGCTGGGTTGGGAATTTCAAGGACAGCGGAAAAATATTTCGATAGGCCCCAGGGTGATTCTGGAGCTAGAACTTAAAAGTTTCAGTCTAACTTCAAAGCAAGCCTTAATTTATGGAGAGTAAGGTAGAAAGGTAAGTTTCGTGATGATCGTTGCAAAGGGTGCAAGATCACTTTCTGCGAAATCGAGTAGTTGCGTCTTCAATAGCTCCGTCTAACTCACTGTGATATGGTTGGGTAAATGCTGGTTAAGAATCATTCTGAAATACGAAAAATACAAACAAAGGATCAATTACTACCGATCCACATCGCCGCAGGTGCCAAATCAGGGCCGGCTTTAGGTATTTTATCGCCCCGTGCGAGATATTTTTATGCGCTCTTAACTTTTTATAGCCATTTATTTCAGGTAGAGGATTTTTTTCTTGGAGGGACACACATTTTTGGGATTAACAAAAACATACAACATTAAAAGAAATATATTTGTAATATTATAATAAGGTTAAGTAAAATTATTTTTGAGGGCAGTTTTCTGTGGCAGTGACTCCACGGACTGTAGTTTCTGTGCGAATATCAGCCATCGCGAAAAGCTTTGTGAATGCGGCCGAACTAGTTGAACTGCAAAAAGTATATTAATTTCAATGGCTTGTATTGATTGAGATAAAGGCAAGGTGATTCCTGATGTATCGGCAAGAATTACCAAACTTAGTAGAAATTCCGACGACATTATAGCTTAAAGCAACGAAATTGTAGGTGTAGCACGTTCATCCCCTTAAAAAGGAATTTTTTTAAACAAAATTCCAGAAAGACATGGCAAGACGTCCAAAAATGCTTATTAAAGACGTGCCCCGTGAGTACTCCCCCCTACTCAAATCTTCCAAATGTTTGTTATTATGCACAAATCTATATATATATATATATATATGAGGAGCGTCGGAACAAAAACCGATATGTCGCATTTTGGACATTTTTTTTTTTTCATTTTTTTCTGTTACAAAATGTTTAATTATACACCCTTAAGGAAAGAAATCAATTAAAAAACAGTTACATCCATCTTAAAAAAATATCAAAATACTGTGGTCAGATCAAAACCCGACAAATAAATTTTTAAATTCAACAGGTTCTTGTTGTTGGATTAAAAACCGGTAATTCTTATTAAGTTTTACACAATTCAACAATGGTCGGTTCAAATTCCGATTAGGTACACGTTTACAAAGAAGCTTAATTTATTTTTCTATTCTTTTATTAAATCGATTCCCAAAAAATATCTGAACGCTCTTCGTAAATACTTCGCCTTACCCTCACGTGATTGGGGCCCCTCCAGGGGAGCCCTGGTGCTCCATATTGTACCAAAAGTTGCGTTGGAGTGTCCTCTTTCCAACAAAGTCAAAATCATTAAAATTGGTTAATTAATTACTGAGAAAAGTGCATTTGAGTACTACACCGCTGCACAAAACTGCCTGTTTATGCAAAAAAAAATCATATCTCATGGGGGCCCCTCCACGGGAGCCCTGGTGCTCCATATTGTACCAAAAGTTGCGTTGGGGTGTCCTCTTTCCAACGCACTCAAAGTCATTAAAATCGGTTAATTAATTGCTGAGAAAAGAGATATTTTTCCCATAAAAATGCTAAAAAAACCGATATAACCAAATGATCGCGTCAAAAACCGATATATCCAAACTTGTCCGCCAAGTATCTCGCTAAATTAAGTATCTACCCTCCTTCAAGTTTCACACACCAATCGATGTCACTTTTACTGCAAATTGACATTCTATAATTTTCCACTTTTGTAACATTAAAAAATTTACAAGCTTTTTTTTAATTTGTGAAAAATGTGGTAAATGGTATATATCGGTTTTTGTTCCGACGCTCCTCATATATATATATATATATATATATATATTATATATATAAAAATGAATCATTGTTTTGTATGTAATCGATGTTTGAAAAATTGGCTGTATGAAATGACTAATTGAGTGTTAATCGTGTTAGAAGACCTCAATAGCAAGGTTTATGTATATACAGTTTTCATGATTATGTCTGTTGGTATTTTTGTAAAGAAGCTTGAAGAGGAATTGTCGATATCCCCATTGGAATTTTTTTTCTTCGCATTTAATTTATATGATTTGTATGTGAAATCGGTTTGTTTTATTAAATGAAATAAAAAAGGATTGCAGCAGCGATAGTGGTGTCAAATTGGAAATGCATTAAACGAAACGTAACAGTAATAACGTTGGAGTGCGCTTACATGTAACTCTTATTAGGCTGGCGTAAACGGGTCAATACTTAATACTTGGTTAACCGGTTTGTTATCTTACTCTCGGGGTACATGGGTCACCATGCTTCACCAAGATTAACTTATTATCCTTTGATGGGATATCAACGTGTATGTCCGAACATTTTCAAAATAATTTTTGGAGGTTGGAAATTGCGAAATTCCAATCCATAGCAGAACATTTTATTATTTTATTTTACGGAATCAAAAATGTCAGCTTGATAAGTGTGGCAGTGAGACCGTTGAATTGTGATATGGGCGGGTGATTTCGTTTAACGGAGTAACATTTTCCTTTTCGAATGTACATACTTTCGTGGTAGGATTGCCCATGGAAAAAATGATTTTGAAGTTCCTAATTGTTTTGGCGCACGCCATACGATTGGCTTGTGGGTGCAGCGAGGCGCACCAGGTTCCAGCTAGTTATATAATAAAGGTAAGTACCAGTGTCGTATAGTCGTCGGCCAATATGCGCGCAATATTATGATAGTGGTAAGATCAGGCGACACCATAAATAAAGACTCCAACAGGGAGATGGTATAGCACCTTCAATTTTTTGAATAACCAGTAATATCTCTTCAACTACATTCTTTTTAATTTTTAATTTTTACTTGTTTACTTTTGTTTCTTTTCTCACTTTTTATTAGTTCACTCATTCCTTTTTATTAATTATTGTGTTGTAATTATAATGTACATACGTTTTTCAGCGTCAAAAGATTATGTAATCTTGATGTACAGTTCATGAATAAACGAAATAAATAAAAAAAAAATAAATAGCAATAATTAAAGAGGCGATACGCATATTGGGTTACGCTGATGATTTGAGCATAGTAAGTAGATCCCTACGTCGAGCAAAGAAATGCTACGTAAGTTAAGACAACGCCGCTAAAAACATGAGTTTAACAATTAATCAAGACAAATCTAAAGGAATGCTGTAGACAATATCAGAAAATACACGTCTAAGGAACAACATCACGATAGATAGCTACAATATAGAGGTAGTGAAAAACTTTAAATAGCTGGGAACAATAGTGTCGTCAACAAATGAAGAGCTGGAGGAAGTTATTGTAAAAGCAGAATGCGACAGGACAATCGAAGTTTCTATTCGCTGCGTAAAGTACACCAATAAGGCCTGTGGCTTGTTTTATGGCTCAGAGGTGTGGGCCATGGCCCAAAAAGTCGAGAAGTCATTAGGCCCTTTTAAGAGAAAAATCTTAAGGCAAATTATTCGCCCATTACACGGTATCTGGAGATACAATGTAGAACTGTTTCAAATCTATAAAGAGATAGGCATCGTCAACTTTATGAAAATAAATAGACTACGATGGGCAGCAGATGTAGAGCGTATACCGGAAAACAGAGCAGTTAAGAAGATTTACAAGGCAATAATAATCGGGTACAGACCAGCAGTTCGACGGAGGAAAACATGCTTTGAAGTCGTAAAAGCAGACGCTGCGCACTTGTTGGGCCTACGAAATTGGAGGATTCTCGCCAGTGAGCTAGAAGGTTAGAGGAGAAAAGTGAAGGAGACCAAGACTCATTTGGGCTGTAGTGCCATTGACATAAACTGAAGGTCCGGCGGCATTAAGCGCTTGTTCGCAAAATCGAAAATGGAAACTATTTGCAGCTTATGAACAAACGGTATTTCACATCGCCATTTGTTAATCTATCTCAGAGACTTTGTGTTCAAAAATAAAAAAAAGTTGAAGCCCGTCCAAGCTTATAATGTACATCTGCAATCAACGCGTGATCCAGTCCTGTTATAAAAATTTAAAGTTCTGTTTGTTGGATAGCCGGGAATTACTTAGATGACCTTACCAGAGCACCAGCAAAGGTTTTGCTTTAGAGGACCCCTGCCAAGTAGCTCCCTATTCTACTTTGAGATTGAGTGAGTAAAGTGTAGTAACCTCTATAGCTCTGTGTTTCATAAAACCCAAAAGAAGAAAAGAGACTATTGTTATCTCTTTACCTCTTTCAGCAGAACTCACAAGCAGGATAGGTGGGGGGCTCTGGAACTTCCTGGGAAGCTGTGGTTCCCAAGAGTTGCTATTGCCCAGAATCGTTGCTAGAAACTAGCCACAATAAATGCAAAAGTATAACAAAGCGTCGTTGCCAGTTGCCGGGTTCGCCCACCCTAAAGCCGGCACTGTAACAAATCTTCCTGGGAGCAGGATGGATGAAGGAACCTCAATCTATTCTTCGCTGTAGCCTCTCAGTCGCACGACAAGTGCTTCGTAGTTTCGGGAGTAAAACCGGCAGATACAATTACGTACCAGTCCTCTTCTGCTTAAATGATAACTGAGCGAACACTCTTTAGATTTGAATCAATATTTTAGCTTGACGAGCGCCTTGTATCCTTGTCTAGCTGTCAACAAACAGCTGGTCGACCCAATTCTTGATGGCAGGCAGCTTGCTAAGCAGCTTGCGAGCCAACATGTGGTTAGTTTGCCTCAACTCTAGTCAGGCTATCGGAAATTTTTGGCATCTGATGTTCGTGGCCGGGAATCCACATCAGCTAACATTGCTGTTCCTGCTGAGAGGTTTCAGACTGGCTGAGATACTCATCAAACCCTAAACCGAAGGAGAAAAGTGCTTTTGATATCATATGCTGGAAGAAGGGAACTTCTCTCAGACTAATGTGATCCGAGGCTATTTCCCCCTAAGTGATACTTACCCTGTACCACGCACCTGCGATCGCACCGACTCCGGGATCATCTAGGGTTCTTCCATATCTGGCCCCCGCAACCTTAGGAGCCTGTGGCGGAGCTAAAAGCGGGGCGACGGAGAAGGAGTAGTGAGGTAAAATAGTATCCCCCAAAACTTAAGGCAGCATTTCTCTTTGTCGGCTCGAAAATAGACCAATTTTTAGGATTCTTTTTAAAGAAAACTAATAGAGTAATCTACAAAATTCTTTTTTTATAATTTTTATTCATCTTTCGACTATATTAAAAAAAGTTGTTGGGTCAATCAAAAATGTTTTAATCCCCCCTCCATTCGGACAAAGATTGATGTGTCCGCCGCGCACGCCTCTTCCTCGGAAGTGCTCAAGGTGGCACACGTGACCTAAAATCAAAAATACACAAATTTTATAAAAACTACACCCTACTACCTACTGACTGACGGAAATGGTTTTTTAAAATTTGAAAAAATAACAAAATGGCGGACTTTTAAAAAAAAGATCGATTTTCGTCTATTTTTTAGCCACATTTATTGTTATAACTTTTTAACAAATTAAAAAATTGAAAAATCAAAACCGTCATTCCGTGACAAATTTAAAGAACAATTGTGCCAAATTTTAAAACGATATCTTGAACCGTTTTCTTTTTATCTCTTCCGAAGTGTACAAAACAAGTGGTTTCGGGAAAATTGCTTGGAATTTCAGAGTTCAGGTGAGCGCAGCGGGAGGTACGCCTCTTTAATGACCTGTAACTTTCGATCTACTTGAGGTATCGATCTAAAATTTTGGGATCATATTTTTAAAACATATATCTAACGATTAAGCGTAAAAAAAAGAATTTTTTTTGACACAACAAAGGGAAATGCTCCCTTAAGACGGCAGGGCAGAGGATTCTAAACAAAACAAAAAGACCGGGCTTGTGAAACCCTGCATAAGGTGCACCCTTTACCCTGTGCAATCGGGAGGGTTGGTTAACTGCTGACAAAGTCATGGGACTTAGCATCGGTTCGAATTAGGTAGTATATGCTCGAGGATACACGTTGCTCACACTGCCCCTTTTAATTGACAATCATCTCACTCATGTCCTATTATTAACTTTATCTCTAGATATCTAGTGGCGATCTCGATAGCGATTCCCGTTGTCAGGAAATTATCGCTGTGTCCGCTAGCGCTCGAGGTATGTAGCAGTAGTGCCGGCCCAGGAAGTTAAACAATTCTTGGCCTCTGGACGAGCCGACATTTCGTCATCGGTTGTCATGTAAATACTCAGTACTTTAGGGAACTAACAGTGTAAACGAGAGGGCTGAGTATCTCCTAGAATTTATTGTTATTAATAACTCAGATTTTGCATATATCGAGTGCAAACTCACCTTTGTAACGGCTAGTAGAAACCTCACTCTCACTAGCAGACTTATCTTTGCCAAGATTGAAAACTGGCATGTGCGGGAATTGCACATCAGGTTTGATATTGTCGGCTTCCGACCTGCTTTCCGCCCTTATCAGCTCAGTGTGTGAACTGGAGATAGCAGCCATGCAGCTCACTGGTGCTCTGACCTCGTCGTGCCATGACAGAAAAACTGTCTCTTCCTCCCACTCGTCGCTTAAAGTGGTCTATTGGAACGACAAGCTGCCTGCGAGGAGTACGAAAGTTAGGGGATTGTTCAATAGGGCAAAACATACTAGGCTTTCGGAAGAATACCGGGTTTACCCTAACAAAATGGGAATAAATTTTACTCTTTTCAACGTCTTAACTAATTTATTTCCTTATTTGCTAATTTATTGATATTATGTACCGAATATGACTATCAAAACCTTCACGGGTTAAATTATACTTGTTTGCGCAAGTTTAATTTACATATATATTCAAAAGATCCCAAAAAGAAATGAGAACTTGGAGCAATGCTGTAAAATTCTGCAAATTCAGCAAAGTGAAAACATTATTTTAAAATTGATTCATAGACAGGCCTCTAGATTATTACGAATTAAATAAACAAAACTATTTTCAAAAGTTAACAAACATTTTAGACTATAATCACAATATAAGTAGAAGAAGGAACTGTTTCTTCACTTTACCATACTGGGCCTAGTCAGAAGGATGGCAGCAATTGAACTCCATAGAAGCAATTTGTTTACAAACAAAACCCAACAAATGAAAGTGAAAATATCTCACAATGCCATGGAAACGCTGATGTCTGTCTATAATGAATAATGAACTGGCAAGTTAAATCCAAGAGCACGAGTGTCATGAAAAATGTGGAGGTCAATTCCCTGAAAAAGCTTACGTATTTTGATCTCGCCGAATAGTAATAATCTGTTCAGGTAAGATGGGACCAACTAACCAAACTCTACTGAGGCCCAACTTCACTCGGTGCGCGTAATTTTTTGGGGTATTCAATGTCAATATGCAGCAACAGCACAGTTTTTTAAAAGATCAAACAGAGAGAGAAGTAACAATGAAAGGTTTTTCATGCAGCAGGTACGTCAATCAACCACCAGCCATTATGCTTCCCGTACTTACTTAATGAAGAACGACAACTTTTCGAGGGGAACAATAATAATTGATGGTAACTGAACTTGTCTTTTTCAATTATAAAATGCGGGAAAGTTGCCTTTGTATGCAGTTTAAGTTGTTGTGTTTATTTTAGATAAGTTGATTGCAAGTGAGGGTTTTGTGTCTTCAAAAGCAAGCTAAGAAAATATGAAATGTCACTAATTTGAAGAGCACAGGATAGTATGCAAAATATTCTAGTAAAGAAATTATTGTGCCATTACTGCATTAAGTTCATAATGGATGTTAACGACAACATTGAAGAAAGTTTCTAAAAATAAGATTAAAGTAAAAAGTTTAAGGGCAGTAAATATCAACTGCTGAAAAACGACAGTTTGCCCATAGTTTGAACCTACATATCTTCTAAACGGAGTCACTCAGGTTTCTAAAAGAATACACATTTACCTAAAAGATGAGCCTAATTACGTTGCTCTACTATAATCGGTCCAGAAGTTATTAAAGTTTAAGTAAATGGCAATTCGGCCATACAAGTTGCAAGTGAGGGGATATGAGTGCTTTAAATCTTCAAAACGGCGATATCTCATGAATGATAATTCGTACGGGAAAATGTATAAGATCCTTTTTTGTAGGTAATCGCATAATCTACAAACTTTGTAAACACTATTTTATGATAAAAGTTACCGTTTTGCTGAAAATCGCGAAAAACCCGTTTTTGTGACCTTTGACCCCGAGTAAATCCAGGTTCCAGGTGCCGGATCGATGGGGACTTTTTAGATTTCATTTAAAACGGTGCTTTGAACAATCCTACCAATTTTCAGCTTGGTGCGAATTTATGTACCTTCGGATGTCTAAATTGACTGGACTAAAAAGCTTTTAAAGATTTCAAACATCTTTAAGTGCTTTTTAACCCCAGCCTGCGCGAAATGTCAAGAGGTTTGAAAAGATGTATACTCACATATGCATCCGAGACACGGGAATAGGAGAAAGCACTCTAACCTCTTAGCCGGCAAATCTTTCGTAGAATTGGTTGCCCTTATCTGAGGAAGGACAACTCCGGAGATTCTACGACTTTTACGTAGATGCTGTGAAGAAAATAAAGCTCGGTAGGCTCGTGTGGGTAGGACATCCACCTCGTATGAGTGAAGATGAACCTGCTCGGAAGTTCTTTACGGTAAGATCGTTCAACCCTTTTTCGAGTTGAACTACCACAGCTTGATATTTGAAATTTGGCATATCGCTACATTACAGCTTACATAACGTCCCATTTGAGGCTGTGTTATTTCGTCGATCACATTTGCATTAGCAACGCCAGACATGTCAACCCCTTTGGACTCCAACTCCAATGCTTTAAAATTTTAAATCCGACTCCTACGCCGGGTTCGACTCCCAGTCTGGGAAATGGGAAATATTTAAATTTGTAACGAAGAACAAAGAAGAAATAATTTTATTGTGTGCATATTCTTTTTCCGTTCGTCTTTCTTTATTCCGGAAATGACCGTAATTTGTCAAAATAATTTTTTTAGTTGACCAGCATTAAGGCCTGGCCAACCACCAAATATTAGCTTTTGCCGACGATATTGCTATCCTTAGAAGATCATTTGAAAACATGAAGGGTCTTTCGTAGCACTCAACTATACCGCAGAAAAAGTAACTGGGTTGTAAGTAAACGAGAACAAAACAAAGTGTAAGTTCACGAAAAACGCCAGAAGTAGCAGGCAAAACATAACGATAGACAACTACAATATCGAAGCAGTAGATGAGTTTGTATGTCTAGGCAAGATTATAACAAAGGGTAACGATGCAACAGCCGAAATCAGAAGACGTGTAGCTCCGGCTAATAAAAGCTACTTTGGTCTATTCACGCTCGTCATGTCCAGAAATATAGTAATAACTAGTTGGAACCCGATGCGCCTCGGTGCAACCATAAGCGAAAAGTATGGCGTGCGTCAAAACAATTGGGAATCTCTCAATCCCACCACGAAAATATATTCGAAAAGAAAAGTGTAACTCCGTTCGTTTAAAAACCCAAATCATTCGCTCATTTATATCCCCAATCACAATTCAGCGATTTCACTGCCACTCTTGTCGTGGTCAGATGCTACAGGGAATGATTTAGCGGGTAAACGAATTTCGAAGAGGTAATTGCAATGCACGTCCGCTTGAATTTTATCCATACACGAAATTTTAATGTGTATGAAATGTTCACTTCCTCGCCTGTGTTTATATTTTCAATTCTTTTGGTGTATTATAGGTTCCGTTTATTTTGCAGTTGGGGATTTTTAACTTCCCAGTATAGGAAGTTATTGTAATCGGTCCGAAAATCGAAATCGAAATTTTCGACGTATTTTCATCTTTCAAGGTCCCAGGAGCATTGTAAGCAAAAAATTGGCAGGAAGTATGTGTGTGCGTGTGTGCGTACGGATGTGGTCATTTTTTCCTGCACGATATCGCGCGAACCAAAAAAGATATCGACTTCGTTGAGGTGTCGTTCGAAGCATATTTACCGAAATATGATCTGATCATTTCTTCGTTAATATTCTTTTTTAGGCTCCTCAATGAAGTCGATATAGTTTTTAGTTTGCGCGATATCGTACAAGCACAAAAATCATAAACGTCGTTTAAACAAAAAAAAAAAAAAAAAATACGAGTGTGCGTAGGACCACACTTTAGAAGTGTTAACTTCTATGGCTAGTCTAAATGTCCAAATCAATCTTAATACAGGACGATAAGGATTAATATATTTTATTTAGGAATATTCTGTTAAAGTTTATTTAATTGTTACTTATATGCACTCCCTCCAAAATGTGTTGCAATGTTTTGGAAATTAAACAATTTATCTTAAACTTATCACACAAAGATCGGACGATGGATGACTGGGATAATGTAGTTTTTAGTAAAAATAGTAGATAATACATATATAGTAATAAATACATAATACATAGTTTATAGGAAAAATGTAGTATACATAGTACTTGTCGTCGGGTTGATGCAATAGTCACGAAACAGAAATTTTTGCTATTTTAAACATTGTGCAAATATGCAAAAAAGTCATATTATATTTAGCCAAAGTCACGGATCTAAATTTTTATGGGAATCCACTGGATTCATTTTGAATTTTTTCAGAACATAGTACATAATATGCAGTACATTGTATATAGTACGTAATAGATAATATATAATACATAGAAAATAATATAACATACCAGTAGGGAATGGAATTACTGGAAAAACTACTTCTACAGAAGCAGTTCAGTACTTCCACCCAGTACAAAAAAGGCATTACATTAACACGGCGATGGCCTTGGCTGGGAAGTACTTTTTTTCCCTTCCATTTGGAAGTACTTATACTACATTTATTACTAAACTCATAATGCAAAGTTATTATACTGTAAATTTTTATAATATGATTTAGTTGGCGTAGGCGTGAAGGGGTGGGGTAGCTTGAAGTAAAATTAAGCGATTTATATTTATATCATAAACATAAATTCAAATATATGTTTATACATTAAAGACATAAAACTTAATGGCTGAGACAACTGTGATGGTTAACAAAGAAAACGAGCAGCTACGAAGTTTTTCAACACGCTTTTTGCGCGAAATCAAACGCTTGGTCACCAAACCCATTCTCCTCTGCATTATTTGTAAGTCATTACAGAGAACACTAATTAAAGAAGTACTTCCAAATCGACTTCCCACAATAAATACCTGCGATTTTCCCTACTGGGATACTACCTCAGATATGTACGTAAAATACAGATGCCCAGTCGAATAGGCGAAACGCCGAAACGTATTCCATGTCGCCGAAAGCGATTAATCCAAGCAAAAGATTTAAATATTGCAGCCATTTAGTTGGCTAGAGCATGGCAACTTTTAGTCGAGGTCCAGCAACAGACATCAGCGATGGTCACGCGCATTTTTGGTTCGCACCCGTTTCTGGGCACTTGTGCCTATGCAGCTGGCTAGAGCATGGCAACTTTTGGTTTAGCTCCACATAGAAACAGCAGCGTATAATTCTATGTGTGCGAGGAAAAATAGCCCGCGCTTGGTGGGTGGGATTGGGTTAGAATGTTGCAATGCAGAAGCTGCTCTCAGCATTCGTTTTATATTCTCGCGCCGCTCTCAAAATTCATGTCATCATATTCTCGCACGCCATCGCACATCAGCGACTGTATGAATGTATGCAGACCCGCTCTCAAAATCCATGGCATATTCACGCCGCTCTTTAGCATTCATGTCATCCTCTCGCACACATTCGCTGCTGTGTGCGATGGCGTGCGAGAATATGACATGAATTTTGAGAGCGGCGCGAGAATATAAAACGAATGCTGAGAGCAGCTTCTGCATTGCAACATTCTAACCAAGACCCTCTCAACTACAGGCCCCGAAGGAGAGTTTTTCATGGTGGTCAACCCGGTCCAAAAATTCACCGGAGAGAGCGGAATAAACATGGCGCGGAATAAGTTCGGGAACGTTTTGGTTATAGTTTTGCAGTAAAAAGTGATAAAATATTGTATTTTAACACTTTTAACTGCACTTGGATTTACCAGTGAATAGTTTATTAGTGATTTAATTAAAACAAAATAAAAATAATTTAGTGATTAAGTGTCTTTTAAGTGTTTTAATTGTTAAGGCGAACAACTGTTTTTACATTCACGGTGTTTTTTCATGTTAAAAAAATGTTGAAAATTTAATATTTTGTTTAGTTATGGGATTACAAGTGATTTTAAAGTGATTAATACATATATTATGTAATTAGTATTAAAAATATAGGTGTAGAAAAACACTTTTCTTATTCACTTTTCCTTTCACACTTTTCTGCATTTATATGTTTAATAATAATTCCATAATAAATTATTTAATGACTTTAAAATCACTTTTAATTAAATAATCAGCATATTTTTCCTTAATAAAGACGAAAAAAACACCGCGAAAGTAAAAGAAATTGATCACCTCAACAATTAACACACTTAAAACTCACTAAATCACTATTTTTTTTAAATTTTTTCTTATTAAATCACTAAAGAACTAACCACTGATAATCCATGTTTAGTTTAGAGTAATAACTTACAATGATTTTCCACTTTTAACCACAAAAATATAACGACAATAATCCCGAGCCTATTCCGCGCCATGTTTATTCTAACCAAATGTCAGATTTTGTGGACCGGCTTCAGCTATGGTTGGATTAGTTCAAGAGAGAACTTCATGGCCTGTAATGGAGAGGGTCTTGTTCTAACCCAATCTTACCCACCAAGGGCGGGCTATTTTGCCTCGCACACATATAATTATGCGCTGCTGTTTGTAAGTGGAGCTCAACTAAAAGTTTCCATGCTCTAGCCAGCTTCATAGGCACAAGTGCCCAGAAACGAGTGAACAACAAAGTGCGCGTGTCGCGTGTGTCCAGAAACGGGTGTAAGCAACAAAATGCGCGTGTCGCGAATTCTTTGTTTTACCCCCAGCGAAAAAGTGCCAAACGCGCCTAAAGAAGTTAACACGTCAAAAAAAAACGGTTCGACCGAATTTTATGAAAATCTTTTCAGATCATATTTTGGTTAATACTCTTCGAACGGCACGTCAACTAAGTCGATATCGTTTATAGTTCGCGCGATATCGTGCAGGTACAAAAATCACTTATGTCATTTAAACCAAAAAACCGCTCGACCGAATATTATAAAAATCTTTTCAGATTATATTGTCGCTAATACGCTTCGAACGGCACCTTAAGCCATCAATATCCTTCGTGGTTCGGGCGATATCGTGCAGGTACAAAAATCACTTAAGCCGCTTAAACAAAAAAACGGCTTGACCGAATTTTATGAAAATCTTTTCAGATCATATTTCGGTTAATACGCTTCAAACAACACCTCAACGAAGTTATTGGTTCGCGCAAAATCACACATACTTCCTCCCAATTTTTTGCTTAAAATGCTCCTGGGACCTTGAAAGATGAAAATACGTCGAAATTTTCGATTTCGATTTTCAGACCGATTACAATAGCTTAATAAAAACATTCATCGGCTAAGACATTTCATAGTTTTGAGAGTACATTTTTTATATAAACAGTTTATAATTTTATATCATATAAACAATAAATTTATATATGAATGTAATGAATTTTCAAGTAAAACCAATTGGACGAGTTTTTGCATAAGGTTATTCTGACTTTGTTTTTTATTCATTGAAAAAATTCGGCTAGCTTTGTTTATTTGGTTATTTTTGTTATTTTTGTTATTTTTTTCTATCCTGTGACCCCCTCCGGAAGAAAATTCTAGATCCGCGCCTAAGTCCAAGTTCAGAGAATCGCGTCCCGACTCTATCTAAACGACGCACGGCGACTTAGAAAACCTAAGTCTACCTTTCCATTAAAGAGCTGAAGAACAAATACAACAATGGCCAACTCACGATGCTTGTGGAGAGCTTAAGCTCACTAACTTAAGCCGGGATTCATATGATGGAAGAACTCATGGGTTTTCCCAAGGAAGATGATTCAGTGCGAATCGAACGAACCTTCGATGAACCGATTTAAAGGGCCGCACACACGCAACGATTTATCTTGAGATTTAGCACAGTTTTCGTAATACTGTTATACATCTCAAGATAAATCGATGCGTGTGTGGCGAAATCGTCAACTTTTTTGGTGTGCGACTTTAATATCCTAGAATTTCTGTTGACGTTTGAAGTTTTGAAGTAGTTGGTTGAGTTTTAGCTTTCGCAGTTATCGTAAATTTTTGCAGGCGTCATAAGTTATTACCAATAATAGTGTGATAATCGTACATATGGCGGAAAAGAGTTTATCTCGTGAATTTATTACTGATTTTATCAAAATTTATGAAAGTGAACCATGCTTATGGAAAATAAAAAGTGCGGAGTATTCTGATAGAGACCAAAAAAATGCTGCGTATGAAAAACTTATAAATAAACTAAAAGAAGTGGACAAACAAGTAAACAAGGATAGTGTGGTGAGGAAAATAAACAATTTGAGAAGTTGCTTCCGTAAGGAAAGAAAAAAAGTAATGGAATCAACAAAATCTGGTGCCTCTGCGGATGATGTGTACCATCCTACTCTGTGGTACTATAAAGATCTATTGTTTTTGGGTGATAAAGACACACCAAGGACCAGTGTATCGAATATGGAGAAAGTGCATATGTTTAAGAATAGAGCATAGAGGTAAAATTGTAATGCTAGGTGAACTAATAATATTATTGACATTATTAGCTTCACTCTCAGATGTTAGATTCACCAAGTCAGGACAGCCAACAATCGGACGCGGCGACAAAAACGGAAGGGAAAAGGAAGAAAGTTGCTGATGATCCTGCTTCGCAACTATTAGGAATTGTAAAGCAGAAACTTGAAGCTAATGAAAGCCCATTATACCATATATTTGGTAAGCATGTCACGAACGAGTTAGATAAATTACCAAATACAATGCAAATCCTAGCACAACAATTTGTTAATGATGTGTTATTTGAAGCACAAATGGGCACATTAGATAGATATTCAAGATTGGTCACCAGTGGAACTTCAAAAACAAGCACAGCGCTTTCGCAATATTTTGGAGAATTAAATGATACGGATGATGAATCTTGAAACATAATAATTTTTATGTACTGAACTTTAATATAAATCAATATTATTATCTTTAAGTTATATTTATAAAATCTGAAGTAATAAAAATATGTCTTTGTAAAATTCGATTCTTTAATGTTAATTATTTGTGCTTATGTTTTTGCTCCTGCTAATCATTTCTTCTTGCCAATCAACTTTTCCTGGGCCATTGAAATATTTCATGTATGAATTTCTTATTTCCTTTGCCTGTTCGCTATGGTTTCTATTATTTCCTTTTTGTAAACCCAATAATGTAGTTTTATTTTTACTCTGAATAATAGTGCCATTTCCAGTGTCTTCAACATCTAAACATTCTGATGGAATGTAAGAATTGCTACAATTTCGACGAAGAAAATTATGTAAGACACAGGCCATAACAATTGTATCAATACGCTCCATTTCTAAATTTATTTCACTGTGGAAAATACGAAAACGCGAGGCAAGGATACCAAAAACGTTTTCAATTATCCTTCTTGCCCTAGACAGTCTATAATTGAAAATTTCCCTTTCATAATTAAGTTCTCTTTGACTAAATGGTTTCATAAAATCATTTCTTAACGTAAATGCTTCGTCGCAAACAAATAAATAAAGCAAAGGATCAGTTGCATTTAAAGGCTTTCTGTCAGCAGGAATATTAAGTTCTCCTTTTACAAGTTTTTGAAAAAAATCCGTACTGCTTAATACTCCACCATCTGAAACACGACCATTTGTGCCTACATTACATAAAACGAACTCGTAATTTGCATTAGCAATTCCCATCAGCACAATGCTATTGTACCCTTTGTAGTTTCAGTAAAACGAACCACTGTTTTTCGGTGGTTTAATTTTGATGTGTTTACCATCAACCGCACCTAAACAATTAGGGAATTGCCATTTCTTTTCAAAGTCCCAAGCTATTTTTTCCAATCTTCTTCGCATTGAGGGAACTAGATATTGTAAACAATGATGTGGGGGTCTTGACTCCTGGACTTGGGTTTTAATATTCTTAAACTGCTCTCCATATCATAATAGTTTATACGGATATTTAAATAAACTATTTTATTAATTACATTATTTTCAATTATTTTTATTTGGTTTATTTTTGAGTATTATATTTTTTAATTAGTTTAATTTTAAACTACAAAACTTTCTCTTTAAAACAGTTAAAATATACAACCGGAAGTTTTTTAAATTAAAATAAAAACTGCTAACTAATACTGCGATAAGTTATGTTAGATTAGTTCCATTACAATGTATTTGAATTAGAAAATTAATAACAAAAACTCGTAATAAGAGAAAAACAAAGTAATGCGTAGCGACTGCTACAAACAAAAGTATTAAAGTCAAGCAGCTACAAAGATTTTACCTTCATATACTCTTCCATCAAGACTACTTTAATAGCGTTACAAGTTTCAGGTATAAGTTTCCCAAGTACTTGCGCTGATATTAACGCTGAAAATCGCATATCCTTATATGTATGTCCTACCTGTTGCAAGGAAACTTATGGTGGCGGTTAAATGTTCATGCGGGGTTATAGCTTTCCTCATTACAGTATCCTTACGTTTGATATAAGGAGTCACGGCTTTTAAAAGAATCAGATACGTTGCTTCATCCATTCTCAAATAATTATACCAATCCGCAGGTTCATTTCGTAGCCGATTCACAATATTTATATGGGATAAACGCTCTCGTTCTAACAACCAATCCTTGGTCCACTTCCTTCCCTTTGTTTGTTTTTTGTTTTTCGTTTGCTTTCGGAGAATAATGCCAATCGCAATCGCTATGCAATCCCAACAGTCCATTCAAAACGCGCGTTATGGTGTTCCAAAATAACACCGTTAAGAAAATCGAACCCTAAACGTTTTTGGGGTCGCTGATCACGAAAATCGAGGTCCCGCGGTCCTAAAATTAGGGCGTCACCCCTAAAAATGCAAAAAACACCCCTTTTTAGGAGGTTTTCGCGATTATTTCAGTAATAATGAAAACTAATGCGATGAAATGCACTTTTTTTAATATTTATTTGCGAAGGTGGTTGATTTGTACTAAATTAAGGCGAACTTAATGGTAAGGGGTACTCCTAAAGGGTTGAAAGTACCCCTAAATTGGCGAAAAATGGCAAAAATTGTAAAAAAAAATTTCCCAAGTTTATGCTTCAAACTCGATTGTGGGAGTACTGTCAGGCAAAAATAAATTATTTTCAACCCTTAAGGGGTTAAAACTACCCTTAATTTAGTATAAATCAACCACCTTCGGAAATAAATATTAAAAAAAGTGCATTTCATCTCATTAGTTTTCATTATTACTGCAATAATCGCGAAAACCCCCTAAAAAGGGGTGTTTTTTTGCATTTTTAGGGGTGACGCCTTAATTTTAGGACCGCGGGACCTTGATTTTCGTGATCAGCGACCCCAAAAACCTTTAGGGTTCGATTTTCTTAACGGTGTTATTTTGGAACACCCCCCCGCGTTTTGAATGGACTACAAGTATCCATTTCTAAATTAAAGTGAAGTGTTAGTTATTCCAATTTTTCTTTGAGAAAACTCTCAGTTTTCATTGATTTAAATAAAAAAATATTATAAAAATACTTAAATATTTAATAACATTACACTTTTTTAAAACTCCATTATTACCTTTAAAAACTGTCAAATTTCTTCTTTCACTGAAATATTTTAAATATGTTTACGTATAAACAGAAAACTGAACCGAAGCGTACGTCAGGTCTGTGCCGTATGTGTCGAATTTTCGATTTAAACTTTGCGTTCTTGTCTTCGGAAAACTCTGTAATAAATTGCCTGTGCTAAATCGCAAGATAAATCGTTGCGTGTATGCCGCCCTTTACATGCAAAGAGAAGTGAGGAAACCAAACCTGGGACGCATATTCGAGTAATGGTCTGACAAGAGAAATGTAAAGGTGTTTATTGATCACGATTAAATTCTTTGGGCCACCCTTTTATAAAACCCTGAACTAAATTACCTTTAGAAGAGATATAGTTGATGTGAGTGGAAAAATCCAGCTTACTATCTAATCTGCAGCCTTACTCTCGTTGTCGAGTGACGTAACAGATGTGTCGCTTCGACCTTAAATTGCGTTCTCATTGTCAATTTAAGAGACTTCTGGCGAATAAACCGACAAAATTCGTATTTAATTGTCGCAAATTGGCGTGTGAAGTGACATTTTCCTCGATACGTGTGTAGGTATCGACAGTTTTATTCCATCGCGTTTTTCGTTGTCACGTCACTCGCCAACGCGAATACCACCTCTAATCTCGTGATCTTTAACAAAATTAACACGAGCGGTATACTCATCAGAAAAGGTGTAGTTGAAATTATAGGATCACGTCTCCTACTAAAAGTGATTTTTCACATTTACTAAAATATAGAACAAGGTTGTTGTTAGGACACCAAAAGTAAAAGGTATCAAGGTCACTTGCAAAAGTTTACAAGCCTCAATATTCTTCATGTGTCGGTACCAATTGATGTCATCAGTAAATCAATATTCTACAGTGGCTTAGTAAGGGAACCATGTCATAAACTGATGGAACAAAGAGAAGAGGACCAAGATGACTTCCCCAGACGACGCTTCAACGGTTACTGATTTGGATCCATGAATGTGAGAACACTGCTGGCTGAGAGACGGCTGGATGAAGTCCTCAACGAGATGAATCGATATAAAATCAAAATCATGGAACTTAGCGAGACCAGATGGCCCGATGCGGGGGAACATATCTGCCCAAATGGTGAGTAATTTTTGTATTCTGGGAGAAACGAAACTGAAAGCCGTAGGAGTGGCGTTGGTGTAATACTCACCAAAGAAGCCAGGTCTAGCCTCATTAGCTGGTCACCAGTTTCTGAGAGGATTATTACCGTGCGCCTGCGTACCAGACTAAGAAGTACTACGGTAGTCCAATGCTATGCTCCAACTGAGGACGCTGAAGATGACATCAAAGACGAGTTCTATTTGCGGCTGAATGAGGTTTTTCGCTCTATTCCAAGGGGAGACATCATTGAATTAATGGGTGACTTAAACCCACAGATCGGCCGTGACAACACCGGCCTTGAACAAACAATTGGAAATCAAGGTCTAAGCCAAGTTACCAATAACAATGGTGAGCTTTTCGTTGACTTCTGTAGCTCCCACCAACTCATGGTAAGTGGAACTTACTTTTGTCACAAGAAGATACACAAAGAGACCTGGGTATCGCCCGATGGTAGGACGAGAAATCAGATAGATCATGTGGCCGTCAGCCGCAGATGGAGAACTATCCTTGAGGATGTCAGGAGTTTCAGGGGAGCAGACACTGAAAGCGGCCACCCTTTTATTGTAGCAACTATTCGCCTTAAAATCGCCGCAATCAGAAACGTACAACGCGATGATATAAACCGTAGACGGTTCAAGGTAGATCTTCTGCGGCACAGCGTTAAAAAGCGGGAATTTGCTGGAAACCTACAACAAATATTAAACCAGCACAACGTTTCTGACGTTACAAATATTGAAGAGCTGTGGAGTAGAACAAAGGGCGCAATATTGACGGCTGCGGAAACGAGCATCGGTTATGTCCAAAGAACCCAGCAACACTGGATTTCGGACACAACCTGGCAAAAAATAGAACGCAGGAGAGCCATAAAAAATAAAGTAAACTCTACAAGCGACCCTGAAAGACGTCATCAACTGGAAAGGCAATACTCCCAATTACACCGGGAGGTAAAGAGAAGTGTCCGGCGTGATAAAAGGCAGCAGATAAATGAGCTCGCAGAAAAAGCGGAAAACGCGGCAAACACAGGCAACAGTAAAGTGCTGTACCAAATTACTAAACAGCTCTCGTGAAAGCACTATACTAAAAAGCATGCCGTTAAGAGTGCGGATGGAAGGCTGCTGTGCAGCGACGAGGAGCAGCTCCAAAGATGGAGAGATTACTTCTTCGCCGCCCTGAATGGTTCATTTACACAGCAACCTCAAGAAACCAGCAACAATGCACAGCCAATTCGAATCACCACCCGGGCCCCATCCAAGACGGAAATATTAACCGCAATTCATGCGATGGCCAATGGTAAAGCAGCTGGGAAAGATGGCATCCCGCCAGAATTATTGAAAGCCCACTCATGCCTCATAGCAGATGCGCTTCAGCCAATTCTACAAATAGCATGGAACACCTGTACCTTTCCGGAGGATTGGACGGAAGGTATCATAGTAAAAATACCAAAAAAGGGGGACCTAACAATATGCGACAACTGGAGAGGCATCTGTTTACTATCTACTGTGGGCAAAATTTTGTCCCATATACATATTACTATCTAGGATAAGTGAGGCAGACCGAACGCTTAGGAAGCAGTAGGCCGGATTCAGGAAGGGCCGCTCATGTATTGATCATATCAACACCTTACGAATAATAGTGGAGCAGTCTACTGAATTCCGATCCCCCCTTTACCTTGCTATCGTAGATTATGAGAAAGCGTTCGACTCGGTCAATAGGAGCTTTATATGGCAGGCACTACGGCGACGTGGACTGCCTGATAAAATAATATAATTGATTAGAGCCCTATATAACAATTCCAAATGCAGAGTTCTTCATAATGGAAAATTATCCGACAGCTTCGAGATGAGCTCAGGAGTACGACAAGGATGCCTACTCTCGCCTTTACTATTTCTTATAGTAATAAATGACATCCTTGTCGGCGCTCTAGATAGTAGAACAGACGGCATACAATCTGGTTTGTTAGACCGCCTTAAGGATCTCGACTAATATCTGTTTGCTGGCCCACAGACACCAGGACCTCAAAAACATGATTAGCAACAGAAAGTAGTCCAGCAGGCTTAAGGCTAAATCCAACTAAAATTAAAGAAATGAGGATAAATGCAAACACCATTGAACGGACTGCGCTGAATAACCGTGACGTGGAACTGGTCGATAAATTCTGCTACCTCGGTAGTATTATTACCGAAAATGGCGGTGCAGAAGATGTCAGTTCCAGAATAAATAAAGCACGAGGCGCATATGCATGCCTGTTCCGCATATGCAGATCAACGGAGATTTCAACTAACACCAAATTGCGGCTGTTCAACTCCAACGTGAAGGCAGTACTTTTTGTACGGTTGCGAAACATGGAAAGTCACCCAATTCATCACAGGGCGCCTACAAGTCTTCATCAACAGATGCCTTCGTCGTATCCTAAAAGTTCGCTGGCAAGATAGAATTTCAAACGAAGAACTATGGCGCCGTGCCGGCCAAGAAAGGATAGACGACCAAATCAGGCGAAGGAAATGGAATTGGGTTGGCCACACCTTGCGACGCGAAAACGAAAATTTAGCTAAACAGGCCCTTGACTGGAATCCGCAGGTATCCCGTCGAGTAGGACGACCTAGAACAACGTGGAGGAGAACCCTAATAGCAAAAGCCGCAACAACTGGGAGATCCTGGTCGGAGCTGAGAGCTGTCTCGCAAAACAGAGTCCGCTGGAGGGCAACTGTTTCCGCCCTATGTCCCTTGAGGGATTAAAGGAGCGCAATGATGATTTTTTCTGGTATTTCGGTATTGACTAACTCGATTGGTTTTAGAAACGAATTAGGTAATTATTCTTTATTTTATTTTATCTGAATTTTCGCTATTGGCTTAAAATGTTGGGTTTGGCTTTACGTAAGTCTTTTGTTGTAGGTATATTGTGGGTGTAGATTTTTGGACACATTTTTTATAAAAATGCCACAAAGTCGCACAACCTGGAGAGTTGTTTGCATCACCCAAATTTGCAAAGCGCATAAACGTGCTCAGCCAAATCTGAAATTCTTTTGATTTCCAAAATCTGTGACAAGTGCTTTTCATAAATGCTTGTAAAGTTAAATCCCTGCCCACAATAAAACTAGTGGGATGTTGTGCCTAGAGACTAGCCACTAATTACGCTTTTTCATGGTATTCTTTCTGTTGAATAACACTTCAGACTGGATGACAATATATTAAGTGGAGATTGATCCGCACTCACTTCCAACCCGCCGGATCTGGGAATCGAGGCCAATAATTCGAATGTGTCAAATTGAAAAAAAAAAGCACATCACACATGTAAACACTATATAAAACGAATCTAAACATTTTTCTTAGGACTGGAGGCAAATCTAATGTGATGCACTTTGCACAACAGGATTAGGTGTATTATTTTACTTAAACATACATGTATTATTGTTAAAAATTCGTCTTACCACACCTTTTGTATTAATTTACACTTCAATGTAACTTTTTTATTATTTTTAAAGAAAAAATCACGCACGCACTTCACTTTTCTTTAAATGTAGAACATCTACTGAAAAACATAGGCACCTGTTTATCCATAGCATATATGCACGTGCACGCACACAAGTAACCCCACCTCGCAATGAGACCAACACCAATAATTATCCGCCAAAAATATGAAAGAATTGATATATTTTAATTGCACCCCATCTATGACAAAGTATAGTGAACACCATCTATGGCAATATTACATTACTCTTCGTTTTACCTGTGATTATCAATTTCCATAAAATATACAAAATACATACATTTCATAAATAATAGAAAAACTGTTGTCATAATTCAGTTGTTTACTTCCTTCGAAACTTTATACATACATATCTAGCATTGGAGGAATGTACCTTTTTACGTAAGCATGAATAAATATGTTTATTGCCACATTCCTACAAGTTAGTATTCATGGACTATAAGGACGGTCTTAAATACACCGTTTGTGCAATTAAATTTATAAATTTTCATTCATTTCAGTAAGCGTTTATATGCCCTGGTAAAAATTAGATATCTACTTTTCGTTTTAAACCTACCAAATGTTTCGTTCAAATCATACATATTTTTTATGACAAATCCACAGCGAAGTTCGATAAAATTGAATTTTTGTTTTGGTCTACAGCACCACCTACATGACTATAAACTATAATAAAATGAACAGCATATAAAATATGAATATAAACAAATAAATACTATGTAGTATTTCCGCGAAATTTCTTAATGATTTATAAAGCCGCCGAAGAGCCATAAAAACTCAAGAAAATGATTTTTTTGCACTTTTAATTAAATAAATGTTTATGTTCTCCTGAGTATCATTATTATAATATAATTTAGTGAGAAATATAATCAAAACATGGTACACCGAAGTAAAAAAAATTGTATTTCACCATTTTGCGGCTGGGGATTGAACTTGGTTCCCCTGGGATAGGACTCCAGCGCCTTACCTCTAGGCTACCGATATATGGACTTTATTTTTTTTTGGTAAACATAAATTAAAAATAGGTTCAATACCTTCCTTGTTATTTGTAAACTCTTCAATTAATGAAAATGAGGAAAGGCTAGAGTCAATTTTTCAGGGCAAATGTATGAAGGAAGGAAGTTTCGTCCGTCTCGGACATGCAATTACATGATTTATCCGTTTTAAAGTGGCCTTAGCAATTAACCCGGGAGCCAGACGATCAATTTGTCTGCAATTGCAGTTTGAAATATTGCATGTCAAAGTTTTCTCAGCAGGAATTTTATTGCATTGCAATTTCATTCTTACAAAAAATGCGTAGGAGATAGGTGTTGTGTTTGGACCTAATTTTCAACGATTCACTCATTTTGTATTAAGGGGACAGGCCCCTCAATAGGTCTCAAAAAATCCTTTTTTTTTGCTTAATCGATCTGGCAACTATTCAAGATTATGTGTGTAAAATTTTAGCTCGAAATTCGAAGTATTACGGGAGTTACACGAAAATTCATTCGGTCGCTCAGAGCTCACTAGTAAGTTTTGAACGATTTAAAGTGCGTTTTCTCAAAACCATGTTTTTACAATTGGCGGGCAAGATAACTAAAAAAGTTATCAACGGATGT
This sequence comes from Thereva unica, assembly GCA_949987705.1. Taxonomy (NCBI): domain Eukaryota; kingdom Metazoa; phylum Arthropoda; class Insecta; order Diptera; family Therevidae; genus Thereva; species Thereva unica. Next base: position 42,263,067 of record OX465285.1, read on the forward strand.
TCTTCAACTAAATTTTATTTTATTTAGTATAAAAAACTACTCTATGTGAACTACGGATTTTGAAAAATTCCGATTTTCAATACCTTTTTTATTAACAAATAAATGTAAAAAAAGTAACTTTTTTTTTGAATCATATTTTTTCGACTAAATTTTCCAATTTTGGATTTTCCGTAGTTCACATAGAACAAATAAGTATAACGAAGAAAACAAAAAAAAATTGATTTAAGTTGAAAACAACGGTTGCTATCGTGCCCGCCAATGGACTCCGACCGTGTTGAAACGCTGCCGGAAAACGTCAATAACTCAGCCATTTGAAATTTTTCAGATGTAATTTTTTTTGTTAATAAAGTTTAAAGTATGACTAAAACATATCCCAAAATTCGTATGTCTCCGATGTTTCTTTCTGTAAGAAAAATAATCAGGAAAAAACGCTTATTTCTCGGACGCTTGAGGGGCCTGTCCCCTTAATAAAAAAATAGCTAACAGTCTCAACTTTTGCCTTTTAAAAAATTTTATGTTAATTCAAATAAAATTAAATAATCCAGCGTCAAGTAATCTCCACTGCTTAGGTTTTTCCACTTTCCGCCATTTTGTTTTAAAGCAATTCAGAATTTCTTGCATATGCAAGCATTGCATTTACAATATTGCATTGCATATTGCAGCAGGAGCTACACGATCAATTTTAGCACTGCAATGCAATATTGCAGTTGAAAAATTGATCGTGTAGCCCCCGGGTAAATATTTAGCCCGCAAATATATTTTGCAAACTCTGTTTGGAATATTAAAATTAAGTATGCTACTACCGTAAACGTGAGATTTTTCGAAAATGATTTTAAAATCGAAAACTGTATGGAATGAAAAAGAGAAATTGCTAGCACAATCATATATTATATATCCTCTTCTTCTTACAAATATACATTATGAAAGATTCATTACAATTTTATTTGCCTTCTATTCGGTCAATAAAAAGATGGCTGCCTACTAAATGCATTCCGTCTTGTATAAATTAATATATTATTGAAACCTTCCGGGAGCATATATTAGAATAGTCTGCTGAAAGCAGATAATCAGTTTTGATTTAACATATAATTCTAAATTGGATCAAATAGTTGGTTTTGAACATTTAGAAAATAAAAAACTGCGGAGTTGGAAAAGAAATTTGTCTCTATGGCAAGAGGAAATTCATCATTGCATACTACGTTACCGAAACCAGTATCACTGGGGAAAGTTGATCACATAAATTACAAGAAATTCTAGAATTCTGCTCTAATGACGGTTTAATTATTAGAGAGGTGGTGTGCGGTCAAGGGCCAAATAATAGAAATGGTTTCTCCCGATTTGGCGTAACAACAGTTAAGCCATATTTTAATTTCAATGAAAAGCTCTATTGTGCATTATATGATGTACCTCAGATTATTAAATTAATTAGGAATACTTTGTTGAAGGCTGATTTATGTACCATTGATGGCCCAGTTATCAGGAAATGCATAGAAGAGTGGTTACTATGGAGAAAAGTAATGTGACAAAAATATGACATAAGCTTATAGACAGTGGTGTTGTCGAGCCGGAACGCTCCGGAACGTCGTTCCGGTACTTCCTTTTTGCACAGGAACGCGTTCCGGTACTAAAGTTGATTTCTGATAACGAGAATTGGCTGACGTATTGAAAAATTAAAAAGAAATGTTGATTTTTTTTTCTAATTTTTGACGAATTTTTATATGTATTATCATAGACAAATAAAAGGAAAGATGTTCCATTTCAAATAAGATAAGTGTGCACTTTGCTGATGAAAGAGCTTTCCTATTGCTGAGAGAGCTGCACTATTAATTGAGAATATCCATTAATAACCATAAAGTATAATTTCCACTTCATATTTTTAAATTTGTTACTATTTTACATCTTGAAATCTTGCAAAACGTAATAATTTTCATCTGAATCTTTACGAAAATTAAACATTTCCCAATCTGAAAAATAAACATAGTGCGGAAATGTTTTTTGTAAATCAAAACGAAATCAAAATTCGCACAAAACAAACGGTTTTACTTACTTTTGCAAAGTAGTAAAAACCGAAAAGTCTGACCTGAAAAAACAAAATTTGTAACTGCCTCCAAATGTGCAATTGATTTTTGTCATTCAAACAAAAATCAAACAGCTGTTTTCTTATTCAAATAGATCCCGTTCGCGTTCCGGTAAAAAAAAATTAGCACAACAACACTGCTTACAGAAAAACATTGGAGTCCAAATAAATGGGAAAAGATGATTGTTTCTTTCTTCTTCTTTAAACTCCTTTAATCCCTCATGGGACATATGGCGGAAACAGTTGCCCTCCAGCGGACTCTGTTTTGCGCGACAGCTCTCAGCGCCGACCAGGATCTCCCAGTTGTTGCGGCTTCTTCTAGTAGGGTTCTCCTCCACGTTGTTCTAGGTCTTCCTACTCGACGGGAACCTTGCGGATTCCAGTCAAGGGCCTGTTTGGCTAGGTTTTCGTTTTCGCGTCGCAAGGTGTGGCCAACCCAATTCCATTTCCTTCGCCTGATTTGGTCGTCTATCCTTTCTTGGCCGGCACGGCGCCAAAGTTCTTCGTTTAAAATTCTATCTTGCCAGCGGATTTTTAGGATACGACGAAGGCATCTGTTGATGAAGACTTGCAGGCGCCCTGTGATGAATTGGGTGACTTTCCATGTTTCGCAACCGTACAAAAGTACTGCCTTAACGTTGGAGTTGAACAGCCGCAATTTGGTGTTAGTTGAGATCTCCGTTGATCTCCATATGCGGGACAGGCATGCATATGCGCCTCGTGCTTTGTTTATTCTGGAACTTACGTCTTCTTCTGCCCCACCATTTTCGGTAATAACACTACCGAGGTAGCAGAATTTATTTACCAGTTCCACGTCACGGTTATTCAGCGCTGTCCGTTCAATTGTGTTTGCATTTATCCGCATTTCTTTAGTTTTAGTTGGATTACACCCCACTGCCGTATTGCTAGCATTGTCATAAGATTTTCCTCTGAAACGTTAATGTCAAAATTCAGTATTTTGAAGGTGTTTAGTAGTTATCAGCATGTCTTCCGCTTTGTGACCCGTTTTTGGTAGAAAGCAGACACAATTAAAGAAAGTTGGTCTAGATTTTTGCTGGTTTTATAAAAGTTATTTTTCTCTCAGTGTATTAAGTAGCGATTATTAAAGATTCCACAGCTGATCACAGTAGTAGGCTGGCGCCGCCCCTAACAAGCTGGCGCCCCGGGCCATGGCCCTCATGGCCCTAGGGTAAATACGCCACTGCATAAATAATAGAAAATCTGTTGTCATAATTCAGTTGTTTACTTTCTTCGAAACTTTATACATATGTAGCATTGGAATGTACCTTTTTACGTAAGCATGAATAAATATGTTTATTGCCATATTCCTACAAGTTAGTGTTTGGAGTAATGGGAAGGCGCTAGATCGGGGTGCGAAAGGTCGAGGGTTCGATTCTTGATGAATCTGAGTACTTTTTTTTAGCTATGATGATTTATTGTAGTATAATAAACTAAGCCTGCGTTGATGGTAAAATCTCAAAGCGGCGACTAATTAAAACCTTTGGTACATATTCAATTGTGAGCTATAACTCAATCTATAATAAGCTAAATAAGCCAAATCCGTTCTTAACTAAAACTTTTATTTCACGTTGCATTGATTTAATTATTGTCATAATGCTGTATCCTAGTTTGGCCATGGAGATTCATAAGTATTACACTGACCAACGCTATATATAATTAATCTTGAAAAGTTTTTGTTAAAGGCTTATGTAGATTATAAGTTGTGAGACTTTGCGTAATCTAAAACTTAACAAAGTATTTAACAAACACTACAATATAATCATCATAGCTAAAAAAAGGAAATCAAATGTAAACAATAAAATTCTTTGATTCTCCACCCACGTCATGGTATATTTCTTTATTCAATATAAACAATAGTTTTTGAGCTGCAAATAAAAACTATGTATATGCCATAATTTCGTTATCATCGGTTTTTGTTCTGGAAGCAAATTTAGAGACGTATTCATGTAAAAAACTTGTATCATATGAAACAAAATCCCCGAAGGAAATTAAAAAAATTATTACGACGAAAAAAAGCACCGCGATCGAACTCGCAGCCCCACAGAGTCCCCAGACGACGGTACTTCTCGCTATCCCTTCGCGCCATGGCTGATACTATCGGTGGTTGACTAATATGTTAATATATCATTTCAGAAAGAAGAAGAAGAGAAAAAAAACAATCTGCCCGACCAGGGCTGGAGAATCCAACGCGCTACGCACTCTCCCACCGACCTTCTACCAGTTTTGCAGCAATAAAGTAATTTGTTCGGTGCCTATGAAATGTATGTATAGGTTGAACTAATTTTAACAGTTTTTATGCCTAATTTCGAACTCCGTTATCAGAATTTCGAAAAAATTTAACGGGACCACCGTGAGAAACTCCCCTTTCAAATGAACCAAAAAAAAGCAAAAAAGTTATTGGATTACAAAGCTATGCATGAACAGGACTACAAAATACCTACACGTCGAATTGAGTAACCTCCTCTTTTTTGGAAGTCGGTTAAAAAGAGTACGCCACCATCACCAAGAATCGAACCCTGGCCCTTTCGCACCCCGATCTAGCGCCTTCCCATTACTCTAAACACTAACTTGTAGGAATTTGGCAATAAACATTTATTCATGCTTACGTAAAAAGGTACATTCCAATGCTAGATATGTATAAAGTTTCGAAGGAAGTAAACAACTGAATTATGACAACAGATTTTCTATTATTTATGAAATGTATTTTGTATATTTTATGGAAATTGATAATCACAGGTAAAACGAAGAGTAATGTAATATTGGATGGTGTTAGATGGTGTTCACTATTCTTTGTCATAGATGGGGTGCAATTAAAATATATCAATTCTTTCAAATTCTTGGCGGGTAATTTTTGTATAATTCTTTCAGCAGCATCTCCATGAAAGATGCGTCAGTTTTTCAAGTTATTTGTTTGAATTCTTTCGTGATTCTTCACAATCTCCACTTAATATATTGTCATCCAGTCTGAAGTGTTATTCAACAGAAAGAATACCAAGAAAAAGCGTAATTAGTGGCTAGTCTCTAGGCACAACATCCCACTTTTGTTTTGTTATTCTGAAGAGATACATACAAATTTAGTTAATAAAAACGTAAAAATATGCTTTTAAACAAAGGGCTGCAAAATTTTTTTGATATGGGGCAAATCGTTTGTAAAATTTTTATAAAATATTAAAAATTCTGAGAAAAATCACTTCCTTATATTCATGGACTATAAGGACGGTCTTAAATACATCGTTTGTGCAATTAAATTTATATACTTTCATTCATTTCAGTAAGCTTTTATATATCCTGCTAAAAATTAGATATCTACTTTTCGTTATAAACCTACCAAATGTTTCGTTCAAATCATACATATTTTTTGTGACAAATCCACAGCGAAATTCGATAAAATTGAATTTTTGTTTTGGTCTGCAGCACCACCTACATGACTATAAACTATAATAAAATGAACAGCATATAAAATATGCATATAAACAAATAAATACTTTATATTATTTCCGCGAAATTTCTTAATGATTTATAAAGCCGCCGAAGAGCCATAAAAACTCAAGAAAATGATTTTTTTGCACTTTTAATTAAATAAATGTTTATGTTCTCCTGAGTATCATTATTAAATAATATAATTTGAAAAAGCTAAAAATGAGTATCTCAAACCAAGAAATTTTTTTTCTTACTTCTAGTCAACTTTTGTCTTCATCCAAGACAATAAAACCAAGACTATAAGTATTGCTTATCCGAAGACAATTTTGTTTTCGTTATATCCAAAACATGTTTGCTTGGTTCAAGAAAAATGTTTTTTTATCAGTGCACTATCCATCGATTCCTGAACGATGTTTTTAGTTTTTGATCTGGTTCTTTTTGGGATTTGACGAGTGACTAGGGAAGCGTACAGACGTACTACCTCCATCCCGTAAACGCAAAAAAATATACAAAATTCTAATTAAAAATAAAATATAATATATATAGTGAAATTTAAAGTGGATCTTTTTAGTGATAAAGAGTAAATACTTTACAACTTCGAATATTGAATCGAGGATCAAGATTCCTCTAAATCTTAAAAAACGTTCTCAAGGAGAACAAAAGATAACAGGGCGCCCTGATTTGCCCAAGGCATCGACCTCCTCGGAAAATGCCTTGGGTAATAGAAGGAGCCGAATCTTCAAAAATAACTACAAAGCCAACAAATCTAGCAGTTTCGTTAATGAAAGAGCAAAACCTCCCAATTTTGAGGTTATGGAAGAAGGGCAACGTGGAAACCGCATGGCGAACACCGGTTCTTCAACAATAGAACCACAAGGAATCATGGAAATGGAACAAAGTCAACAGGAACAGGAGACTCCAATTATTGAAGAAGAAAGCTGGACTAGGGTTAGGAAAAGACCCAGAAATGAGATAAGTGAAAGTAGTTTAGAATTTATTAATACCAATAACAGAAATGAATTTTTATATAATAATGTAAATAATGAATTCCATAATAGATTTAAATCGTTAGGAGATTTAGAATATAATGATTGATCGATCAAATTGATATTAATATAGAATCACAGAATCTAAACCAAAAAAATAATCATAACGGTAATAATATTAATATACATAAGAAAAAAACAGAAGAAATTTTTTACCACCCATATTAGTAAAAGACCTTGATACTAAATTATGTGCTGAATACCTAAAAAAGCAAAATATTGTTCATTACTTTGTTAGAGGCAAGAACGGATATACTAAAATATTTTTAAAAGGCTGGGAAAATAAAAAAAAAGTAATGTTGAAACTTCAAAACATGGGGGTTAAGGGTTTCACGTATACCTCTAAAGACGAAAAACCAATAAACTTGATCATCAAGGGCATCTGTGGCACTTACGACCCACAAGAAATTCTAATAGAATTAAAAGAACTTTTTCCGATCATTAAATTTAATAAAATTGCGAAATTTCAAACTACAAGATCAAAAAAACTGAAAATTGACTTGGACATTTTAATTCTACAAATTGCACCCAAACAGGAATTTAAAGAAGTACTAAAAACCAAATTCTTAGCTTCACAAAGGGTTCTCATTGAAAGGTTATTAACAAAAGGCCCAATACAATGTTTTAAATGCCAAGCTTTTGGCCACAGAGCTAGTAACTGTTTAAACCTATACAGATGTGTTAAATGTCGTGAAGAACACCCCCCGGGGGAGTGTCTTCATAAAAAAGGGGAGGTTCCTCCCGAGTGTGTGAATTGCGGAGCAAAGGACCACCCTGCAAGTTATAGAGGATGCAGAAACTACAAAAAATACTGGGAGAAAAAGAAGAACCTCCTTAAACAAGATAGTCATCATAAAGTACTGAACGAAGTAGTAGAGCCCATAAAGGGGTATCAATACGGAAAGACATACGCAGAAATCCTCAAGAGAGACATGCCCACGCAGAACCAAAATACAAAGGAGATTAACCTTCTTACAATCATGTTAAACAAAATAAACGAAATCGTTGATACCCTAAGAGAGACAGTCCAAGATTTAATACAAAACAATATCAGAAATGTATAAATTGAACCTAAGAATTCTAGCAATTAACGTCAGATCTATCAGATCTATCAAAAGAAGGGCTGAATTAATAAACTTAATAAAGAACAACAACTTCCCAGAATTTATTTTTATATCTGAGCCAAACTTTTACATAAGAATAAACCCGTTCTTGGAAATTACAGTATAGTTAGAAACGATATTGGAGTTGGAGTAGCTATTTTAATTAAGAATGGTATAAAATTTAAAGAAGTCCAATGTAATACAGACATCCCGTCCACTTTTATTAAAATACAACACGGAACTAGAAATTATAGCCAAGAATCTCTTACTTTAGGTAGTATATAATATGTACCATCTACAACCAATAAAGCAGATCTACAAAAATTCCTAGACAAAATCAACGACTTAACAAATACGGAAGGCGATATTATTGTGGGCGGGGACTGGAATAGCAGACACCACGCATGGGGCGATCATAAAATAAATAATAACGGGAAAACTTTATATGACTGGATTAGAAACGCGGGCAGTATCTCAAACTTCTCTATAATTTCACCACACGAATGTACCTTCCCTGAAGGGGAATCAATTATTGACTTTTATATAACTTCTTTGCCACGAAACCACCGAATTATGAATAAATTCTGGTGTAAAACAATAGCCTCATTTTCAGATCATTATGCGATATTATTGCAGATTAATATTAAAAACTCTTATATATGGCTCAAAGAAACAAAAAAAATTTTCAAATACGAAGATGCCAATTGGACTCTTTGGAAAAGGGAGTTTATAGAGACATTGTCCCTCGACATGCACCCAGATACAGTGATCCTGGAAAACGCTGAGATAGAGAATTGGATAAAAAAATTTGAATTCATAATAGACGAATTGAACCTTAAATATATTCAAAGTAATCATAGCCCTTATGCCTACAAAATTCCTCAACAAATCAAGCTTATGCTGAAAACAAAGGCAAAATGGAACGACTCACTAAAAAAACTATACCAGAAATATTTAAGCGATAGAAGGATTATATACAAATCTCTAGCCTCTAGAATCAAATGTCTGGATAAAATAATATCTGACAAATTCAGAATTCACAATAACTTGAGATTTCAAAGTAGACTCAGAAATATTAAACCAGGACCATCAGCATTCAAAGGGATATATAATATTATAGGGAAAAAAAAATTCGAAAAAGAAAATACAATCATTATAAATGACCAACCTGAAAAGGACGAAGAAAAAATCGCGAAAGCCTTCGAAGAATATTACAGCAATATTTATAGGGAGAAGAGACCTACATATTACAGAGATTTACTTACGGAAGCTGAGACCTGCGTCAGAAACTACAAGGAAAGGAATTATCAAGAAATAGGACAATTCTTTCATATCACTACTTTTCATCAAGGCAATACTGCGGTTAACCCTCAAGATAGAAGCTCTTTTACGAATATTGACAAAGTGAAAAATTTAATCAAAAGAATTAACAGAAAGAAAACGATGGGCAGAGATAATATATCCAACTTTCTTATTAAAAAATTTCCATTAGAAGCAATTAAATTTCTTACGATAATCTTTAATAATTGTATCAATAACGGTTACTTTCCCAAGGCTTGGAAGATAGCGAAACTTTGCCCAATTCCCAAAAACAGAGGAGCAAATAAAATAGAAAATTTCAGACCGATCCAACTGTTATCTAATGTAGGAAAATTACTCGAAAGAATAATGGCAGATGAGTTAGATTATATATTGGAGAAAGATCAACTTATTCCCGCTTTCCAATTCGGTTTTAAAAAAGAACATAGCACCACACACGCCTTGATCAAGATACATAGCGACGTGTCCAGAAATTTGGAAAATCAAAGAACAACGGTGGCATGTGCCATTGATATTGAAAAGGCCTTTGACTCGGTCTGGATAACGGGCTTAATTTACAAACTTCTCAGTCTAAACATCCCTCATATTTGGATGAGAATGATAATTAGCTTCTTAGAAGATAGGAGTATTAAGGTTAGCTATGGCAACATCGAAACAAATACTATTAATGTTTTCTCCGGAGTCCCTCAAGGATCGTTAACTGGTCCCAAACTATATAATCTATTCTTATCAGACTTCCCTCATACATATTCCCCAGATCTGAGCGAGGCAGAGCTTTCAACCTCGATATTATATGCTGATGATACACTTGTCTATGCAAGCGACAAGAGACCGGACAACGCGCGCAAAATAACACAAGAACACATTAATATTATCGAAGAATACTATAAAGTATGGGGCATAACTATAAATGGCCACAAATCAGAGATGATCTGCTTTAGAAATGCTACAGGGAAAGGTATCGCCAACATCGCGAAGAAATGTAAAGAAGTTAAACTTCTGGTCAACGGAAAGATTCTAACACGTAAAAAAGGAATAAAGTATCTCGGGATTTACTTCAATGAACTATTTAAACCCAACATACAAGGGATAAAAGCAACTAAAAAAGCCGCGAAAGCTTCAGCAGCACTTATGCCTTTACTCAGAAATGAAAGTTTGATAATGAAATCCAAACTATTAATATACAAACAAATGATAAAACCCATCTTATTGTATGGCTTTCCTGTGTGGTTCGCCGTTTCACCGACAATAGCAAAAAAATTGAATTGTTCGAAAGGAAAATTCTTCGAACATGTACTAATCTCTATTTTAAAGAAGAAAACAAAAGATACTCCAACAAAACTATATATTCCAAGGCAAAAATGTCTCCATTTCTAACTTATGCAATAGATCTGTCCCTCAAAACTTTATATAAACTGAAAGAACATAACAACGTAATCTTGAAAGAAATTTACCAAAGAGATTCCATATCCGACTTAACTAAAAAACTCTATATAACACCGACGAGTATGTGTAACCCTAACTCAAGTCATCTTTTGGAAGCCTTAAACGTAGATCAAATGATACCTAAATTTTATATATGCGATCTTGCCCCATTGCAAAACAGAAGATAAAATCTATCTCTCAAAATGTATAGTATTACTTAATTAAATAAAATAAAACCTAAACAAGACTGAAAGTTAAAGTACAATATATTTTTTTATCTTTTCTTTTTTAATACATAATCAGTCCTGAGCAGTCTGAAAGTGTTGCTCTGGACATTGAAATATTGATTTGTTCCTAACTTCTTTTTTTTTTACATTTCTTTTAACTTCTTTTATTAAATTTTAAGATAGGATAAGTTAGTTGTAAGCTTTACCCCTCCTTTTTGTAGAGGAACAACAATGTACTATGACACACCGGTCGCAAGTGTGTTGTAAACTTTATTAATATTGCTTGCATTTATAAAATAAAAACCTATAGTATCCAACACAGCCATATGGGTGTATATGTAAACCCATAATCAATTTTTCATCTAAACATGTATATGTATGCCATATTGTTATAGTATTGTAAGCCGAATAAATGAATTGAAATTGAATTGAAATTGATCTGGTTCTTTTGTACATTCATAATTTTGGTACATTCAGCTGCCCAATGACCAAGAGAACCACAATTATTACACGGGTACTTCAATTTTAAACGTTCTCTTCCAGAAATCCCCTTTTTCGGAAAGCGTTTTCGTTGACTATTCGTTCTTTGTGCTACAATTGAATCGGTCATTTTGAAAAGGGGTCAACTCTAGTTTTTATAATTTTACAGGAGAAGCAAAAAACCTCGTACACGGCTAATTTGAAAAAAAAAAGAAGTACAAACTCGTTTTTTCTTTAAGAAGGAAGAAAAAAGAATAACAAATTTAAAAAACAATTTTTTTTGTTATACAAGGTGCTTGCAATAAACGTTTTTCTATCACGGAGATGACCCCTTTTCAAAATGAATTGGGTTTGCATAAAGAAAGACTTGTTTCCTAGAATATTTTATTAACAGAAATATGAAAACTGAACTTTTAATACATATAGTAGTAATACATAGTAAAACTTAATAGTAATGGTTAGTAGTTTTCCTCCATATTTTGATCAGCGTTGGTGGTGGGTCATTCACAGATCTCATCGTAAAATGGTTTGTATGTCTCTGGAATATATTGTTAAAGTTTTTTTATACATATCTTCAATTTTTTTTAAATGATTGGAATTTTTCCATGATAAGCTGGGTTATTTAAAGGATCTGGAATAGCCAGACTACTATTTCTAAGGAGCTTTAATAGGAGAAATCGTTCTTCCATTACACTATCAATGTATAGCTTACAAACTATAATCCCAGGTTCTTCCTGATAGAAACTGAATTCATAAAAACGATTAACTGCAAAACTGACTTTATCTTTAGTTGAAACATTTCAGTTCGTTGAGGCATTTCAGGGCTCGCGTAATTACGTTTCTTCTTTCATTTTGAAAACGGCCATCGAGAGATAACTCGTTTTCGAAATGAACCTCGATATCTGCCACAAATAAAATGTACTTAGGTAAAAAGGAGATTTCCCATTTTCATGGAGAATGCCAGCCTTTACCTATAGATTTTTATTCTGCAAAAATGTAAAAAGTTAAAATTTTGGAGATGACCCCTTTTCAAAATGACCGATTCAATTGCACATAGTTTTTCAATTAAAAGATTAAGCTTTTGTTGATCCGTAGGGATTATTTCCCATAAGTCCTTAAAGTTATCATATTCTTTCCCAAGTGTGGACAGAATTCTGCTATTTAACATTCTTTCAGACAATTTATTTTCATGGTGTTTTTCCAATTCGTGATTTAGATCAACAAACAGATTTTGAAGCTTAGCTACATGGATGCTGATGTCTTCTTTATCGTCGCGTTTGGCTTGAAAAAATGATTCTATCAACATATTTAATCGTTGAGTGCTACTGCGCTCAAATCGAGCACATAACTTATTCCAGATTTCCGCTGCATGTTCACAAGTTAGCCCTAGTTCAGCATTTGCATTGTTTAACGCACTCGAAATAAGACTTGCTGCTTTTGCATTATCTCTTACCCAATCTGTGACATTTTTCTTTTCTGCCGCTGTAGATTCAGGCGTTAATTCAGGACAAATTGTTGTACCATTAACAATGCTTTCAACTCCATGCGCACGAAATACCATATTCATATGCCACTTCCATTTTGTCCAGTCCCCTTGATCTTCTAATTTATCAACAGGAACTTTAAATTCTGTGGTAGACGCCATTTTCTTGTTTCTTTATATTTCCCTTGTTTCGCACAGAGTGTGACCTGGGCCCATAACCTGTTTGAGTTTTAAATAAATACCCAGCAATTTACACTTCAAATATTTATTATTACTGATGAAGAAAAATATAAAAGTCAGTCTACTTGAAAAGGGCAAGGAAGAAGGAATCTTCTTCTTACAAAAAAAGCTTTATTACATTTTTACGTTAAACATATAATAAAGTGTTTTGCTTTAACAGTCAAAACTTCTGCAAATCCTCCTAGTTTGAGATCCGTTTATCTTCTGTTGGTGCAAGTGATTAAGAGTTCAGTCAATGCTTTGAATAGAGAAGACGAGGAAGTGCAATTTATTACACACGGGGAAGCATTTTGGCAACACTAATGAATAGCATTCTTTACGTATTTGTGTCAATCCCGGACAGTGGCTTTGTTATATTTATTCAAAAACCGGGAGGGATATCGTTTCTCAGCAACCATCTCGGTGAGAACGCTTCACTTGGCTAAATGTTTGAAGCAGACCCTTCGCAAAACCTGAACAAATTTCACTACGCCTATGTCCGGGATAGACAATGTATTTTGTTGTTGTGGTTAAAGTGAATGTATTTTGTTGTTGTGGTTAAAGTGGAGGGAGAGAATTAGAGAGAAAATTTCTTGATCCCAAGTGCTTCCCTCAAATCCGTGTACATGTACGCTATTTTCGGTTCCTTATCTTCTCTATTCAAAGAGTCAATGCACGCGGTTTCCCTAGAAATTCTACCAAGAAGCACCGATTAGCACCAAAATTTGGCTGTAAGTTCTACTTACCCTCTACTTCAAAGTTGTCAATGTGCCTAGGGTTGCTTTTACCCGAGGTGGGCGCCACCCCGTCTCGGTGGTGAAATTGAGTAATTCTAAGATTTTTTTTTATATGAAAAAACTAAGCTTAGGTGTAACCCTTTATACTACCAGTCAGTCATGTCGTTCAGTTCATGGTGCAATGTCTAGTAGTAAGCTTGGTTTGAAGAATAGAGAACTCTAAGGTGTTGTACGAGTTCGGAAATACTGACTGCGGGAGGTTATTCCACAGTCGAGTGGTTCTATTCATAAACCAACTTATATACCGTATTGTGCGCGAAAGGGGGGGGGGCTGTAGGGTATGGGGGTGAGCCGAGCGGGCTAGTCTTGTGTTGCGGGAAAAGTATTGCCGTGCAGGCAGAAGGTCCTGAATTTCAGTGGAACGGTCGCCATGGTAATAGCGATAATGTATGGAGAGGGCTGCTACATTCCTACGGTGGCTTAAGGTGTCAATTGAGGCGCGAAAGGGCCCATCACCAATGAGTTTGAGGCCACGATTTTGCACCTTGTCGAGACAAGCCAAGGTGGTTTTTGGGGCGCCTGCCCAGATATACGAGTTGTATTCGAGGCGCGGCCGAATGTAGGATTTGTATATTGTAGCCAAAGCGGCTGGCGGGAGGAGGAACTTGCATCTCTTGAGAAATCCAAGGCATTGGGAGGCTTGTTTGGCGATTTGGAATATGCGATCATTCCATCGCAGATGCTCCGTTAAAGTTACCCCTAGAATGTTGAGAGTTGAGTCAGCCGTTAGATTCTCTTTATCCACTGAGATAGGAGGAAGGTCGGTACATTTTTTGTTGGAGATCAGACAGTGCTTCGATTTTGTGGCATTGAATTCGACTCGGTTCACTTCGCCCCAATGAAGAATCGATTCGATATCCCGGTCGATCGAAGTCGACATCAGTTGACGGTGGTAAAGACAAGGTCTGGCACGTGCTTGTCTTATATTGTCGAAGGAGTAAGAGAAATTAGAGAGTACTGTCATCAGCGAAGCAGTGGTGTGTTTCGGAGGGGATTGAGAGCAGATCATTAATGAAGATTAGAAAAAGTGCGGGTGGGGGTTGGGTTCGACGCCATCCAATACTACCTTGATTGAACGGCCTGAAAGAAAGCTCTTAATCCAGTTCCTTAGAACAAGTGTATACCAATAGCTTGGAGTTTATTCAACAGAGCTGGGTGCCATACTCTGCCAAGAGCCTTTGATATATCTAGAGCAACCAGGCTAGACTCACCAAAGCTGTGAATGCTTTGGTTGACACGCTCGGTTGAACACACAAGCAGATCGCCAGTAGACCGTTTAGATCTGAAGCCGTAATGCCTGTCGTTGTCGCTGGCTTCACCTTTTTTGGGATTGGCTGAACATGAGCTAGTTTCCAAGAGTCGGGATACACTCCGGAGAAGTAAGACAGGGCAAAAAGTTTGCGCAGAGGTTTAGCCAAAGGTGAGGCACATTTTTTAAGTACCATAGGGGGGATTTTGTCGGGACCAGTGGATTTATTGGCGTCGAGTTCTTTGAGACACCTAAACACCTCGCGAGTCCTGAAGTGAACTCCGTCCATTGAGTGGGTGGTATTCTCGATAGTGGGGGTGACATAGCAGTATCGGGTATTATTATTATTATTATTCTTGTTGAGGGGCGCTTTAGCGGGCACTGCGACCTATTTTGTTTGGTCTATTGTGCCATCCCCTTCTTTAAAAACCATCAAGGTTAAGGCTTCTTAGGTAGCCTAAAACTGATTTAGGGTTGCTGTCCCAAATCTCCCTGGGAGTAGGGAAATCACGATGGAGAAGGCTCAGTATTTTTCTCGCTGTAGCCTCACAGTCGCACATCAAGTGCTCCGCGGTTTCGGGAGCTGTCCCGCAGAATCGACAGCCAGAGTCGGCCACCAGTCCTATTTTGTTTATGTGATAGTTAAGCGAACAGTGGCCCGTCAGGAGCTCTGTTATTATTTTTAGCTCCTTCCTCTTGAGATTTAAAAGTTTGCCCGCCTTAGCTTTATCGATTTGGATGAATCTTTTAGCTTGACGAGCACCCTGGGTCCTAGACCAGCTTTGAAGAAACATCTGGTCAACCCAATTCTTTAAGGCCATTTTTACGTGGCAGCTTGCTAAGCTACAGAAAGGTTCCGGACCAATAGGTAATGAGTTTGCGCCTGCTCTAGCCAGGCTATCGGCAATCTCATTACCAATGTGACCTTCGTGGCCCGGAATCCACATCAGCGTGACACTATTGTTTCTGCTGAGGAATTTCAGGGATTGAAGACAATCCAGGACAGTCTTTGATGACACTCTGTGCGATTTAATGGCCAGCAGTGCAGCTTGACTGTCCGAGAAAATAACAATGTTAGAGCTATTTGGAGCTATATTAATACAGGTCTGAGCACACACCTGGATGGCGAGTACCTCAGCCTGAAAAACAGTGGGGGTAGTGCCCAGAGCCATGGATATTTTGCTCCTTGGGCCATAAACACCCAGCCCTACCCCTTTATCGGTTTTGGAACCGTCTGTGTACCAAAAGGCCGTGCTTCCTCTAAAGAGACATGTTGCCACTCTGACCTACTTCGAATAATCGTCGTAAACGGTTTGTCAAAGTCAAGAGTAGCAAGAATGGTATCGGACAAAGATATCATTGGCTCCAAGTTCAGCTCCTTGAGGATCGATAAATGATCCAGCAGGTCTCCTGGCTTAAAGGAGAATAGTTCCCGTAGACGCAGTGCCCCTGCCAGAGCCTCTTTTTTCACCACCAGGTGTAGCGGAGGAAGGTTCAGTAGAGCCTCCATAGCCACAGTCGGACAGGTGCTTTTGGCCCCTGTGATACCAAGACAGGCCAGTCTTTGCACCCTGGCCAGCTTTATCATAGCACCCTTTTGTTTGGTCTTAGCCCACCATGCGATGGATGCTATGTGATCATGGGCCTTACGACCGTAGTATATAGCCAAAACATTAACCTAGGTTTAAGACCCCAGGTTTTTCCTACGAATTGGCGATAAACATGGAGAGATGCAGTTGCCTTGGCAGTTACTCTCTCAATTTGAGATTTCCAGGAGAGCTTTTGATCCAGGATTATCCCTTGATATTTAGCCTTATTTGAGAAACCTATTTCTTTGCCGTCCACAGAGGGAGCTTTTAAATTTAGCTTCCTTCAATTAGTAAACGGTACGATGACAGTTTTTTGTGGGTTAATACCCAGATTCATACTACGGCACCAGCTATGCACATGTGACAAAGCGGCTTGCATGAGGTCTAAAACGGTGCTATCATGACCGCCGCTAACCGTTATGACGATATCGTCAGCATAGGCCTGTGTGTGACCGTGGATTTAGGTTATTCAGGTCGGCAGGAAGTTCGTCGATCACGATTGACCATAGGAGGGGTGATAGAACGCCCCCTTGAGGACAGCCTTTAGCAGCAATTGCCATAATCGATTCACCATTCATCTCAGCATTTATCAATCTGCTGCTGAGAAGCGACGTGATCCATCTCGCAGTGGGGCGAAGAATGCCTTTTTTTACTGCTGCTTCATTGATCGCGTCGAAGGTAAAGTTGTCAAACGCACCCTCAATGTCTACAAAGGCGCAGAGAGAGATTTCCTTGGCCCTGAGGGACTTCTCAATATCTCTCACTAGCACATGAATGGCAGTCTTTGTAGATCTGCCTGGCCGGGAGGCAAATTGCAGACAGTGAAGTGGGCTCGCTGTAAGACCCTCTCTAATATGACCGTCTAAAACTTTCTACATTGTTTTCAGAAGAAAGGAAGAGAGGCTGATGGATCGATAGGATTTTGCTTCTCTATTTGATCTTCTCCCCGATTTAGGGATAAAGACTACCCTAGGCTCTCTTCAACACCTCGGAATGTGGGCCAGCGCAAAGCTACCCCGAAAAAGTGGTAGCAGGACAGGTAAGATCTCTTCCAAGCCTCTCTGAAGGAGAGCTGGGAAGATGTGGTCCTTTCCAGCAGCCTTGAAGGGACTGAAGGTGCCAATGGCCCACTCAATCTTACCGGCAGTGAAAATCCTGTTTGCCAGGCCTTTGTTCCTCTTATAGGACCGATGGGCAAGTACTACCTCCGATTCAATGTTAGGTTCAAAGGCCAATCCAGGGTTAATTACCTAAGAGCCATGGTATCCCTGGTGTTCTCCGTAAAGGACCCTTCAGAGGTCTTGAGAGAGACAATGCCATTAGACTGATCCTTAGACAGAACTTTGTGTAACCTCGTGGGGGCTGGAAGTTTGTCTATTTCTTCGCAGAAGGCTTTCCATGACCTTCGTTTGGATATTCTCAAATCTTTATTGTAATTGGTAAGGGCTTTCTTGTAGGGGTCCCAGTTGCCCGAGACTTTAGCCCTATTAAATAATTTTCTGACTTCTCTCCTTTGCTTGCAGAGATCATTGTTCCCCCATGAAACCTTTCGGTTAGTGCTTCGAGGTTTCGCAGGGCAGCTGCTCTCGAAGGCTGCGATGATCGTTTCCTGCAGATTGGTAGAGACAAGGTCGAGATCGGCCTCAGTAATGAGATTAGTATCCATATGGCTGATTCCTAAACTGATAGCTGTGGGATAAGCATCCCAGTCAGTCTGCCGTGGAATCCTAAATGCTTCCGAGGATATTGCAGAAGCTCTCAGGTTAAACCTTATATGTCTATGGTCAGACATTGATGGCTCACTTGAGACGTGCCAGTTTAGTATTCTGGAACTGACAAATGTGCTAGCAAGAGTCAGGTCAATTACCTCTTGCCTAATCACATTAGAAAAGGTAGGTGTGTGCCCCTTGTTCATAGCCTGTAAATTGTAGGTAGTAATGAAATCAAGGAGGTAATCGCCCCTAGAATTATTATTGGTGGTTCCCCACACAAGGTGGTGCGCGTTGGCATCGCAACCAATCTCTAACTGAATATTCCTTCTAGTGCAGTCTTCCACAAGTTTCTTGACATCTGGTGGTGGTGGGGCAGGCTCTTCACCAGGGAAGTAGGCCGAGACTATAACGAGCCTGGGCATTCCTACGTCTCCAGGTAGCACTACCTCAGCCGCGACCAGATCTCTGGATACGAACTGCGAAAGAGGATGGCATGTTAGTCTCTTCCCCATGAGCAGTGCTGCTCTAGGGCAGTCATGCTCGGTGGAGTAGATCAACCTGCCAGCATTAGTAGCGAGGCCACATATTCTTCCTCGATACACCCATGGCTCTTGGATTAGGGCCACACCTAATTGCCCGAGATAAACCTTTTTTCAAGTATTGCAGAAGCAGCCTTGGCGTGATGAAGGTTTATCTGGACAAGCTTCATATTGAAAGCAGTACTCATTTCCTGAAGGGATTTTTTCTCCTCCGCTTCTTAGGACCCTTACTGGGCTGTGGAGGTTTTCCCCTTGAGGATTGGAGTGGCCTGTAGCGGCAATAGAGGAAACATCCAGAATTGCTTCCCCGACGATTCCGCCAGCAGCACCAGCCTCTCTGGAGGCTATATGTTCGCATGTGTCGGATGGTGGGGTACTAGACATTGCCCCAGCCGCCTGAAATACTGAGCTAGTGAAGGGATTCATTACCTCGTTAGAGGACCCCCCAACCACCAGTCCAGAGAATGCAGTGGTCACCATCCTCACATTGGAGCTTACCTTTCCCATTTCCGGAGCAGGCTCATGCGAGGCTTCAGATATTAGCCTCGGGGCATCTGCTTCCTTGGTGATAGGAGCGGAAATGGTCGCGGTTGCTCGCGAAGTGCTGGCAGTCGCTGAGGGGACAGTATGAGCTTGGCCAGAGTCAACCTTGGACATAGGCTTTTCTGCCGCCTTAATCCTAAGCTGTGCCCAACCAAACTTGTAGCCAATTTGGCCGCCCGTCCGTCTCAGCTCGTCAATTGACCTTTGGTCCACGGACAACGTCATCTCCTTAAATGGTGGACGATGCACTTTGTGGAGTACTCTCCATTCATGCACCCTTAGAGCCCTGTTTTGGACCCCTATCCATTTCAACATAATGTCGGTAGGGTCTTCGGTTGCAGCCGGAAAATATCCGACCACAACATGGCTGCGCGGCAGCTTGTCTTCGTCCACAGCGACAAGACTAGCTCCTTCCCAGGGCTTAAGGTTAACCATCACACCTTTCAGCCACGTGGCCGTGGCCGAGTCGGCGCAGGTGATGGCTAGCCACCTCGGGCGCGCAGCGATACCTAAGAACCTCGGCTGCTCTGAGCTTTGTCCCAACTGGGCTATCGCCTCCAGAAGATTCCCTTGCACAGCAGTTAACTGATCCGTGGTCAGGAGAGTCTCTGGGTAGTCAGCAGCGAGCACACCCATTCTGACACTCTCTGCTATTTGGCAGAAGGTCGGCTTTGAAGCTGTTTTAGGCTTCAGTGTGGGTGCTTCGCACTTCTTTGGTGAAGGCTTTTCAGCTGGCTTTCCAGGCCGTGTAGCTGGAACCTTCGCCCTTTTCGCCGCGGCATTTTGGCCTGGAGAGGATCCAGAGGATCTACCCCTCTTCTTATTAGGAAGAATGGCTTTCCTCTCTTCCTCGGGGGCCACGCAAATCCTTTCGGCATCTTCCCGAAAGTAACCAGCATCCAAAAGTCGCTTAAAACGTTTGGTGGCTGCGCCACTCCGGTTTTTAGAAGGAGCTTTTGGATTTCCAGTTTGCCGCTCCAATGGAGCAGAAGGTGAGCGCGGTTCCGCAGGTGGGCCTCTAAGGAGATCTTCCATTGAAGGAGTCATCTCAGCGTGCTCCACTGCAGTTCGCGGACTCAGACTGCCCTCATTGAAGAGGGATCCCGAAAATTCCCCTTCATTGGGGCCGTGATCGGCACCCTGCTGCATGAGTTCGCAGGGAATGTCCAACTGGTCTTGTAGGTTGGCCTGTTGAGGGGCTATGGAAGCCCCAGAAGTGGTTGAAACGTTGAGAGGTGCTCCATCCTCATTATTATTTTTTAAGGTATCTATATTGATCTTACGAGTTGCGCGAGAAAGGACAGTCGCCCATGGCAGAGCTCCGCATTACCATGGGAAGGCTAATTTAAACCGGAGGTCGCCTGGTATCCGGAGTCCATCGTTAGTAGTACACTAACGCAGTACCATTCATCCCTTTAGCACGATTGTTTACACCTTGGGATTGCGCGCATCTATCTTAGTCAGGACACCCTTACGGGGCCACGCAAGCCTCACCACCACGTCAAGGTGTAGATACGTCGGCGAGGCAGTATCGGGTAAAGAAGAATTTGCGGCGAACAGAGAAGCTAATAGGTCGGCCTTGGGTTTGCTTTCTGTTATCACTTCCTTGTTGTGAATAAAAGGAGGTGTTGAGGAGGAAGTAAAATTCTTCTTGATGGCGGTTACCAAGGACCAGAAGTTTTTGCTGCCTGTAGTGGAGTGAAGAATCTTACTTCTCAATCTATCATCAAATGTTGATTTGACTTTCCTGTTGATGGAGTTACAGGAGTTTTTCAGTTTGATGTACTCACGACGAAGTTGCTCATTAGGCGAACGTCTGTATGCTCTATAGGCGGCGTCTTTAGCTTTGATTGCATTCATACATTCATACAGGATGGATATGGGAAATAAGCGCTAATTAGTTTATGGTCCGAGTTGCCAAGGGGTGAGCTAACCTTGATGGAGTACCGCGTCGGATGAGAAGTAAGAAACAGGTCAAGGAGATGGGCTCCAGGGACTCTCGTCGGACATTTGACAATTTGGTGCAAGTTGTTGAGGCTCGCAAAGAGCTCGGCGTCTTTGCCAGGAACACTGGTGCCATTTGAGTAATTTAGCCAATGCACATTGTGAATTTTAATGGGGCCCATCTACGGGCCAACTAGTTGCCCAAACTGAGTTGTGTAAAAAGTTGTTGTTTTGCCACAAACGCTTCAAATGAGTTGATATTTCAACTGTCAATACGATATTTTATAGGCAATTTGAAAGTTAAATGAAATTGTAGAAAACCCGCGACTAAGTTTTATAATAATAAAAATTGGAGAAAGATGATTTTTTAGATTAATTATAATTTTTTTTAATTATTAATATGAATATTTATATTTTTTAAAATATAAATTAAATTCTAAAAGTATAAATTATGAAAATAATTTAATATTATGTGAACTTTCATAATTTAAATTAAAAATAATGCAAAATAAACTTGCAAAATAAATATATTCTTCGAATTCAGGCTTAATTCATCCAAGTAGTTTGCCAAACTGCAATACACACAGTAAAACTAGTTGCCCAAACTCTAGGCCCCGCCCCCATAAAATTAAAAGATTTTGATTTATACCAACTGAGACCCCAACTGTAAAATCAGTTTGCCAACTGCCCAACACACGATGCGATTCAGTGACAACACAACTCAGTTTGGACAACTAGTTTGTGCTGTGGATGGGCCCCATAAGATTGAGCAACATTTGTTATAAAAAGTTTCAAGTCAATACTTTTCGAAGAGTGGAAACGTTAATTTTTCAACAACAAAAAAAACAGTTTTCAGACGGCTTTGCATGAATAATGGGGCCCATCCACAGGCCAACTGGTTTCCCAAACTGAGTTGTGTAAAGAGTTGGTGTTTTGCCACAAACGCTTCAACTGAGTTGATACTTCAACTGTCAATTCGATATTTTATAGGCAATTTGGAAGTTAAATGAAATTGTAGAAAACCCGCGAATAAGTTTTATAATAATAAAAATTGGAGAAAGATGATTTTTTAGATTAATTATAATTTTTTTTAACTATTAATATGAATATTTATATTTTTTTAAATATAAATTAAATTCTAAAAGTATAAATTATGAAAATAATTTAATATTATGTGAACTTTCATAATTTAAAATAAAAATAATGCAAAATAAACTTGCAAAAAAATATATTCTTCGAATTCAGGCTTAATTCATCGAAGTAGTTTGCCAAACTGCAATACACACAGTGCAACTAGTTGCCCAAACTCTTGGCCCCGCCCCCATAAAATTAAAAGATTTTGATTTATCCCAACTGAATCCCCAACTGTCAAATCAGTTTGCCAACTGCCCCATACACGATGCTATTCACTGACAACACAACTCAGTTTGGGCAACTAGTTGGCCTGTGGATGGGCCCCATAACTCTGGAAATAAGTAGGTATGTAATTAAAAAAAATTCGGACTAAAATGTAGCGTATAAAAAAACATGCTGGGTATAAAATATCCCTAGACCCCAATACTAACGGAGTAATAGCGTGTTATATCGTCAGACGCCAAAATCGAAAGTTTCAACGTGTAATATCCAAAAAACATTGCATTTTTCGGCGAAAACTCACAAAACTTTTTTAAAGTGCTTAAAAAACCTTTATTATTTTTGTTCTACAATATAGTTCGGAAGTGTGAACATTGACCTAAGACGCAGATGTAATTTGTAAAAGGGGTCGGAGTCGGCAAATTTTGTTTTATTTTCCGTCTCCATGCTGTTTTTTACAAGGGTCAAGGAACGACATCCAGAACAATCAATTCATAAAAAAAATTACTCTAGATAACAAAAGCTTATATACGCTAACTTTACAAAGCGGCCAACTATTGATAGGTTATGTGTGGAGACAATTGTCCCAATAGTGCTCCGATTATAGATCAAGAGGAAAACTAGGAGAAAAAAGAGGATGAGGCAGACTTGCAAAGGGGAACGGTGCGGATGAAGAAGAAAATGATTTTTAATTATGTTTTTTTTTTGTTTTTTAAATCTGTTTAATTTTTTAATTAAAAACTATTTTTAAATCAAATTTTAATCAGTAGGAGTTGTTTTTATAGGGATGGTTTTTATAGGGGTTGTTTTGATAAGTGTTGCAGCTAGTAATTCAGGATGCTAGCTAGTAACTCATGATTAATTATAATTTCTACCGATTAAACGCTTGAATCTACAATTCTACTACTATTTCGAGTGGGGTAGTGTATACCTACCTCTAAAAAATAAAAAGCAACCCTCGGCACATTGACAACTTTGAAATAAAGAGTAAGCAGAACCCAAATCCAAATTTTGGTGCAAATTAGTGCTGTTTGGAAGAATTGTCAGGTTGGCCGTTTTTTCCGTGAATTGACTGTACTATAAAATGGTTTTTCATTTACCGAAAATGAATTGGTTTACTATTTATTACTATGCCGCTATGATTGTATTTACAAAAGAGAATTTACGCCGTTTGCAATTGGTGTAAAAAAACACGTTCTTATTGTTTGGTTATACAAAAGAAGAAAAAGATACTCTAAATTTGCCAATGAAATAGATGTCGTAAAGACGATAACACTCACTCTACGGGTTATTTTTTGTGCTGTCATTCGCTTACTACTCGTCTCTTACGACGTATTAACATCTTAATGAACTAGCTACTCAGGGACCACGTAAAGGTTACCAAATTTACCAGTTCCTTCAAAATTGGTGACGGCAACGGTTACGTGTCTTTTGCATCAGCCGACAATACACATTTAAAATGTTTAACGCTCAACATTTTTTTAATTTTTCTTTTATTCAATGATATGTAGTTCCACATTTGATTAAGTCTAGTTTGTCATGCCCTGATAATGCTGCAACCAGAAACGGCCTCAGTTCGTTGCAGTCCAATGAGCACATTACACTTACACCTATAATTTTCAAGTGTCTTTAAAACGTTTTTTATCATCTAATTAAAACTCGCGTGTCTGTTGCAGCAAGCAAGAATTAAGGCAGTTGTGACAAAGAATAAATTTACCGCAGACTGAGCTTTTGTTGTGTGGTAAAGTGGCTGCCTGCAGCAATTAATCAGGCATAAAATTATTAATGGTAATCTATTTTGGCATTAAATAACAAGGATGAATATTTGGTGGTAAAAGGAGGTAATATTATTTTTCATACGCTTTATATACTCTTAAAACGAACAGATTTAAATTATATCAAAAATAATAGGAGTGTTCGGCTACTCCAAATTAGATCCCACGGGATCCCAAGGATTTTGATAGTAAAATTGAATAGTGGGGATAAAAGTATGAAAGTAAGAAAACACTTTCTGGGATGTTTTTTGCAAATCAACAAGACTATAACCTAGAAATCACTTGGGTCTTCATATTAATGACACAAATCTATTGAAATTAACAATTTATTTAACAAATTATTCAAAATCTTGTTACAAGGCACCAAATAAAGAACTAATTTTCATCATACTTCTTCATTTTTAGTTTAACATGATAAGTGACAGTTCCTTTTGACAATTCAAATGCACTACAGAATTGCTTTGACAGCCAGCCACAGTCGCCGGGACTCAAAACCTCGGGTACTAATTTGCAAGAGGGGAAGCGAAAATTTCCCCTCTTTTTCAATCCCAAGAAAGTAAGCACACGAAATTTGAACAAATGGCATCCGAGGGATCTAATTTTTAGTATCCGTACACTCTTAATATTTTAGGAATTTAGGCTTTATGATACCCGTTTGGAAATATTTTTGACTACCCAATTTATTTTTAAAGGTATGTTAACTCTTAGTGTTGGGTACGGGCTATGAATCACCATCAGCGGAATAGGGGTTGAACCTACGAAAATATGCACGTAGCCATTCCGGTCTGACGAAAGTGTGGTCATATCTTCTAGGGATACTAAATGCTCACCAAGAAATGACCACTGAAACGGTCACTTAAAAGAAAGGATAGGCTAATATCATTGGGTTAGCCCTTTGCAATAACCTCACCAGTAAAACAGGCCATTGCGGATTGAGTTCTACCAATCATTGGAAACCGAAATAAACGATGATGACTGCGAAAACTAAGGCCCTTCTTCCACGGGTCGACTCGGACGCGATTTGAGTATGATACCAGTATCATACGAGTCGCTCGAAAGTTTCGTCCATACATTTTTAGTTAAGTTCGTACATGTGTCGACGAGACTGACCACACGCCGGATAGCAGTTGCACGTAACCTGCTGTGCTAGTGTCACTCGATTTGAGTATCATACTGGTCGAGTTGCGAGACCAAACCTTCCAAGCAACTGAACAAATTCCAAAGACGGCGAAACCGTTGAACAATATTTGGAATTGGCATAAATTTACATTTTTGTGACATTTTATAAAATGAGAAAAGGATTTTATGACTTCGCTCTAGTTCCTTTGCAGCCACAAATACACGACAATTTAAATTTCTTTTAATGTCGGGATGTATCCAAAACTTTCTATTCTTCATTTTTAATAAATGCCTTTCTATGACAAAGGTAAAATAAAAAAAAGTTCCTATTCAGAGTCGTGAGCGTGTGCTATTTAGGTCGTCTTAGAGACGACACGTGTACGAGAAATGGTCGCAAACGAGTAGAATACTAGTTGTTGACGACGCGAAGTAGGGTCGTTGCCGCTAATGATAAGAGTCGACCCGTGGAAGAACGGAAGGAGAGTTTCTAAATTCTCTAGTGAAACATTCGCTCTCTGTGCAGATCTTGATCATGATGTTTATTTATCACATCTTTCCTAACTGACAAAATGTGCTCGTGGTAGGTATATGGCCAGCAAAAGGATGAAACCTACCGCTGTAAACTTCAAAGCGATAATCGAAAAACTATCGGGTGGAAGTTAAATTCGACATTTGTTCAAGGACCTTCTATGAGTCTTTGGACAATAAATCCAGGTGGGATGCAGGTCCTTGGCAACTTGGACCACTGCTTAGTTAGCGCTAATTTCCCATATCCATCCCATATCCATTTTCAGCCCCAACTAAAACTGTCTGGCAATATGCGGAAGCCATGCTACAAGCAGCAGTGCCGTGGAAGCAAACCTACCAAGCTGTCACCCAAAAAAAGGTGCCAGGCATGGACAGCATAATACCAATCATGGCTCAAAAGACGAATGACATTATCGGTTTGTTTCAATCTGCCGGTTTTTCGTACACTACAATTCGGGCCCCGTTCCTAGAGGAGGATCGAAACGCTATTCATTCCGAAGATCTCAGCAGACGCGGGCGCGAACCGGCAGAGGTTTCAGGCCAATTAGCTAATATCCTAAAGACCATAGAACTCATGCTAGACCTTTACCAACGTAATTCCACAACAGAGGCCCTGTAACGGCGGGCCTATCCCCTACGAACAATCACCTCGAAAGTCGATGGTCTGAAATCGTGGTTGTAACAGAAGGCTGCGAACCCAAATTTTCGCTCGTTAGGATTAGTTGAAATTGCTACGTACAGTCTAGAATTCAATATTGCTTTTACTTGATATAACAATGTTGCAAACATATAATACATATTCCAAATCCCAAACAAGCTTACCAATGCCTGGGTTTCTTCAAGAGATGCAAATTCCTTCTTCAGCCAACTGCTATGGCTACAATCTACAAGTCCTTCATTCGGCCCCGCCTTAAATACAACTCGTATATCTGGGCGGGTGCCCCAAAAACCACCTTGGATTGGTTGGACAAGGTGCATAACCGCGCCATCAAACTCATTGGCGATAGCACCCTTTGCTCCTCCATCGACCCTTTAAGCCATTGCAGGAATGTAGCAGCCCTTAGCAAATTTTACCGCTATTACCATAGCGACTGTTCCACTGAAATCAGAAACCTCCTGCCTACACGGCAAATTTTTTCCCCCAACACAAGACTAGCCAACTCGGCTCACCCCCATACGCTACAGCCCTCCTCTTCGCGCACATTACGTTTTAGTAGTTCGTTTATAAAAATAACAACTCGATTGTGGAACTCTCTACCGCAGTCGGTGTTTCCGAACTCATATACTATCTTAAAGTTCAAACACAACGTTCATCGACATCAACTCACGCACCCTCCAGACCCCTAACATTTCTTTCTCCTCTATCCTTCAAATCAAGCTTACTACTAGAAACTGACCATGACTTGAACGACATGACAGACATGTAGTACAAAGGGTGATTCCTAAGCTTGTATTTACCAGATAAAAAAAAACTCCTAATAGTTAGCGCTGTTTCCCCTATGACACGCTTCAAATGTCCTTTAGTAGATTAAACCGCAGCCTCCCATATACCTCCAAAATGAGGCGAAACCGGAGGAATGATATTCCAACTTATTCTTGACTTTGCCAAATAATTTGAGATCATGTTATCTCTAATGTTTTTGGCTAACAACGGGTGCATTTCTCTAGGGTATCTTCTAGCACCGATAAAAGGAGGTGGGTCAAAATTGCCCCAGGCCCGGCGCAAAAGAAAAGTATCTCAGACTATCGGCTATAATAAGTATTGAATTTCTGTATAGTTGTTATATCCCATAACTGTGGCTAAGGTGTTAATAATCCTATTTCTTTTTATTCGGTCGAAATGACTAATTAACCCTGGATTTTTGTAACGCCATCACTTATTTTCATGAATAAGGTATCAGTGTACGCAGAATACTCCCACCTATATAAAATTGTAAAAGCGACGGTACCATAGTACCAACTTCCCGAGCTATGAGTGGTCAAAGTCAAAAAAATTTTTTTTTTTTTTAAATGTCACCTTCAACCACCTTTCTCTCCAAAATATTAATAGTCAACTAATGTTTTTTTCCCCAGAATAAGGAAGCTTTGAGTGTTTCCTATGAATAATGTCCGAGAATTTTTATGCTACGGCCCTCACTTTCAAAGTTATAAGCAATTTAAATGCTAAAACTGGCATTATTTGGGGAAATTGCAAGCAATTTTTATTTTAAAATTGTCACTTGGTTTTTTTCGACATAAGCTTAGGAAAAAGAGTACTAAAAAAGTACGAAATTAGCGCCAGTTTTAGTATTAAAATTGCTTATAACTTCGAAAGTAAAGCCCGTAGCATAAAAATTGTTTGGGCATTATTCATTGGAAACACTCCAAGCTTTCTTATTCTGGGGGAAAAAACATTAGTTGACTATGAATATTTTGGAGAAAAAGGTGGTTGAAGGTGACATTTTTGTTAAAAAAACAAAATTTTGACTTTGACGACTCATAACTCTTGAAGTTGGTACTGTGGTACCGTCGCTTGTACAATTTTAGATAGGTGGGAGTATTCTGCGTACACTGATACCTTATTCATGAAAATAAGTGATGAAAGAAATAGCATTATTAACACCTTAGCCACAGTTACGGGATATAACAACTATACCGAAATTCAATACTCATTATAGCCGATAATCTGAGATACTTTTCTTTTGCGCCGGGCCTGGGGTAATTTTGTATGGGCTGTGACCAAACTCCTTTGTTCCATTGCCTCACCAAATTTCACATGGCACTCCTCTTCGAGATACAAAACGCTGAAGTGCAGCAAGAAAAGTTTCTGTTGATAAATTAGAAACTAACTCTAAATGAAGTGCTTTAGTCGATAGGCACACAAAATCTGCTATGTACCCTTTTATATGTTTTGCACCTCTGCCTGTTTTGGAAGCAACCTTCATTGGTCCTGCATAATCTACACCAACCTTATAAAATGGACCGGAAATTGTGACTCATGTAAGTTGCCCATGATCGTGTAAATGGTTTTCCTTTTTGTCGAAAATAGTTTAAGGAGGTTTTTGTTACCTTACGAGCCAAGTCTCTGATGCCTAATATCCAAAACTGTTGTCCAGTCAAGGATATAAGTTGCGTTGCACCTGCATGTAAGTATGCTTTATGCATATATAGATTGTTATGACTTTGGACAGGTGGTGATTCTTTGAAAGAATTATTGGATGAATTGAGGAATATCAACACCCTGAGCATTGAATTTTGTCTCCCGGTGGTAAAATGTTATTCTTATCTAGAAAGAGATTAAGGTTACTTAATTTATTTTTTGGATGCGCTGAACTCGTCGCCTTAAGTTGCTCGACTTCATTGAAAAATTCTGCATGTTGAACATGTTGCATACAGAGATTGGTTGCAGTTGTAAGATCTTGTGAGTACAATGGTCCGTACGACATGTCAATAAGTTGAATTTTAGCGTTATTTATGAAACGTAGGCAGTATGCCATAATCCAAATTAGTCTTGAAAATGAAGAACTACTATTTATTAGTTCCAACACCCAATCTTCCTGGGAAGGGTTCTGTTCTGCACAGCTATCTTCTGATTTAAGACCAACGCTGAACTTGTTCTTCTTTCTGTCTCAGCATCTTCACATGATGATAGAAGAGAGCACCGCGGCCAGTCGTCAGAATTTTGTCTCAACCATTCAGAGCCTTGCCACAAAAATTGTGATGTGATGAGACATGTTGAAGAAATACCCCTGGTCGCAAGGTCCGCTGGGTTATTAGCTGAACGTATATGTCTACAATGTGCTTGAAGAATATTAGTTAAGATGTCAGACGTTCTATTGGCCATTTTTTTATATGATAGTCTAAGCTTAGGTGTCATCCTTTGTACTACTAGTCCGTCATGTCGTACACGTCATGGTGCAATGTCTAGTAGTTAGCTTAGCTCGAAGGATAGATAGAAAGATAGGATAGATTAGGGGGAGTCGGGTGGGTGTTGGAGGAGATGGTGATGAACCTTGCGCTTGAACTCTTGGGTGTTGTATGAGTTCGTGAATATTGACTGAGGTAAGTTGTTGCACAGTAGCGTTGTTCTTGTTATAAACGAATTTCTAAATCGGAGTGTGCGCGAAGATAAGGGCTGTAGACTATACGGGTGAGCCGAGCGGGCAAGTCTAGTGTTGCGGGAGAAAAGTTGCCGTAGAAGCAAAATCGGTAAAATTTTGCAAGGGCTGCTACATTCCTACGGTGGATGAATGAGTCAATTGAGGAGGGTCGCTTGTAGAGTTTACGTTGTTTTTTAGGGGTCTCCTGCGTTCTATTTTTTGCCACGTTGTGTCCGAGATCCATTGTTACTGGTTTCTTTGAACATAACCGATGCTCGTTTTCGTAGCCGTATTGCGCCCTTTGTCGTACACCACAGCTCTTCAATATTTGTGTCGCCAGAAACGATTTGCTGGTTTAATATTTGTTGCAGGTTTCCAGCAAACTCCCGCTTTTTAACGCTCTCTCGCAGTTTATAGCATTGTGCTGAACGTTTCTCATTGCGGCGATTTTGAGGCGAATAGTTGCTACTACCAAATGGTGGTCGTTTCCAGTGTCTGCTCCCCTAAAACTCCTGACATCCTCCAGAATAGTTCTCCATCTGCGGCTGACGGCCACATGATCTATCTGATTTCTCGTACTACCATCGGGCGATACCCAGGTGTATCTTTGTGTATCTTCTAAATTAAGTTCCACCTACCATGAGTTGGTGGGAACTGCAGAAGTCAACGAAAAGCTCACCATCGTTATTAGTAACTTGGCTTAGGCCTTGATTTCCAATTATTTGTTCAAGGCCGGGGTTGTAACGGCCGATCTGTGCGTTTAAGTCACCCATTAATACAATGATGTCTCCCATTGGAATAGAGCGAAAAGCCTCATTCAGTCGCAAATAGAACTCACCTTTGATGTCGTCTTCTTCGCCTTCAGTTGGAGCATAGCATTGGACTACCGTAGGTACTTCTTGGCTTCTTTGGTGAGTATTACGCCAACACCACTCCTACGGCTTTCAGTTTCGTTTCTACCAGAATATAAGAAGGACTCACCGTTTGGGCAGATATGTTCCTCCGCATCGGGCCATCTGGTCTCGCTAAGTCCCATGATCTTGATTTTATATCTATTCAGCTATTCCCTCAGCAAGCTGTGCTCTCACATTCCATGATCCGATTCGTGTCCTTGTTCGAAAAGCAAAGGTCGTCGTGTTGTCTATCCAGTTCCGTGGCATTGTTTGCCGATTCGTAGCAATGGTATTTTTATGGGAGCGGGTTGCTAACCCTCAGCCCAACCGACTTAAAACTCTGTTTTGTGGCGCAGAGAGCTCGCCTTTCGTCCGTCTCCCGTTTGCTCCTTCCGAAGAAGTACCCCAGGGGGCACCGCGGGGAGGTGGGATTAGGACTTGCTAACAGGTCTGCCAGGTGTTCGCCTGCAGTGACTTTTCTCGGGTTTTGGCAGAGGTGACAAACCGGGTACCACATACTAGAAGGGTTAATTTGTTTCCTGACATTAAATGGATACAACTATGCCTAAACGCGGTGGCACCAGTCCGTTTGATATTCCAATTATTTGAACACAAATTCTAGACAAACACCCACAACACTATTACGATGTAGGTAGTGCGTCACAACAAAGCCAACCAAACTGTTAGTATCACAATTAATTTTGGTGAACTATCACTATTGGAGTATCTGTCTGTGATTTGAAAATAATTGTGTTTTTCTAAGTTCATATGGTTATTTACGTGATATTAAAACAACATCACGTATTTTTAATATTTTTGTCTGGCTGTATGTCTGTAGGTCTGTATATCTGTTTGTTTGTTCGGGCTAATCTCGGAAACGGCTAATCCGATTGGGTATTTGTATACGCTTTATATTACCTTCTTCTGTATTAAGGTGACCATATTTTTGTATTTCAATTCCGGGCGGGAACTTGTAGTTGGGCAGGGGGGGGGGGAGTCCGACTTTCTGCACTCTAAATATTCGTTACACTGTAACCAAATGTCTTTAGAAAATTGTTTTATTGCTTCTCTTTTTTCACGGTTTCTCGGGACCTCTGATGAAGTGGAACAAATAAAACACTGCATGCTTTTAAAATTTCAACAAAACACGTTTAATTTGAACAGATTTTAATTTCTTGGCACTTCACTTTAATGTGGTTCCATAACAACTAACTCGTTATAAAAATTCATTTTGACTCCAAGTACAAATAAAATTGAAAACAATAACAAAAAAAGGGTAACGTTGATTCTTATTGTTACATGATGAGGTGCAAATATTTTGTAAATGTATTGTCAATAAATAAGTGAAAAATGTGTAAGATGTGGAATATGAATAATACAAAAATTATTTAATTTAGGAATTTACGATAATGCAATTAGATTTTATGTTTATATTAAAGAGCATAATTTTATTTATTTATTTAAATTAGAAATCTGTAGAAAGAAGTTGTTTTCTTTGGTAATGGCTTAACACAATTTTTATTAAAGTATAGCAGAATAATCGTTCATATTTGAAAAATTCAATCAGCGGAAATTTAATTTTTTTTAACATTTTTTTTTTTTTTTCATTTTACAAATTTATGCAGCCGTGAATTTGTCGGACATGATTAAAACTATCTTTTGTTATCAATTATAAAGTAAAAAATATTGAAATAAAATATGTATTGATCGCAAAACATAACCTCGTATAAACGACATATTTAGGTTGTCGGACTTCAAAAATGCCGCAGCGAATTTGTCGGACATTATGACCATTTGATAACATTAATAATTGGCAACTAATTCTACAAAAATGATGTATATATTTATTAATAAACATAACCTCATATAACCGGCATATACGAGGCGTCGGACTGGCTCAATGCAGCAGTATTTTTGTCTGACATTTTTATTTTCAGTTTTCTCATCACAACAGCTTTCAATATGTATTAATATGTATTTATTACAAAACCATTACCCGTATACTCGGCGTGTTTGAAAGGGTCTAGCTCGAAAAAGCAGCGGTTTTGAATAAAATCATAGATAAAAAGTTTGTCGGACTCTTAAAAATGAAGCTATACACAAATTTCTAAGTATGTATTAATCAACTAATGCGATGTATCCTAAACCGTGGACTATAATTATGTAGTTGAATTTTGTTTGGTAATTGGGTTTGCAGGTTGAATAGATCCCTCCTCAGGTTCTCTAGCTCCCTTATCTGAGATGACACAGGTTTTGAGATATTTTTTCAGGTGATCATGACAGTTGGATTAAGATCTTCAGGTGTTATCATGTCCGTGAGGTTCCCCGATGGTAAGTAGGATCGTCTGAAGCTTGATGGATAGATGTTGTGTGAATGAATAGTTAAAAATTGTTGTTTGATGGACGCATTTTGATTGGATTGTAATTCGACCGGCTCCCATAAGAGTATATTGAGTGACGTCGGTTCCACAAACCACATTGATGGCTGATGGTTGAAGAACTGAATAAATTTATTGGTTGGGGGTGTGCAGCTGGATCCAGTGAGGGCAAGGGCCTAGATTCATGACTTCACACGTTGATGGCTGAGGAGCCTGATTAAAGTAACTTATTTCGCAGGCGCCAACATTCGAGCCTTTATGAAACCTGGGCTTTCTTTGTTCACAGATGTAGTTATCATGAACGACTGATACGCAAGTTGAGAGATCATCCATCAAATAATATTGATCACTGCGGAGGTTTATGATGAAGAAGTTCGCTGACGCTTTCACTGCTATAAATGTGTTGTTCACAGGAACTGGCGTTAATTTGTAGAGTTCGAAGTCTTCTAATGCTAGAAGTGGTAGCTTGAATTGGAAAATTATATAATTGATGGTGGGCCGACCTTCAATGATCATCAGGTTGTACAGTTTTAGCATGTCATCTTGGAATTGTGGCATCTTCAGTGATCAAGGCAGCATACTCTTGATTTTTATTACTTCTTCTCTGAGTTGCCGTGGTGATATCAGTTGTGGATTTATCTTGCCATGTTGAGTGTCAGCGATAACATTCATGATGTCGCCTTGTGCCTTCTGACACTTAGAAAGTGCCAAAAATAGTTGCATGCTCATCATTATGAATAATTGATGTATTTTACTGTCGTGGTTTTCCTCATGAACCTTATTGACTTGCTTGGAAAGCTCATTTAAATGATTTTCTAACTGCCCAAAATGTTTTTCTATTGTTTCACTATCGTGCTTCGTCAGGTTCATGGTTGCATCGATGATGGTTGTTTGATTTTTAATCAAGTGAAGCAGATGATCTTCATTTCCCTGAATATTCTCAATGGTCTGTACCATATGTTCTGCGTACTCTGAGTCTAGGATGCCAAACAGAGAGTTTGCCACGTTCCCTATGATATTTATGGCCCCTCTTTTGACACGCTGACCTTGCTGTGTAGGCAACAGGATCTCATTGTTGTCCACCATTTCATTAAGAAGTGCCTTAATGTTGTGAAGAATTCGTAAACAAGGTCCTTGATCCGCCATCATGCTACATAACTTGTTTGAGAGTTTGTGTACAGTTTGTGATGTACGCATATTTTTGCCAATAGGGTCCCATGTCGTAGTAGAGCACAAGATTTCATTTGCTTTGCATTGTATTGGCGATTAATAGATTTTCGAAGAAAATTCCAGGCCGAGATCTGAATGGGCTGACATCATTTGGTGAATTTGTTGCAGATGGAAGAAACACGCTGGTTAGGAGTAATGTCACCACTGCTGCTCCTAATGATAGTCGTTGTCTTTTCCTGGGAGTGTTTCTCAGGCTATTCGACCCGGTGGTTGCGTCGTTGCTCACAGGCTTGTGGACAATGGTAGTTGGGTTGGAACTTGCTCCAGCTAGGGAGTCCAAGTTTTCGGCGATTTGATTAACCTCCTCGGATGCATCTTTTGTATGGAGCTCTTCAATTGGAAGAGGTGCTATCAGAGATAACATAATACTCCGTATAAAAATGCGACAGCTAGAACAAAAAACCCGAACGCTTTTTACCTCGGCAGGCCTCTGAGATTGCCTCCCCCTTAGCAACATGCAACATATTCGAGTTTCTAGCTACACAAGGAGGCGAACGTGGTCATGGTCCGCAGCACAAGACATGCGGTGAGTTTGTCGATAAGGAAGCTAGAATTTTAGGGGGGCAAGGACAGGAACTGACAACAGAATGTTTCTCGCAGCATTGTCATCTTTCAAACATTTACGTCTAGCGATACATTGAAGGATTTCCCTGATGCTTTGTATTTTAACTATTTCCTAGAACATTCAGTGTTTTTTTTAATGACTTCTAATTTCTCTTGATTTTAAATTTGTTTGCGATATTTTTAAAATAGGTACTTGGTTGAGGTTTTTTTTGGTTACGGATTTTCGAATTTTTTTTATTTTCTGGTATTTCGGTATAACTAGAATGATTTTACAAACGAATTTAGGAAATTATTCTATATTTTATTTTATCTATAGAATTTTCGCTTTTGCCTTTAAATGTTGGATTTTGGCTTTAAGTAGGTCTTTTGTTGTAGGTATGTTGTGGGCGTAGATTTTTGGCCACAGTTTTTTGTAAAAAATGCAAAAAAGTCGCATACCCTGGGGAGTTGTTTGCATCATCCAAAGTTGCAAAGCGCATAAACATGCTGAGCCATATCTGAAATTCTTTCGATTTCCAAAATCTGGGACAAGTCCTTTTCATAAATGCTTGTAAATTAACATCCCCGTCCACAATAAAAAATGCGTACGTCTGCTCAAAACATTGCGGTAGTAGTTGTTTTGGTAAAAAGAAATTAAAAATAGGCTCAATACCTTCCTTGATATTTGTAAACTCTTCAATTAATGAATATGAGGAAAGGCTACAGTCAATTTTTCAGGGCAAACGTATGAAAGCAGGAATTTAATCCCGGACTTGCAAATACAGAGGTGGTAGCACGTAAGTTGTTTCAATCGACCTCTCCATACAAAAATCTTGAATTTTTGTATGAAGAGGTCGATTGAAACAACTTACGTGCTACCACCCCAGGATTTATCCGTTTTAGAGTCCCCTTATCAACAATCAAATATTGAGCCTGCAAATATTTTCTGCATGTACACGGGTACATCGTAGGGCTGATGTACAACCAAAACTATCGATTGTGGGCCGGTCGGCCGATCAAAACTCATTGCGCTTATGGGTTTGATGAAATTCTGGGTGTACATCCAATTTGACCGTGTATATCGGCCTTTATGGCAAGAGGAATATTATCCAACTGCAAATTCATCATTGCATACTACGTTACAAAAACCAGTATCACTGGGGAAATTTTATCACAAAAATTACAAGAATTGAAAGAATACTGTTCTAATGACGGGTAAAATATTAGAGGTGGTATGGTATGCGATCAAGTTCCAAATAATAGAAATTGTTTCTTCCGATTAGGCGTAACAACATTTAAGCCACATTTTGAAAATCTCTATTGTGCATTATATGATGTACCTCAATTAGGAATACTTTGATGAAGGCTGATTTATGTAGCATTGATGGTCCAGTTACATACTATAAATTCATAGAAGAGATGGAGAAAAGTAATGTGACAAAAATGAGCCATAAGCTTACGGAAAACATTAGAGTCCAAATAAATGGAATGGGAAAAGATGATTGATTCGTTAGTTGTGCAAGCGTCCAGTTAAACTTGTGCGGCAGTAATCAAATCTGCTGAACAAATGGGAGTGTTTTCTGGAAAAGCTAGTAACAAGGCGAAATCCAGAGCTGAATTCATTGCAGAAATAAACAAATTAATAGATTGCTTAAACAGCAAAAATCCATTTTGTAAAAATAGTTTTAAGGCCAGATTAAGAAGAGAAGGGTTTGTAAAGCAATTCCTGGAAGAAATGATTGAATATATCACGTCAATAAAACTGGAAGGGAAGCAAAGAAAATATTATTTTAATGGTTTAGTCCAAACCATTTTAGCCCGTTCAAAAGGAAGCCCAGCTACGTTTAGTTTAATCCGTTTACAATTTGACACCACTATCCTGCTAGCTGCTGCGTTCCTCTTTCAGAACGATTTTACTTTTTTTATTTCATTTAAAAAACAAACCGATTTCGTATACAAATCATATATATGTATTTTATTCGAATACCAAAAATATTCCCCAATAGGAATATCGACAATTTTTTTTTCAAGCGCCATTGCACACAAGCAGCTCTCAAACAGTCATTTCAAATTACAAACCTCGATTACATACAACATAAATATGTATTCATTTTTATATACATAGATACATATATAGATTATTTTTAAAGTATTATTTGTATTAGGTTATCGAAAAAGCTAAAAAAAATGTGATGTGATTAAGCCCTTTTCAGACTCAAATCTACAATCTTAATATAACAAGAAGAATAGTTATAATTGGTCTCACAACCAGTGGTGTTGTCGAGCCGGAACGCTCCGGAACGTCGTTCCGGTACTTCCTTTTTGGACAGGAACGCGTTCCGGAACTAAAGATTTCTGATAACGAGAATTGGCTGATGTATTAAAAAAAATTAAAAAGAATTGCTGATTTTTTTTTTCTAATTTTTGACGAATTTTAATATGTATTATCATAGACAAATAAAAGGAAAGATGTTCCATTTCAAATAAGAAATGTGTGCACTTTCCTGATGAAAGAGCTTTCCTATTGCTGAGAGAGCTGCACTATTAATTGAGAATATCCATTAGTAACCATAAAGTATAATTTCCACTTCATATTTGTAAATTTGTTACTATTTTACATCTTGAAATCTTGCAAAACGCAATAACTTTCATCTGAATCTTTACGAAAATTAAACATTTCCCAATCTGAAAAATATACATATGTATTGCGGAAATGTTTTTTGTTAATCAAAACGAAATCAAAATTCGCACAAAACAAACGGTTTTACTTACTTTTGCAAAGTAGTAAAAATCGAAAAGGCTGACCTGAAAAACAAAATTGTAACTGCCTCCAAATGTGCAATTGATATTTGTCATTCAAACAAAAATCAAACAGCTGTTTTCTTATTCAAATAGATTCCCGTTCGCGTTCCGGTACGCGTTCCGGTAAAAAAAAAATTAGCACAACACCACTGCTCACAACAATGTTAAGACGGCTAGACGGAAATGAAAGTATTTACTATTTTTTGAAAAAGCCGTGTAAAAAATGTCAGCTCCCTAAATAAATGGGTTCAGTACAGACGAGAAGAGACGGGCACAGACGGATGGACAGACGAACGGACAGACGGTCTCTCAAAAGTCAAAATTACTTTTATTACTATGCGTAGGTGCAGTACCGGCTTTAGGGGGCGAACCCGGGCGACGGCCCGAGGGGGTAATATTCCAAGGGGTGCCGCCGAGATCCAGTAATGTGTTAATTTATTTAGTTATTACATGATAACACCTCCAAAATACAAAATAACATACAACGCCGGATATGTACAGGATATAAACAAAGTTTGTGATTGGAAAAACGTAAAAGTCTTGCCACTATTGTCTTCAGTTTCTAGCTATAAACCAGTGCAGGGCAATAGCAGCCTTTGAGAGCCACACGAGTATCCTCGGAAGTGTCATAGCTCTCCAATCCTGCTTGTGAATTCAACTGAGAGAGATATAAGAGAATCTATTTATTTTCTTCTTTTTGGTTTAAACATAAAAGAGATTTATAGAAGTTTCTATACTTCGCTCACTCAATAGAGTAGATGGGCTTAATGTACAAAAACAAAACCGGCTTGTCCTCCGAAAAAGCCAATTATTGCGCGGTTTTGTAATAAACGCAACTTAATCGGAACTTTAAATGTTTATGACCGGAATGTTTATTGATTGCAATTTGCTTATTTATATTGGAAGCATGTACGTAGGCTATTTTTCTTTATTTTTGAATAAAAGTTTTTCGTTTTCCCAGGTATAGATTACATAACAAATAACTGTGGGATGTGGAATACCATTTGTTCATAATACCATAGATAAACTATTCTATAGATGGGAAAAGTAGCATCAAAACTATAAATTGTTTCTTTCCACTTGCTTTTACGAACCAACGCATAATGCCGCCTTATCGTACCATTATCATATTTTCTGTGTTAACGCAATTTGCGCGAAGTTTGGCCGACGACAATGGTATCTTATATGGCCTAACAACGGGCGAACACCAACCCTGATTAAAACATAGTCGTTGGGCATGAAATAAGAACATTCCCCACTAAAACAGAAACAAACAGCAGCTAGTACAACACACTTCCTGAAAAACAAACCCACGTCTGGCGAACTGTTTCTCTTGAACACTCCAAAAGACGTTTGTACACAACGAAAATGATCATGTTCCCATTATGCACATTCAACAATACATTTTATGAAGATTGTTTGTTTGGTTCAAATTTACCGTCGTATGCCAATATGTACTGCTCAGCACTCGGCCATTTAAATCTTCTGATCAAGTTTAGCCGTCGTGAGCCTGTATGTACTCCCCAGCAGCCGGTGCTCACCCATTGTAAGGCCATCTTTTATTTGTACTCGGGTGATTGTATAATTTGGGCATAATAACATAAGTAGGTACCTAAAAAAAGTTAAGACCGCATAAAAATATCTCGCTCGGGGCGCTACAATACCTAAAACCGGTCCTGCGTAGGTGTTCAGTCCATTTTGTTCAGCGACCATTTGCTAATCGAGAATAGCAGAATGAATAACTCTGTAAAATTCATGTGCATAAAATTTTAGTTTGCTAGATAAATATGTTCTCAAGTTATTACCCCACGCCAAGCACAGCGTGCCCCAATAGCTAATTTTTTGAACAAACGATAATTCCCAAACGTGGAGTTAATGAAACTTGAATATTTGCTTTAAACTATTCGTTTAGTTATAAAATTGCCTTAAATTCTGTCGAGACCAAATTTTTAAATTTAAAAATTAAATATGTTTCAATTATGACGGATATATATTTTGTAAGTAAATTAAAATTATATCTAAAGATTGTTTAAAATTCTAAAAATTTAAGTCTGCCATTCGACATATTTAATAAATTTTGTTCAAGACGGATTCTCTGCTGTCAGCAGACCATTCCAATATACTTATGTTCCCGGAAGGTTTCATATATTCATTTATACTAGGCGGAATGCATTTAGTAGGCAACCATCTTTGTATTGGCCGAATAGAGGGCAAATTAAATTTCTCTCATATATTTCTAAAAAGAAGAGGATATAGGTATAATGTATGCATTGTGCTAGCAATTTCTCTTTTTCATTTTGAAATCATTTTCGAAATGCTTTGCTTTCAGCGGAAACAAAGGGTGTTTTATCGATATGATAATTGAGTGTTTTCTTACACATTTTCTTTAAGTGCTCCATTTTGGTCTTGTTTTTTTATTCCTGAAGTTTTTCGTTTTTTTTATTACAAACTCTTTATATTTCCTCAACAAACCAGAATTATCGTTTGCGGTTGTAACATACTTTTTTTTCATCTTCCAAACATTGTTTGCAGAAAATTTTTGCGGGCTAAATATTTACTCTATCTTATAATACTATCTTACTTCTATGACTATAAAACAGATAAATCCTGTAATTGCAAGTCCTAGATTAAATTCCTGCTTTCATACTTTTGCACTGAAAAATTGACTAGCCTTTCCTCATCTTATATATTAATAGGCAAACAAAAAGTTTGTACACGCTAAGGCTTTTTTGTTCGTGGACCGATTTCGTTTAAATTTTCAGAAAATGTTCTTTTTATGGCATAGTTTTGTAATAAGGAATTTCAACGAAATCGATTCACGAATAAAAAAGTTATAGCGATTTTAATTTTTCGGATTTTAAAAAGCCGTTGCAAAATTTGAATTTTTTGTGAGCATCAACGTAGAGCTGAGTAGCCTACGATTGACACAAATGCCGTTTCAGTGCAGCGAATGAGAAACAGAGAAAATCAAGCGTTTGTGTGGATTTTTGGCGGCATAAAACTCGGTCACTTTGTGCGTGCATTATTTATACTCTTTTGTGTATAGTATTATTGAGTTGTATTGTGTAAGGCGCTGCCGTTCGTTTTTTGGCGAATGCCTTTAGAAATTTTAATTGATTCATTTAAGTGTGTTTTGAATGTTATTCTACGTAATTTTTATTCGTTTTCGTATGGTTCTTGGAATCTGAGTTGTATTTTTGTCATTCCAAACAGTTAACTGCGAATTTTGAATGCAATTTATCGGTGAGTACTTACGTTTTTTTCCGCGTTTTCTTTTCGGAATGCCAAGACAACGACGGGGACGCTCGAATGTCGATTTTAGATCCCTTCGCGAAAATACTAGAAGTCGCGTTAGGAATTTACGTAGTGCTAATGAAATGAATGTTGCAAATAATGAATTGAATAGTGGTGTGAATGAAATGAATGTTGATGCATTTCATAATGAAATGTTTGTTGATGGTGTTGCACCTTTAGAAATTTTGACTGATTCTTTTAAATGTTCTTTGAATGTTATTCCGGTTAATTTTGATTCGTTTTCGTGTGGTTCTTTTAATATGAGTTGTCATTTTTGTCGTGCCAAACATTTTCTGACTGAAGTAACTTTACGTAATACTGAGGCATTTTCTTTGTGTTGTCATAAAGGCAAAGTTAATTTACCTGCACTTTCTCAAAATTACTTTTTCAATAATTTTTTTGAAGGTTTAACTTCAAATGAAAGTGGTATTAAAAATCGTTCTAAAATTTTTTTGCAAATATTCGTTCGTATAATGCTGCCTTTGCAATGATTAGCTCTGAGTGTAATTTGTCAAATGACAATGGCAATGGCATTTATCATTTTACCACATAGCCAAGCAAGACGTCATGGATGCGATTAAAAAAATCCTAGGAAATTTTAGATGCTCTGGAGCGACAATGGAAATGTTTCATAGTAATTAAAAATTCGCCATTGCGAATAATTTTTTTTTAAATAAAAATATTTAAATTGAATTTAAATTCGAACAAATCGTGAATTTTATATATTTATTGTTTTTGTGACCGAATTTCGGTAACGGGCATCCCAACTAGTATTCATTAATTGAAGAGTTTACAAATATCAAGCAAGGTATTGAGCCTATTTTTAATTTCTTTTTACCAAAACAACTACTACCGCAATGTTTTGAGCAGACGTACGCATTTTTTATTGTGGACGGGGATGTTAATTTACAAGCATTTATGAAAGGACTTGTCCCAGATTTTGGAAATCGAAAGAATTTCAGATATGGCTCAGCATGTGTATGCGCTTTGCAACTTTGGATGATGCAAACAACTCCCCAGGGTATGCGACTTTTTTGCATTTTTTACAAAAAATTGTGGCCAAAAATCTACGCCCACAACATACCTACAACAAAAGACCTACTTAAAGCCAAAATCCAACATTTAAAGGCAAAAGCGAAAATTCTATAGATAAAATAAAATATAGAATAATTTCCTAAATTCGTTTGTAAAATCATTCTAGTTATACCGAAATACCAGAAAATAAAAAAAATTCGAAAATCCGTAACCAAAAAAAACCTCAACCAAGTACCTATTTTAAAAATATCGCAAACAAATTTAAAATCGAGAGAAATTAGAAGTCATTAAAAAAAAAACACTGAATGTTCTAGGAAATAGTTAAAATACAAAGCATCAGGGAAATCCTTCAATGTAGCGCTAGACGTAAATGTTTGAAAGATGACAATGCTGCGAGAAACATTTTGTTGTCAGTTCCTGTCCTTGCCCCCCTAAAATTCTAGCTTCCTTATCGACAAACTCACCGCATGTCTTGTGATGCGGACCATGACCACGTTCGCCTCCTTGTGTAGCTAGAAACTCGAATATGTTGCATGTTGCTAAGGGGGAGGCAATCTCAGAGGCCTGCCGAGGCAAAAAGCGTTCGGGTTTTTTGTTCTAGCTGTCGCATCTTTATACGGAGTAGAGTTGAGCCGGACTTACAAGAGGCAGTTATTTGTCCCGTACACGATAGTAAATTGTACTGAGGCCTCAACTTTTTTAAATGTCCCGGTTCAAAAATAATGTACTACTGGGATATGAGCGTGTATCGTGCGTTTGTAAATTACGAAGTGGAGTGACATTTCTTATTTCTTTTGCAGCAGCAAAATATCCAATCTGAACAACATTTTCTTATTTCTTTTGCGACAATAAAATATCCAATTCGAATTGTGGCGAGGTGAGATTGTAAACACGAATTGCATAGATATTTTCTTACTGTTTTTGCCGCAGTCAAATATCCAATTTAAACCGAGCCGTGGTGAGATTGTAAATCCGAACTGGAGAGAAATCTCTTGCATTTTTGAAGGAGTGAAATCCCAACCAGACAAAAATGGA
Organism: Thereva unica; assembly: GCA_949987705.1. Taxonomy (NCBI): domain Eukaryota; kingdom Metazoa; phylum Arthropoda; class Insecta; order Diptera; family Therevidae; genus Thereva; species Thereva unica. The sequence continues at coordinate 42,306,325 of OX465285.1, forward strand.
TTCCCAATTGAAAAAGAATTCATTCTTGGAATTGAACGAATCGATGGTATTACCAAAATTACCCACAAAGATACGACACTCTCAAAATTTCCCATAAGATCCCTTGCGAGTGAATATATCAATCGACAAGGTGCAAGCGAGATAAAATTCAATTTAAAAACAAAACAAAAATCGAAGAAAGAAAGGGCAAATAAAGAAATGTTATTTCACGAAGTGCGAAAGAGACGCACTGATTTCTCTTCTCCGCAATTTTATGTGCCGTCTGGACTTTTATTTTGTTTGTGTGAATTCATGTACCATTTTCGTGTACTTCCTGCTCTGCATGTGTTTGTGTAGTTTGCCGTTGCTCCGCCCTCTTGCCATTCCGGAGCGCGTATATGAATAGAGAAGTTGATCATAGATTTTTACTTTCCTTTTTCTGCGCACAGAAAGGATTACATTGTCGTATCTTTCTGAGTAATTTATTACTGTTCAGAAACCAATTATTTTATATGGACCATGTCCGGTTATTTTATATGGACCATGTCCATGTCCCTTTCGTGATCTCTAAATCTATTATAAATCTATTCATAATGTACTCTAAATCTATTATAAATGAATTCAATATTGATGCGAAATGTATCCAAATTGTGTTACTTTTGATTGGAAATGTAGTAAAAATATATTTATAATCGGTCCACTCGATATATAAAATATTTTTCAATAGAATTTAATTTAATAATAAATAATACTGTTATTCATGAATATATTTATTTAAAAAAAATATAAAATGTAAGAAAATTTCCTTCTGTAAGATATATAAAAATAAGAAAAGAGAAATAATAGAAAGAGAAATAAAATAAAAGAGAAATATAAAATTATCCATTCAATTTAAAGTAACAACGTTTCTCCAGAATATAGAAAAAAATAACAAAATAAAGAAAAAAATATAAAAATGTGGCTCTATCAGCCTTCTTGTAGTTTGCCCTTTACTTTTTCAATCCAGGTTTTTTTATTAAATTTTTGTTTTCCTTCTTTAAGTGATTTCTTTAGTTCTACCTCGAACTCGATTCGACCGAATGTAGAAGATCTTACACAATCTGCAAAGATAATCAACGTTATGAAAGCATCAATTATTTTGAAAGATTTACCAAATAGGCAGTTTATAAAATTCGAATATTTAGAAAAAGCCTTTTTCCCTTTCTTCCCTTCCAGGTTGTACTCCTTGCAAATTTTTCCTGAAATCAATTTTCCAAAAAATTTGCTCAATGGCTGATTTCCCTTGCTGAAGCGGATATATTTTAGCTGAAATATAATCTGATACATTAAAATCACTTTGTTAATTTAGAAATATTACAAATTTCGCTTTGACTTCTGGATTCATAAATTTTTTTTTTTTCAAAAATTTCCAAATCATCTTCTGATTTTATTGGAAAGTTGAACTCAACGGCTAAATCAGAGGGATTTGATCCAATCAAGTTTTCGGCAAGTCTGGCCGTTAATACATTTAATTTGCTTACTTTCTTTAGCACCACATCGACTAAAATAAAAAAAAAACGGATTTATTCACATAAAGTAAATCTAACATATACTTACTTTTAGAACAGCAGCAGCATGACCGTTCTCCACTTATGTTTCTTTCTCCAAAATGTTTGGTAATATCAACATTTTTCATGCCCCTGTTTTCTTGTTCGACTTCTTTGTGATCATAAGGTTCTGGTGCACTTGAAGCAAACGCACCCTCGTTATAAGATTGATGGATTGTGCTAGCGATAATTTCTACAGGTTGCAAAGTATGAAGGTCTTCCGAACCTCGAAACTTGTGTGGTACAATGAATATTTGTCCGTTTGTATTTTTTTCCATATTTAATTTAATTCAGCTAAAACGGGATTACATTAGTTATTTTTACAAGGTTTCCACATATGTAGTATAGGAATAAATAATATAAAATTATCTGCTACAATTTTCATATATTTATACAAGATATCAGAAATTTGGAATGATTCAATTCTTTCTGATAACTCCTGCGCCGTTATAATCCCAAGGTCTGTCAAACCAATACGGATTTATATTAACGAATCTTCTGCCCTTTAATATTTGTTTTCCATTTGCTGTCTTCAATGCGACTATTTTAACTGGCTGACATTCTCTTAATATATTAACGGCACGACAGGAGTCATCTGGAGGGTAACATTTAAGTATGAAATTTTCATTAACGTATTCTTTATAAGATTTTTCATTTGAACGTTCTTCCAATATTTTCTTAAGGCCATATTCCGAGCATTTGTTTGGTCCTATTGAAAATTTGCTGTAGGATTTGATTGCGTTTTCTGATTTTCCTTTTAATTATTTGCATATAGTTTTCATATTGATAAGCAGAAAAGTTATCGACAGAACCAAATTGCTTTACACAGTCCGCGATATGCAACAAATTATGCACGTTGTAAGTTAATTTGTCTCCTCCATAAATATCACTAAAGTACTTTACAAAATCTTGCAACATCGCGTCAGCGCAATTAATATTTGCAATGCTACTGCCAGAGCAAGCAAGAATTCGGTATATCGGTATATGATAAAGAAGAAAGTGATAATAAGTGTCATCATCTAGATATTTTTTTAATACGAAAATGCCAGTGTAAAGAGTAAATTGGCGAAATCCTGCAGATTTCCATCGAGTTATTTCTTCAAGTCCTTTTGGTTTTCTCGTGAATTCGTTCGGAATATAACTTGATAAGGATATTATTATTTGTGAAATGCTCTCCCTAATTCGTGAAGAAATCTGCACTCCTTTCACTTTCCCGTAAAATATGGAAGTTAAAAATTTTTTTGTGACCCCTAGGTCTAGCAGATGCATAGGCTCAATGGGAATTTGTGACACCATTCCTATTCCAAGGGATTCTAAAATATTCACTGCATTTAAGTTATTTTCAGCATAATGATGACTATCCACTCTGTCGCGGTATTTTTTGTCGGTACGTCTGTCGCCACAGGTAGCAGAGTACGTGACCTTTTTGTGCACAGAGCTTCCTATTTGGTTACATTTAGAGCAACCATGTAGGGATGTATGACCACGTACTCCAGAAATAAACGCGCGTGCAGGTTCATCACAACAAAAAAGTCTAATATTGACTTGACATTTTTTATCTTTAATTAAAACACTTTGAGTAACTTTTTTGTATTCTTCCGCAAAGTCCTTCAAATATTCTGCTACACTAGCAGGTTTCCCATATCCTGCATATGCACCAACTAAGAATGGTTTAAGATTTTTTATGTTTACCACAGATGCCTGTATAGGCCATAAACATAACTTTGATGATTTTGAAAGTGGTAACCCATCAATATTATATAGAATTTGAGGTATTTCAGCATATTTTAAAATCCTATTTAGCCCCTCTTCTATACCAAAATGAAAGTACTCACCGGGGACCACTTTTCTTATATTTTCAAGTCTAACCTGTAGGCGTTTTTAGTAAGGCTTTACCATTAACAGGTACATTTAAACCGCTCTTCCTTAATGAATCTAGTAAATCATTTAAAGCCTCGTGTGTTATACTATGTTTGTTGCTCCAGGCCCTTAACCTTTCAGGAAGATTTTCATCCACACCTGAATAAATTTCGCCTTCGTTTTCGGAGGAAGAATCATTATATCAATGTGTTATATCAATATTTTCGTCTTCAGAACTTTCATATAGGCACATTTCATCATTGTTTTCAATTTGTTTTGCACTATTACCGCTACATACACCAACATTAGACAAGGATTTTTCAGGCAAAGCCACAGTTTCCTCGGCTTGTTCGAAAAGGTTTTTAGCCACTAAACGTCTAAAATGTCTTGCTCTTATTCCACACACCTTTTTTTCGGCCATTTTTTTTAAAATTAATTACACATAACAAAATATAATTTTAAAACACTTACTTTGATATTATTTAAAAACACAACACTGTTTATAATAAAAACTCGAACAAAAACTCGAACAACAACTCAAAACTTATGTTCTGTCAAGAATTTTAAAAAAATAAATGCGATTGCATCAAAATTCTGTTTTAAGCGTTCAGCAGAATTGATTTCGAATTAAAAAAGAACCAATTTTATTATGCTCGCTCCCCTCAATTTTTGTATTGGAAAATTTTTCTTTCTATTTGATTCAAATTTTTCAAGGGGGGGATTCAATTTCATGGGAATATATTTGGGATAGTTTTAGAATTAATTATGCCTCCTTTTTTCATTCTATATTTCGTCTTCAGTTCCAATATCGCTTCATTTGAACCTTAATGAATATATATTCCATTATCAATGGCAACGGAATCGATGCCTTTATTCTGGCTGGGAATTCTTACATTTTTCGAGGGAGGTGAATTTTGTACTGAAGAGACAATTCTTACATTTTTCGAGGGAGGCAAATTTTGTACTGAAGAGATAATTCTTACATTTTTCGGGGGAGGTAAATTTTGTACTGAAGAGACAATTCTTACATTTTTTGAGGGAGTGAAGTTGGAGAGATATTTCTTACATTTTTCGAGGGAGGTAAAATTTTATTTTTATTTTTTAATCTCTATCTGTAACAAATAAAATATTTTCGTGTTAATTTCAATTTTAGGGAGTTTCATTTTAAATTTGTAAATATGTTTTTCTTTATACAGTTAACAAAAATTTTAAAGAATATTTTTGTAAACATTCATAGGCACGATAATTAATATTTCCATTCATGCATTCATCATTTATCGTATCCTCTCTTTCGCAAACGCAATAGATCTACCCGCATCGCAACATTTGAGCCATTCACTACGTGACGTGCTAGCAATACAATGGCACCTCGCCTCATTTGAAATGAGACATTGTACTGGTTCAAAAGGAAAAAGAGGCTCCTCTTACAAACTCATTTTATTATCGTGTCCTACCCAACACTAATACGGAGAATTATGTTATCTCTGGTGCTATCTTGTGGACAGCTCTTCTCAGTATGCCGGAAGCTGTGCGTACGTCTACAACCCTTGCAAGGCCGTCAGCTCCCTTGATACTGTTAATTATCCTCCACAGGGGCCATTTTAACGGTGGAGTGTTGTTCTCCTTAAGGATGACCATCGTTCCTGGTTGGATATTTTGAACTTATTTTTCCATTTATACCGTTGCTGCAGGTGATTCAAATATTCTAGTGACCAGCGTCGCCAGAACTCGCCTTTTATGTGCGCAATGAGTTTCCATCGGGACAGAAGATTACCTCTCAATGGTACCACATCAGCATCAATTGTAGTGGTCCCGGGTTCTCTTATCAGGAAGTGAGCAGGAGTGATTGCCGTCAAGTCATTCGGATTGCTGGACATCGGCGTTAGTGGTCTAGAATTTAGTATTGCTTCTGCTTCTACAACGGCTGTTTCTAATTCTTCGTGAGTTAAGGAGGCAGATAATAACGTCTTTTGGAGAAAATGTTTGGCAGATTTCACTGTGGCCTCCCATAAGCCGACAAAGTGTGGAGCTCTAGGAGGTATGAACTTGAATTCTATGCCCCTTGAGGTGCAAGAGGATTCAATGTTTTCTTCGGTTGCCTTTGATTCCAACATTTTCTTTATCTCCTCTAATTGATTCCTTGCTCCGATAAAGTTTGAGCCATTGTCGCAGTAGATGGTCTTACAGTGGCCACGACGTCCAATGAATCGTTTCAGTGCCCAGATAAATCCTTGTGTAACCACTTCCAAATGGGAGGCCTTGGTCGCAAAGCAGCAGAACACTGCTATGTATGCCTTCATTGGTCTCTTTCCCCTTATCTTGAAGTGTACCCATACAGGGCCACAAAAGTCAATGCCAGTGTTTGCAAATGGCCTTGCAGCTTCAACTCGATCTCGGGGAAGATTTCCCATAAGCTGATTTGACAGTTTAGGTTTGGCTCGTGCACACTGCACGCAGTGTTGGACTACTGACCTGGTCAGGATCTTTCCTTTGATTGGCCAATAAGTTTGTCGTACTATCGACAACAATGTTTGTGCCCCCACGTGCAGATTTTCCTTGTGCATTTCGTTTATTAGCAACTTTGTCAATGGATGAGAATACGGTAAAAGCATTGGGTGCTTAGCGTTGTAAGGCAACGATGATTGTTCTAATCTGCCCCCCACTCTTATTATTCCTTTACGATCGAGAAATGGTGTAAGAGGTGATGGCACTAGTTTTTGCTACTTCTCCAAATCTTTCCAAGAAGCTGATGTCTTCCTTGAACTCTTCTTGTTGCATACATCTTATAATTGGAACCAGAGCTGCATCCAGTTCGTGTTTGCTCAGCCAAGTATGAGTCGTGGTTGCCTTGCCTTTGCTATTACTTATGAAGCGTAATATATATCCGGAGTGTCTTAAAGGAATTTTAATGATCAATTGTCGTGATTATATTAGTAGAACTCTGAGTGGTGGTTGCTGCGAAGGCTACCTTCCTTCCCATTATTACAATTTTCCCACTATTATAATTTTCCAAAGTAGTTAAATAACCCAAAATATAGATAATTCAGGGCGTTACATAAAATTCTAATTCATCCGACACGCGAAACTCGCTGGAAGCGAGTTATTCGTCGAGAAGTGTCACAACCTTCGCTGTTAACTTTTCACCCGTTATGTTGCGGAAATTAAACGACATAGAGTTTCGGTCAATAGCCCATTTGAAAGATATTTTAACACCCGTATTTCTGCTGTTTACTACGTTATCATATGAGCAACCGTTAAGGAGATATTCAAAAAAAATGGCGATATCAGTTATTTCAGGCACGTGCAGTACGAGTTTTGGCGTTGGATTACTCGCAAACTATACAAGCGAGAACGATGACTAAGGGCTTACTCTAAAGGTAATTACTCGCAATTTAAGTTCGGTAATCGGCATTAACCCCCACAAATTAATATCTTACGAGTTAATCGCAAAAAACTACTGCATTCAACCCCAACCACAGGATCAAGGTTGAACTTTGAGCGACCATAACTTTGAGCCAAATCAACTTACAGACCTTCTTCAGGGCTCATTTTGTAGATAATTTTATTCTTCAACACCTTGCCAATGATCATTTTCAGCTATCATTGCATGAAAACTGGTTATTTAGTATAAACGACCTCTACCTCTTTTTCAAGATGGCGGGTTTTCCCAACACACTGCGACCCCACAAACTTGGTTTTAACATTGTCAGATGTACCCAAACAAATTCAAAAAAAAAATTTCGTACATCATAAAATGCAATTTCATTTACTAATTGCACTGGACTATTTTCATTTTTTTTTCTTTTTTATGTGAAAGACTAGAGTTTCAGGAAAAGCCCTTTTATACTGTGTCGACAATCTATTTTCTTCATATAGAGTGCAATGTCGAACAGCAGCTCTAGTCGGGGAAGGAAGGAGCTATCACAACCTACCAGAGATAGTTTTCAGTCCACCTACTCCCAACCATTACTGTCGCGACTTTGACATCGGGGCATTGAGAAACAACTCGCTGGAGTGTTATGCCTCCTGAAACAAGTTGAATCTCATCAACCAACCGATTACATGCGCTTTGGTGGAGCGGGGAAGGACTAAGGAAGGCTATGACAGAAGGAATCCGGAATGTAAAGAGGGAAAAGAAAGAAGGAAAGTTATATAGATGAGAAAGTGGAAAAGGCGAAAGACCGTGGGGCTGCCGGAACTCGAACCCGGGACCTCTGGGATAGTAGTCATGCGCCTTACCTCTAGACTACCGAGGCCCCCTATTAAATTTAAGGGGACTCTTCACCGATATTTTTTTGAAAATCGAATTTTTGACGAAATTTTTTTATTGCATATTCTAAAAGAGTAGGCTTTTCTGAATTATGTAGCATATTCACATTTAAAAAAAATGTTTATAACATAGTTTTTTTCGTGTTTTTTCAATAGCGCGCACGGGCAGAGATATTACTCCGAGCGTCGTGCGTCGACAGACGAGCTCGTTTCTTTCAACTATTTTCTTACTAGTGATTGTAAAAACTATATTAATTGTTAATAACAATTAATATACGTTTAACATTTTATTAGTTCTTTATTTTCTTCATTTATTCAACAAATTGCCATCCAAAAAGAAACAAAGATTTTGGCTTCGGCTACCTGCGTAGCTCTTTTGTGCGTGTGTGTGCGTCAAACCTTGAACGTGATTATTTCAACAACATTTCTTTTCATGTTTTTTAACTTCTCCGAGCTCCTCGTTCCACAATTGTCAACCGATTTTAATTTTATAAAGTGGAAAATGTTCGAAATATTAAAAATCGACAGAATTTTGAAATTTTAAAAATTCTTAAAGTTATAAACAAAAATGTAATAAAAAACCGAAAAAATCGAGATTTTCGGCTGTTTTTCGACATCGCCAGATATATTTGTGGATTGTTAATAAACAAAAAAAGATATCAAAATTCTGTCTGACAGTTTTGTTTATTATTAATTACTGAACATTTTGGCACTAACAAAAATAAAATCGATTCAAAATTCGCGTGCAAGGAGCTCGCGGAAAATACCCCTTTTCTCGGATGTTTATTAACGAAAATGTTGCTTAAATTTTTTTTTCAGCAATTGATCGTGCTTTTGTTTTTTACTCGATAACAACTATTCAGACACAAAATTTCATCTACATCGGAAGAGTCCCCTTAATAAATTACACAGGACCACAAAAAAAAAAATGAAAGGTTCCTTAGACCAGACTACGTGGATTATATGTTTTTTGGGTCGCTGAAACCGAATCCAAAGCCAGTTTTTCTCTATCACGTCAGGATTTTTCATAACCTAAAAATTAAGCCCAAGACTTAGCAACTCGTGGAATCTTTAACCACCGGAAATTCTGGTCACCGAAAATTCCTTGATTCCATAACCTTTTGACTTCAAAAACCCAAAAACTCGAAACTTTATCACCACATAACCTCAAAACCCGACCCGAAACACTGACACGTATCTCTTTCGTTAGAAAATCACGGAAAATGAACTCTTAATTAAAGAATTGTAAGCTTTATTTCGTTCAAACCTGATAACTTTCAAACCCCTCAACCCTATACCCCGTTAACACGAAAACCCTACAACTCCGTAACCAAGTAACCTTAAAACCCGACGAAAAAGAGGCACATGCATCTCTGACGTCAGAAAATCGCACTAAATTAGCTGTTGATCAAAATTTTGTAGGTCTCATCTTGTTCAAACTATAAAGCCCCTTAACCTCTTAAGCAAAATCTTATTAAAAAGAAATTATAAAAATCTGAATTAAGCTAATTTTTTTTTTTATTTTTATTTTTTTTTTATGTGGCAGTGCTAAGCTCAGGAGTCACCCTTTGTACTACTCGTCCGTCATGTCATTTGTCACGTCATGGTGCAATGTCTAGCAGTAAGCTTAGTACGAGGGAGGGGTGGGGGGTATAGGTTAAGAGTTAAAAGGTACGGGGGGGTTTGAAGAAGGTGGTGATGAACCCTGCGTTTGAACTCTTGGATGTTGTACGAGCTCGGAAATACTGACTGCGAGAGATTATTCCACAGTCGAGTTGTTCTATGAACAAACGAATTCATATCTTGTTGAGTGCGTGAATAGGGTAGTTGCAGGTGAAGGGAATGAGACGAGTGGGCTAATCTGATGTTGCGGGTATAAGATTGCCGTGGAGGCAGGAGAGCGTTTAACTCAGAGGAACAGTCACTATGGTAGTAGCGATAAAATTTTGTCAGTGCTGCTACATTCCTACGGTGGCTCAGGGGGTCAATGGTGGAGCAGGCGGTGTCGTCATCAATTAACTTTAGTGCCCTTTTTTGCACCTTATCTAACCATGACAAGGTGGTTATTGGGGCGCCGCCCCAAACGAGAGAGTTATATTCGAGAAGAGGCCGAATGTAGGATTTATAAATAACAGCACGGGCCGATGGCTGGAGGAGGAACTTGCACCTCTTAAGAAATCCCAAGCACTGAGATGCTTGTTTGGCGATTTGGAATATGTGGTCATTCCATCGCAAGTCTTTGGCTATTGTCACGCCTAAGATGTGTAAGGATGGGTCAGCCATTAGTTGAACTTCACTCACTTTCAAAGGTGGAGAGGTGTTGAACTTCTTTTTGGAGATAAGACAGAACTTGGTTTTGTCGGAGTTGAATTCAACACGATTCTTCTCTCCCCACTTTAGAATTAGTTTAATGTCGTTATTAATCGACTTGGACGTTAGATCGCGATCATCAAGACAGGGTCTGGCATGAGTCTGTCTTGTATCGAAGCTGTACGAGTAACGTAGAGTACCGTCGTCAGCGAAGCTGAGAAGTGGGTTGGAGGGGATTGAAAGAAGGTCATTTATAAATATGAGAAATAGGGCCGGTTATAAAATTGACCCCTGGGGCACCCCCGCAGAAATCGGGTGGGATGCGGATTTGACGCCATCCAATACCACTTTGATTGAACGGCCAGAAAGGAAACTCTCAATCCACTTCTGTAGAAGTGTGTCAACTCCAATAGCTTTGAGTTTAGTTAATAGGGCTGGGTGCCAAACTCTGTCGAAAGCCTTGGAGATATCCAGAGCTACCAGACTAGACTCACCGAATTCATGCAGACTACGGCTGAGGTGTTCTGTAAGACAGACTAAAAGATCGCCGGTGGATCTTTTTTGTCGGAAGCCATACTGTCTGTCGTTTATGAGTAGGTTGGATTCTAGATATCCCATAAGCTTTTTGTTGATTATCGTCTCCATTGTTTTGGAGAGAATAGAAGTTATTGCTATTGGGCGGTAATTGGACGGATTGCTGGAATCACCTTTTTTCGGAATGGGCTGAACATGAGCAAGTTTCCAAGAGTCGGGATAAACTCCGGAGAAATTGCTAAATGTAAACTCCGAGTCTCAGTTTTTGCTCGTGTGTCGACTTCCGGGGGGGCACCTCCACGTGGTGACGGTGGGCAACGGAGTTGTTCCGTGATCCGGCAGAGTCCCCGGATCGCGGCGCTCACGCCGTCATGGTCGGCACTCGAAAAAGTACGATGCAGGGATTCGGAACCCCAGTAGACTGCAGCTCTACATCGGTGGGTAACTTGGCCTTTGCAGAGTATGATGTTTCAAGAAAGCCTATATGTGATAATAGCGTAGACTCTTTCTGCGTTATTTGTGGCGAATATGTTGTCAGTAAACTCAGAAAGACTTTTACAAATTTACTTAAAACTCGGTATACAGAATTTTTCGGTATAAAAATAGTGAACAATCAGTGGACTCCCAATTCGATATGCATGGGGTGTTCCTTGCAAATAAATAAACAGAAGAAAATAACGTTTTCTTCCCCAATGATTTGGCGAAAACCAGAAAATCACACAAAGGATTGTTATTTTTGTTTAACGACAGTTGTTGGGTACAACCAAAAGACAAAATCTTTAATTTCTTATGCAACTGTTAAGTCTGTGACTTTTCCTACGCTTCTTAATGCTGAACAAAGTTCTAAAAGTTGTATTACTTCCGATGGCATTGAAAGTCAGATGGAAACATTAAAGGACAAAGTTCTAGCTTATGCAGACAATGAGGATGTAGAGATGAACAGCGAAACATCGGAGGAATCAAGAGATGCGATTGACGTTGATTCTAGAGGTTTTACTCAAGAAGAGCTCAATGATTTGGTACGAGATGCAGGACTTTCAAAAGAACTATCTGAGCTGTTAGCGTCAAGACTAAAAGAAAAAAATTGTTTAGCTCCAGGAACTCGTATCACTTTCTATCGCGGCAGAGAAATTGAATTTAGAAAATATTTTACAAAAATTAAAAATTTAGTCTATTGTAACGATATTGAAGGGCTTATAAAAGAATATGAAATTCCCTATGAATCTAGCAACTGGCGTCTATTCATAGATTCTTCAACGCGAAGTTTAAAAGCAGTATTACTACATAATGGCAACATATACGCTCCTCTACCCGTTGGCCACTCAGTTACGTTGAATGAAGAGTACCACAACCTTTCTTTCTTGCTAGAAAAGTTAAATTATGATAAAAATAAGTGGCTGATGTGTGGAGACTTGAAAATAATGACAATTCTACTAGGTCAACAAAGCGGTTTTACAAAACATCCTTGCTTTATATGTGAATGGGACAGTCGAGCTCGCAATGAGCATTATGTAAAGAAGGATTGGCCACTTAGAGACAACTTAATTCAAGGATCTAAAAATATTATAAAACCTACAAACAAAGTAATTCTTCCACCACTACATATAAAGCTCGAACTAGTAAAACAATTCATTAAAGCGATGAAATCAACTGAAAGCGAAGCTTTTAAGTATATCTTTAAAAAATTTCCTAAACTGTCTGATGCGAAAATAAGATTAAACAACCATTATATAGTTTTATAACTCCTATGAGTCCTATGAAAATCGTGAGAGGCAAGGGAACTCACGTAAATCAAGCACCTCGAATAGTGAGAGGTAAGGGGACTCACGTAAATTAAGCACCCTAAGGGGAACAGAAGTCTTCTACGTCCACGTCCTTGTTCCTGGGGATGGTTGAACGTAGGCTTTTAATTTATATTTGACCAAGCTCATCCGGCGATTTTTTGGCGTCTTAGATGAGTCTCTCTTTCGATGGTAGGGTTTGAAGGTTATTTAGTTACGTGATTATGGGATTTTTGGGTTAAGAGGGTGTAGGGTTGAGGGGTTAAGATGCTATAGGTTTTAAACTTAATGAGGTTTACAATACTTTGATCAACAGCTAATTTACTGCGATTTTCTGACGTCAGAGATGCATGTGCCTCTTTTTCGTCGGGTTTTAAGGTTACATGGTTACGGAGTTATAGGGTTTTCGTGTTAACGGGGTAGAGGGTTGAGGGGTTTGAAAGTTATCAGGTTTGAACGAAATAAGGCTTACAGTTCTTTAATTAAGAGCTCATTTTCTGCGATTTTCTAACGAAAGAGATACGTGTCATTGTTTCGGGTCGGGTTTTGAGGTTATGTGGTGATAAAGTTTCGAGTTTTTGGGTTTTTGAAGTCAAAAGGTTATGGAATCAAGGAATTTTCGGTGACCAGAATTTCCGGTGGTTAAAGATTCCACGAGTTGCTAAGTCTTGGGCTTAGTTTTTAGGTTATGAAAAATCCTGACGTGATAGAGAAAAACTGGCTTTGGATTCGGTTTCAGCGACCCAAAAACATATAATCCACGTAGTCTGGTCTAAGGAACCTTTCATTTTTTTTTTGTGGTCCTGTGTTATTATAAAGTAGCTTCTACAAGGTGTAATAAGCCCGCCATTACAGTGTTTTGGCGTAGTTGTGGGAACCCTCTTTTACGTGAAAGACGGCTTGTCGGTTTTCTGTAGGCCATTTCTTGTATAGTCGATTGTAGAAATTACTTTGTGACAATCTACTACATCGAATCCTAAACACAATGCTCGACCAGTGGGTATGGTGAAAGTTGTATGGAATGCTTTAGGATTGGTGGCAGCAGGCAAGTGATAGCATTTCGTGGAATACAACACTATGTTCAAGAACAGATGGAAAATATGCTTTGCTAAAAAATGAAGTTTCAGAGTCAGAATCGTGGCTCAAATGTTTGCTGAAGTTCTCAAACACATACTCCAGCCTCATACATTACCTCAAACCCGCTGCTTCAAATAAGACCAGAAAAATCGTTGTGAAATTTCATTAATTTCCATGAATACACGAGTAGACTTAGCATCGAAAGAAACCACCACCGTGATCGTCTTATGATCGCAAGGAGAAATAGAAAATCGAAGATCTTTACAATGCCAGAAAACATGAAGCTGACATGTCGCAAATGTTTCGATGTCGTGTACCACAAATCATTCATGATTGGTCGCGCTTTTTAACAATTGTCGTTTCCTTGGGGAAAATAAGATAACAGTGGACAACCTTTAAGTGTTTTCTTTCTTTATCCACCATACAGGGTATAGCCAGGAGGGCACGTGAATCAATGTGTATAATTATTCTATAATGATTATATAATCATTTCTGTTTGGAGGTAGCCTCGGCGATCTGCCTTGAAATTCTGCAGGAAGGTTGTGTTGTTGTGTATTGTGGAAATTGAATGAAATTTACTTAGGTTTTTTGTTGTTGTAGCCACGAGTATTTTGTTCTCTCGGCATTTAATCACCTGCTCAACACTGTCTGACTAATTTGTCTGCTTATGAATTCATTAGACTCAACTGTGACCTTCCCTCATTACACAACGAGATTTATTACGCTCGTTTCCCAGTTAATTAAAAAAATATTTCATCGTAAAATTGTGGTGCGCTATTAGCACTTGATTTATTTTCTAAATGAGGCCAATGTTACTTTAGTTCTTGATGCAAATACTGCAAAGCAATAAGTAAAGTTGGAAATATGTTCAGTGTTATTCGTTGATTTTTGCAATTTGAAGGAAATCGATTGTGCTGTTATAGAAAGATAGCTTTCATGTCGATTATATTCCAATCTATGGATGTATTGTATATTTTTTTTTTATGTGAAAGACTAGAGTCTCAGGAAACGCCCTTTATACTGTGTCGACAATCTATTTTCTTCATATAGAGTGCAATGTCGAACAGCAGCTCTAGTCGGGGAAGGAAGGAGCTGTCACAACCTAATAGGGATAGTTTTCAGTCCACATACTCCCAACCATTACTGTCGCGACTTTGACATCGGGGCATCGAGAAACCACTCGCTGGAGTGTTATGCCTCCTGAAACGAGTTGAATCTCATCAACCAACCGATTACATGCGCTTTGGTGGTGCGGGGAAGGGCTAAGGAAGGATATGACAGAAGGAATCAGGAATGTAAAGAGGGAAGAAGAAAGAAGGAAAGTTATATAAATGAGAAAGTGGAAAAGGCGAAAGACCGTGGGGCTGGCCGGGATTCAAACCCGGGACCTCTGGGATAGTAGTCATGCGCCTTACCTCTAGACTACCGAGGCCCCATATACATTTTTTATAAAGCGGAAATTCAATGAATAAGCAGAGAACGATATGTAATCGATATGTTATTGAGAGAAAAATAGAAATATTATTAAACATTTCGCACTCTCAAAGCTTTTACAAAGACTCTGTCAGTCCATCCGTACATCCGTGACCTCTGTTATTCTTCGACGCTTTAAACACATGGTCTAACCCAAATTGAAGATTTTGTAAAGGAGACCTAAAACTGAAAAAAGAACGGAAAACTCCAAGCAAAAGTAGTCTAATAAAACGTTCGAATAACATATGATCGTGGTTAGATATGTATAGTGTAAAAAATCCCTGTTTCATCCTCGACCATCTAAGTCACCGAAAAAACTTTATCGCTACCATCATAGCGACTGTTCCAACGAGATAAACGCTCGCCTGCCTCCACGCCAATCGCACAATACAACGTAAGAATCCGTTCATAAGTAGAAGAACTCGACTGTGAAGCAATCTTTCGCCTATACCAAAAATTGAAACGCAGGGGTCCTCTTTTATTCAACATCCTCCTACCACCAGGACCATGCACCAGGACGTGACTGGGGAATCCTACCCCGCATTAAAATCTCAATTCCGCAAGCTTGCGGGACCGAGGTCGACAATCCCGCGGATTCGCTACCGATATAAGAAAATTTCAGCGGAATCAATTCCAGCATAGTTCAGAATTGGCCTGAATTCTTTGTTTTACTGACTCAGTAGTTCGTTTAACATATCATACAATTAGCGGCGAATTTAATCCCCGTACGGTCACATATTAGCACGTGGGAATCCCCTGCCGTAGGCGTAAGCTAACTTGACATTTACTGGATTCCCATGAACCATCCTAGAACATTCGTTGAGTTTACAGAAAGCTGTTCCTCTTAAGTTAACTCGATACTGCTTGTAGATATAAGTGGCAGATAAATAATTTTACACCGTGTCTCCGTTGATTCATTTTTTAGCTTTTTCAAAAAAAAAAGCTTATACAGAGGCTCTGTCCGTCTGTGACCTTATTTCATCTCTAAAAGTACTGCCGCTACAGACTTGGACCATATCTCAAAATGTAGCTCTTGGTCAAAAGACCAAAAACTGAGAAAATGGTCTGGATTTTTCAACCAGAACTATATTTATCAACAAAAAAGAGATTTCTAATAAAGTCCATATATCGGTAGCCTAGAGGTAAGGCTCTGGAGTCCTATCCCAGGGGAACCAAGTTCAATCCCCGGCCGCAAAATGGTGAAATACAATTTTTTTTTACTTCGGTGTAACATGTTTTGATTATATTTCTCACTAAATTATATTATTTAATAATGATACTCAGGAGAACATAAACATTTATTTAATTAAAAGTCCAAAAAAATATTTTCTTGAGTTTTTATGGCTCTTCGGCGGCTTTATAAATCATTAAGAAATTTCGCGGAAATAACATAAAGTATTTATTTGTTATATGCATATTTTATATGCTGTTCATTTTATTATAGTTTATAGTCACGCAGGTGGTGCTGTAGACAAGGCCGTACCCAGGGGGGGTGGGGGTCAGAGGGGTTGAAACCCCCCCCCCCGAAATTTTCCAGAAATAAGTATTTTAAAACACAAGTTTTCATGAATTAAAGAGAATGATATTTTCTTGATATTTTGCTATCTGTAAGTAAAGCATTTCATAATTTAATTAATTAATGGTGTTTATGAATTGAACTGGCAACTGCCCTTTCTGATGCATCACGAGAAGCATGTGTGAAAACAGGCAAAACAGCATGTCTATAATAGTCTAGTTGCAGCCACCCGCGTAGCGCCTGTTCCGCTCACAACCACTGTGTTGCTCAGTAGTAGGTGTGTGATGTAAGAGGTGTATCGCTAACGTGTCTCTTTCTCCCTCTCTCTCTCTGACTACCATCCCGCCCACCAGCACTAGCCTAGCGCTAGTGTAACTTTCCTGTTACTGGCCGTCAATGTTACCGTAAGATGAATTTTGAAAGTAGAAAAATCTACTACCTTTTTGAAAAAAGGGGTAGCAAATTTTTTTGATTTTAAATCAATTTTAAAATACCCCATTGTCACTACGAAAATTTACGCATATAGCTTAAATAGCTATAGTTGACCCGGGGAACTTCATACCGCCTCAGAATCGATAAATGTTCTGTTAACTATTTAGCTGGGTTGCAATCGAGTCGAGTCGATTCGGTGTGAGAACGAACAAAGTGGATGGTTTGCCAACACGTGAACATGCTACGCACAATTCACCGTGAGAAAAATATTCACAAAAGGCCACAAAAACTCTAGGATTCACCTAGTGACTTGTTGATCGTCATGGTGAATACAAGACAAATCGGCAATTGAATTGCAAAAATTCAGCAGAAATGTAATCAATCCGTTCGTAGCAACTAGCATGTTTGTTCTCAACTGTCGTGCCTTCGTGTCTTAGCTGATGCAGCACAAAATGTAGGAAACATCTTACCATTGACAGTTTGAAGTGATTCAAATGATATCGGTCAACGAACATTCACCAGCAACAACCGCAAGTAGAAGCATTCCTCATTGTTGGGATGAACTCTGCAAGTGCGACCAAGAGCATCAGTAGAATGCATCGCTTTGCTTCCGAAGTTGAAATATCTTGGATGAAGCGTTCCAAGTGTAAGAACGTGGCATCTGCAAACGAATAGCTTTGACAAATCGAAAAGAAACTGGCCAAAGTTCACACTGGAGGTGTTTCAGCACGTTGAACAACATTCGATGCGTTGAAATAAACTCGTTGATAATTATCAAGATAAACTGCAAAATGTGCAACAGTGGGATGACGCTCATAAATGGGAATGATATCTAATATAACCCAAATCACCTCATTGCAACTCCAATATCGTAATATCACCAAAAAAGCCGTTCCATAGAAAATATATGAAAAAATGAATTTTCTTCATAAATATTTTTTTGTGAAATATCCGATGTTTTAATAGTTATTCTTCAATTCGGGACGAAGACAAATCCAACATATCAAAAATCCAGCCGTTCTTGAGTTATAAATGGTGTAACTAGCCGGACTTTGTTTTTTATAAATGTAGGTGAGGCGTGAGGGCCTTTACTGTAGTTTTAGCTTTTTCAAAAAAAAAGCTTATACAGAGGCTCTGTCCGTCTGTCCGTCTGTCCGTCTGTCCGTCTGTCCGTCTGAAGCCTACTTTCATCTCTGAAAGTACTGCAGATACAGACTTGGGAAATATCTCAAAATGTAGCTCTTGGTCAAAAGACCAAAAACTGAGAAAATGGTCTGGAAATTTCAACCAGAAGTATATTTAACAACAAAAGTATATTTAACAACAAAAAAGAGATTTCTAATTAAGTTCGTATATCGGTAGCCTAGAGGTAAGGCGCTGGAGTCAGGTTCCAGGCGAACCAAGTTCAATCCCCGACCGCAAAATGGTGAAATAAATTTTTTTTTACTTCGGTGTAGCATGTTTTAATTCTATTTCTCACTAAATTATATTATTTAATAATGATACTCAGGAGAACATAAACATTTATTTAATTAAAAGTGCAAAAAAATCATTTTCTTGAGTTTTTATGGATCTTCGGCGGCTTTATAAATCATTAAGAAATTTCGCGGAAATAATATAAAGTATTTATTTATTTATATGCATATTTTATATGCTGTTCATTTTATTATTGTTTATAGTCATGTAGGTGGTGCTGTAGACCAAAACAAAAATTTAATTTTATCGAACTTCGCTGTGGATTTGTCACAAAAAATATGTATGATTTAAACGAAACATTTGGTAGGTTTAAAACGAAAAGCAGATATCTAATTTTTACCCGGGCATATAAACGCTTACTGAAATGAATGAAAATTTATAAATTTAATTGCACGAACGATGTATTTAACACCGTCCTTATAGTCCATGAATATAAGGAAGTGATTTTTCTCAGAATTTTCAATATTTTACAAAAATTTTACAAACGATTTGCCCCATATCTAAAAAATTTTGCAGCCCTTTGTTTAAAAGCATATTTTTAAGTTTTTATTAACTAAATTTGTATGTATCTCTTCAGAATAACAAAACAAAAGTGGGATGTTGTGCCTAGAGACTAGCCACTAATTACGCTTTTTCTTGGTATTCTTTCTATTGAATAACACTTCAGTCTGGATGACGATATATTAAGTGAAGATTGTGAAGAATTGCGAAAATATTCAAACAAATAACTCGAAAAACTAACGCATCTTTCATGGAGATGCTGCTGAAAATTGCCCGCCAAGAATTTGAGAGAATTGATATAGTTTAATTGCACCCCATCTATGACAAAGAATAGTGAACACCATCTATGGCAATATTACATTACTCTTCGTTTTACCTATGATTATCAATTTCCATAAAATATACAAAATACATTTCATAAATAATAGAAAATCTGTTGTCATAAATCAGTTGTTTACTTCCTTCTAAAGTTTATACATATCTTGCATTGGAATGTACCTTTTTATGAAAGCATGAATAAATAGGTTTATTGCCACATTACTACAAGTTAGTGTTTGGAGTAATGGGAAGGCGCTAGGTCTCGTTTGTACTCTTATCAAGAGCAGACAGACTGTGCGTTGAGACTAGAGGTCGCGAAAAAGTCGGTGTTTTTTAAGAATTACGGTTCAATTCCAGTGCGTTATATAAAGTTTTTATAAAAAAAAGTGTTAAATAGACTTTCTTTTTTTTCCTTTTTAAATTTTAAAGAAAATAACTTTTGAGACGAAACAATTAGAGAAATAGAGGACAAAAGTCCTAGTGTAGAGCATGTACACGGAAGTGTCATGTCTCAAAAAAATAATATAAAAAGTGCCGCCGGCGCTAGTGATAATGACACAATAACAGTGATAACAAACCAGAAAAACAAGGACCAAGAAGGCCATAAAGTTACAAGTGATAGTGACAAAACTAATAAAGAACGGCGCCCTGTAAACAAAAGACGCCGAAAAATCAAAATCATGCCGAATTTACTGCAGCGAACGAAAGGCAACAACAACACCCAGAAAAAAAGTCCCACAGCGTCTGGGTCTGGAACAACGGCCACTTGCACCGTAGTGATGACTGATTCCGACGAAGAGTCATCATCCTACGATTCTGTCCCAGGCAAATATAAAGGCCGAAAGATGAAGTTAGGCTAGAAAAAATGATTGAGGAGCTAAAGGAAAAAATTTTTCCTAGGCTCCCAAAACCAAAAAAAGCAACAACTCAGCAACGGCAAAGCCTGAAGCAGCAAGCCCCGCAGCAACAACAACAACAGCAATACCAACAGCAGCCCCAGCAACAGCAGCAGCAGCAACAGCAGCAGCAACAGCAGCAGCAAAAACAACATCAAAAAAAAGAGAAAATCCCGCCGATCAATATCTTCCACCAGCAACCAATGGATACAATAAGGTTAGCGAAGCAGGTGCTTAAGCACACTAACTTTTTTATAAAAAGGCTTAGTGGGATTAAGCACTGCTTAGTTTTAAATAGTTTAGGAGACTTTAATAAAATGAAAACAATATTAGAAAGGGCGAATACGCAATTTTTTACATTCACTGCAAAAAGTGAAAAATTGCAAAGCGTCCTCTTAAAAGGTCTGGATCCCGACTCTGATACCCAGGAGCTCTTGAATGAACTCCAATCTCTCGAGGTCGAAAATTTAAAATTTGCCGCGGTAAAAAAATTCAGCACGACTTACTCGCGTCAAACTGAGAGGCAGCTCCCCATATTCTTGGTACAACTGACTCCCGAAAGCCGGTTGGATAACTTAAAAAAGATTAGGTATCTCAACTTTCATGTGGTAAGTTGGGAAAAAATAAATAAAAAAGCAGACATCCTGCAATGTATGCGCTGCCAAAGGTTTGGACATGCCGCAGCTAACTGCCAAATGGCTTTTAGGTGTGTCAAATGTGAGAAAACCCACAATCAAGGCGAATGTCCTCTTGGGAGGGAAAAAGTCGCGGATAAAAACAAGTTGTTCTGTGTGCTCTGCAGATCTAATGGACATCCTGCTAATTATAGAGGATGCCCTAAATATGCAGAGTTCAAGCAACGTATTAAGGCGCGTAAAGAACAAATACAGGCCCAACAAGAACGTAAGGGGCAAATGTTTAAAAATTAAGTTGTACCTGGTATGTCCTTCGCCCAAATGGCGGCTGGAGCCCAGACAACCAAACAGCAAGCCCCAAAAGCTGCGCCTGCAGCAAGCTCTGGGGACAGCGAGCTGAAAGCGGTTCTCCTATCAATTCAAGGGCAAATCGCTCAGCTACAAAAACAACTAAACGAGCAAAACGCTCGTTTAGACTTACGATAGTATATTCCTTCTTTACGACAGAAACCATCTCTGGGTAAGCTGATTAATGGCTTTACGCAGGGAGGACACGATCAAGGTCATTGCGGTGAACGTCAATTCGTTGATAAGAAACGAGAGAAGGGCGAATTTGCTGACCCTTTTGCAAAACGAAAATCCTGATGTGCTTCTTGCTAGTGAAACCAAACTAAGCGAGAAACACAAAGTGGATTACAAAGATTATGTGGTAATTAGGAGAGATAGACCTAATGCCACACAAGCTGGGGGCCTACTAATACTAGTAAAGACCACCCTTAAACACAAGATCATGTATAGTAGGGACATCGCAAAGTTTCGGGTGTTAGAAGCGTGCGTTATATACCTCCCTCTGTCTAGTGGCAGAAGGCTGTATATAATTGCCGCGTACGCACCCCAAACCTCCCAATCCAGACTATTTATAGAGGAAATGAGCTCACTTTTTCAAACTCTCCACCTGGAGTCGGAGCAAAATTTTTACTTATTGGCCGGAGATTTAAACGCACGCCACGAAGCATGGGGAAATCAAACGGCTAACATCAGGGGCAACCAACTGAATGACTGGTTGGCTCAGAATAGAATTCAGCGAAAAGTAAATCTCTACGCTACAGACATGCCATCATACCCAAATGGCGGTTCTTTTCTGGATATATGCCTGGATATATGACTCTCGGATGGCCGTACTAGGGGTAAACACAAACGTGACAAACTGTCTAACGACAGTGCCGTACGACAGCGACCACCAAGGACTGGAAATAACAGTACAAGTCCCTGACGACTCTATGGAACTCCTCGAATATTGCGAAGTGCATCCTTTTGCCTACCAGAAGATGCACTGGCCAAAGTTCGAGAAGGCTATGGAGAGGGCAATACAGAATAACGGACTATTACCTCCCACAACTAGGAATTTGACTAACAATGAGATTGATGCATATCTGAAAGATATGGACAACCTCATTGTGCAGACTATGGACAAAACCATACCACGGACAAAGAAAAAGAACAGTACAGATTGTTACAAAAACGCTACAATCGACGCACTACAAAAACATAAAAGTAGAATACTGACGAGACTGAAATCCCTACACCGCCAGTTTCAGGATAGACAGAGTCCGGAGATCGTAACTCTTAAGCTGCTCGCACACTGAGACGACTAATCGTATCCGATCAGTCGGATAGAACCAGTTTTGTCTGACCAGTCGTAAACGATCTTGCACACTGACAAAACCAATTACATGACATGTTCTGCTGTCATTTTTGAGACTGATGTTTCAAGTTTGAAATATTAAATCTTCTTTCATTTCTTTCCCTACAGCTCCCCATGCTTTTTCGCTCACATTTTTATTTGAATATTCTGATAATTTATAATTATACAGACATGGATATTTTCCACCTCTTGAACTAATTTTATATTAAATTTTTCTTCTGGACATATCATTTTTCTTCTCAGCACTTGAAACTTTCTTCTTCAAATTACTTTTTTATGACAATCAGCTGTTAAAAGATATGTCATTTTACCTACAAATCGTTCACGACAGGTTTGCTCAAAACTGACATGCTGGTCGTGTTACGACTTGTCGTGTACGATTGAAATCGTACACGATCCTAACCGTATCAGTGTGCGAACACACATTGAACTTAAAGCGTCAAACTCATTTCGAGTCGCATCCGACCGTTCGGATACGATTAGTCGTCTCAGTGTGCGAGCAGCCTTAAATCGGTTATGAAAAACCTCCAACAACTCCTCAAACAACAATTCTCACAGTCTGTGAATCTGTACTGGAACAAAAAGATTCGTGCTATTCAAACTAATAGCGCGAGCATGTTCCCACAGATAAATAAAATCTTTAGGAGTAAAACACATAACCGGTTGGACAAGTTGCGTATCCCCAGGAACCTGGCTAACCAGGAACTACTGAGGTCTGCGAACATAGATCCCGAAGAAACCAGTATTGTCGACGATAATTATTGTATAGAGGACGAGCAGGAGAAAGTGGATTTAGTGGGGGCCTACTACCAGGGAATTTATTCGGTGAACACTTGTGCTCGGCCGAATTTTGACCTTGAAAATAGGGCCCTGCTGAACCATTTCAGAATAACTAATGAGATCGAGGTCTGGAAATCCGAGAACCGAAGAATCATCGAGTTCAGTGAAGACTGCCCAGCGAACAATGTTCCTGAAGCACAAGCAAACTCTCTTCTCACTACGAAAACCGATCTCCTGCTAACTTTTCGCCGTCTAAACAATAAGAAGTCGTCTGGGGTGGACGGTGTTCCAAACATCGTCCTGAAACATTTGCCCCTGATGGCCATAGACATATATACCACTCTGTTTAACAATGCATTAAACAACGCCCATTTTCCAGGACACTGGAAGACGGCAGTGGTGTACCCAATACCCAAAAAGGGTAAAGATAAAAGTAACCCTGCTAATCTTCGGTCAATAAGTCTGCTCCCGAATATCAGTAAGGTTTTTGAATCAGTAATTAATAGATCATTGTCCAAATGGGTTGAGGAAAAGAACATAATACCCGATAACCAATTCGGTTTCAGGGCGGGACATGACACCATTCATGCCGCGTCGAAATTGGTATCAGACATACACTGGAACTTAATGAAAGGCCAGTGTACCGGAGCATGCCTGATCGACTATGAGAAGGCGTTCGATACAGTGTGGATCGAGGGTCTTCTCTATAAATTAGTCAGATATGGGATGACCGGACCTCTGTTATACATGATCTATAATATGATCTCCAAGAAGAAGTTCATCGTCAAAAGTGGGAACTTCACATCAGGAAAGGTATTTGAAATTAAAAACGGTTTGCAACAGGGAGCAGTAAACTCGCCGCTCTTGTTTAATATCTTTACGAGTGACCTAATTAGTTCACTCCGCTTCGCATTAGCGTATGCGGATGACCTGATTGTGTACAGGACGGGGCCGAAGATTAGAGTAATTCAGACGCTCTTACAACGTGACTTCGAAACAATCGAGCGCTATAGTGATGATTGGAAGTTGAAGATCAACTTTGGCAAATGCGAATCGATCCTTTTCCGGACTCCTCTACGCAGAGCTTCGTACGATGTGCAGAGGAACTGGAAAACATTCCGAATTTCGAACTACGCGGGACAGGCGTTAGAACACAAATCGGAAGTGAAATACCTTGGGCTTTGGCTGGATCAATACTTGTATTTCAATAGAAATGTAAGTGTTGCTCTGGACAAGGCAAACAAGGCGTTTCACATGACTAAAAGGCTTTTTTATAGCAGACACCTAAGCTCACGGGTAAAGGTGATCTGCTACCAAGCCTTGGTCAGACCGATTTTAACTTATGGCTGCCCAGTGTGGTTCAACATATCTCCCTTCTATATGGAAAAGCTTCGGGTTTTCGAAAGACAATGCTTAAGGGCGTGCTTAAGGTTGTATCGGACACCCGAATCTGGCTTCACGAAGTTTCACGCCAACAATATCCTTTACGATAAGGCATTTGTTAATAGGATCGATAACTTCATAATCAAGTTGATTCGAAGACATATTGCTAGAGCGACGGAGAGCGAAAATCCTCTTATTCGGGGAGCGTTCTACCCGAATGCTGAATATCACAGAGCTGCTTGCGAACGTGGCTTTATCCCTCCAGAGGCATTTGTCTTTCTGGATAGAAAAAGATTGGTCCAAGACGGTTCGGGAGTGCCCCTCTTTTACCACCTACATCGTTCTGCTACAGATAAACGTTACCTATTCAGCAACGAAGATATGGAAGTTCAGGAGCTCCTGAGGTTCAGTACTCGAATCTCGGGAAGAGACAGACGCGACGCCTCCACTGAAGTACTCTGTACTGGTGGCTGGAGGACAGCTAGATATTGCGTATTCGCCCTAAAATATTTAGATATAGACTAGTTTAGCTTGTAATTTAGTTTTAATGATTAGCTTAGGGCTTAGATAGGATTAGTTATAGTTTTTACTTAGTAATAGATTTAGTTTTAAGTAAGCTTACGTGCGAGCTGCCACGAGCTTTTGTTAGTTTTGTCTGTCTGTTTTTGTTTGTTGTTTGTCTGTTCTTTGTTTGTTTTGTTAGTTTTTCTAACACGAGCCCGTGGAAGCTCGTCGCCTGGACGGAGTACATCCGAGGCAGGTCCTCCGCTGTACCCCGTCCGGATAGTTCTGTGTTTAGGTTAATTAGCTTGTAAATAAGTGGTGCGAGCTTTCATGAGCTTGAGCTCTAGCATCACTCGAGCCTGTGGAAGCTCGTCGCCTGGACGGGGATCACCTGAGACGATTTTATCGTCTCCGCTGCCCCCCGCCCAGATAGTTCTAGAAGTAAGTTAATTATTAAGTAGACGTAAGATTTTTATATAATATAAACATAGTTCTAAGTTTTTTTTCACATTTTTCCTTAGATTTACAATAATAATAATGATTTGTTTTTAAATAAAATATAATTAAAAATAGATAAGTTTTAGCCGAAAGGCATAAGTTAATATAAGTTATAGATTAATTTAGAGTGCCTGTTGAGGGCCAGTAAGTTAGATAGACTAGAATAGGTTAGAATAATTAACTTTAAGCATTTAGTTAAATTTATATCAAGATAGTTAGTAAGAGAAATAAATGCTTTTTATAAAAAAAAAAGGCGCTAGGTCGGGGTGCGAAAAGACCAGGGTTCGATTCTTGATGAATTTTTTAAGTACTTTTTTTTAGCTTTTTTAGTTATGATGATTTATTGTAGTATAATAAACTAAGCCTGCGTTGATGATAAAATCTCAAAGCGGCGACTAATTAAAACCTTTGGGACATATTCAATTGTGAGCTATAACTCAATCTATAATAAGCTAAATAAGCCAAATCCGTTTTTAACTAAAACTTTTATTTCACGTTGCATTGA
The DNA here is from genome assembly GCA_949987705.1 of Thereva unica. Taxonomy (NCBI): domain Eukaryota; kingdom Metazoa; phylum Arthropoda; class Insecta; order Diptera; family Therevidae; genus Thereva; species Thereva unica. Next base: position 42,332,343 of record OX465285.1, read on the forward strand.
TTTAATTTTGTCATAATGCTGTATCCTAGTTTGGCCATGGAGATTCATAAGTATTACACTGACCAACGCTATATATAATTAATCTTGCAAAGTTTTTGTTAAAGGCTTATGTAGGTTATAAGTTGTGAGACTTTGCGTAATCTAAAACTTAACAAAGTATTTAACAAACACTACCAAAATCATCATAACTTAAAAAAAAAATAGTACACGGCCATCACCAGTATCGAACCCTGGTCCTGTCGCACCCCGATCTAGCACCAACCCATTACTCCAAACACTAACTTGTAGGAATGTGGCAATAAATCTATTTATTCATGCTTTCATAAAAAGGTACATTCCAATGCAACTTTAGAAGGAAGTAAACAACTGATTTATGACAACAGATTTTCTATTATTTATGAAATGTATTTTGTATATTTTATGGAAATTGATAATCATAGGTAAAACGAAGAGTAATGTAATATTGCCATAGATGGTGTTTACTATTCTTTGTCATAGATGGGGTGCAATTAAAATATATCAATTCTTTCATATTTTTGGCGGGTAATTATTGGTGTTGGTCTCATTGCGAAGTGGGGGTACTTGTGTGCGTGCACGTGCATATATGCTATGGATAAACAGGTGCCTGTGTTTTTCAGTGGATGTTCTACATTTAAAGAAAAGTGAAGTGCGTGCATGATAATATTTTCTTTAAAAATAAAAAATAAAGTTAAATTGAAGGGTAAATTAATACAAAAGGCGCGGTAAGCTGAATTTTTAACGATAATGTATGTTTAAGTAAAATAATACACCTAATTCTGCTGTGCAAAGTGATTTTAGATTTGCCTCCAATCCATAGAAAAATGTTTAGATTCGTTTTACATAATTATATAGTGTTTACATGTGTGATGTGTTTTTTTTTTTTTTTTTTCAATTTGACACTTTCGATTTATTGGCCTCGATTCCCAGATCCAGTGGGTCGGAAGTGAGTGCGGATTTCAGACTTTGCGATTCTCAAATCTGCAACCGCGAATCTCTCTTTGACATTTTCCGTGCTTTAAAAGTGTGATCCGCAACAAATTTTCTGTGGATTTGAAACCACAAATGCGCCTAAGATAATCCGACATCAGGTATTTCATTAGCGTGTGAGTCTTCACTCCGAATTTTTGATTGAATTGAATCCGCGACTGCGAATTTGAGAATCGCAAAGTGTCAAATCCGCACTCACTTCCGCGCCGTCGGATCTGGGAATCTCAATTACAATAAGTTTTTTTTGTAAATTCGTTCGAAAATATGCAAATACATTACTGCAAAAACCATTTAATTACTGCTTAGATTTTGTCGATGGCGGAAAGAATACCATGAAAAAGCGTAATTAGTGGCTAGTCTCTAGGCACAACATCCCACTAGTTTTATTCTTAGGCTGCGATCGATTTAGCCATAAATAAAAAAAATAGAATTATCAAAAAAACGTAGTAGAATGATAGCTTGATGTAGTAGTGTAGTATATAATCATGTTTTTCTAAAAAGATAGTAAAACTACTACATATGTAGTAGAACGGTAACGCTGCTGGCCGTCTATAAAAGCAATGCCGTCGCCATTTTGACTGTGATTTATTTACATCTGTTGAGTCGGTTGGGCATTAGTTTATTCGGTGACTTTGTTTCACTGTTCAGTTCAGTTTGTTAGTTTCGTTTGTTTTTTAGGTTAGATCTTCTGTAGCTAGTGCTAGTGTTACATGCCAGCTGCAACAATTTTCTATAGTTCTCCAACTCTGAAGACAATACATTCTTATGGTCAAAGGGTCACATATATGATATGTTAATGCAAAAACATTCTAATGACTATCCTTTTATTTTTTAGTCAAAATTCTCGAGTCAAACCATAGTTTTTTGCCTCTAAACCCTGGTTAATTAAGAGTTAAACTCGGCCTAAAAGTGCGTCATTTTACACTTAAATTTTGTCAATTTTCCTGGACCCCCTGCCTTACTAGGGGGTATTCCATACATCCCAGACCCCCCGGTGTTTTAACCCCCCCCCCCTCCGAAATTTTTTCCTGGGTACGGCCTTGGCTGTGGACCAAAACAAAAATTCAATTTTATCGAACTTCGCTGTGGATTTGTCACAAAAAATATGTATGATTTAAACGAAACATTTGGTAGGTTTATAACGAAAAGTAGATATCTAATTTTTACCAGGGCATATAAACGCTTACTGAAATGAATGAAAATTTATAAATTTAATTGCACGAACGATGTATTTAAGACCGTCCTTATAGTCCATGAATATAAGGAAGTGATTTTTCTCAGAATTTTTAATATTTTACAAAAATTTTACAAACGATTTGCCCCATATCTAAAAATTTTGCAGCCCTTTGTTTAAAAGCATATTTTTACGTTTTTATTAACTAAATTTGCATGTATCTCTTCAGAATAACAAAACAAAAGTGGGATGTTGTGCCTAGAGACTAGCCACTAATTACGCTTTTTCTTGGTATTCTTTCTGTTGAATAACACTTCAGACTGGATGACAATATATTAAGTGGAGATTGTGAAGAATCGCCAAAACATTCAAACAAATAACTTGAAAAACCAACGCATCTTTCATGGAGATGCTGCTGAAAGAATTATACAATAATTACCCACCAAGAATTTGAAAGAATTGATATATATGTATTTTAATTGCACCCCATCTATGACAAAGAATAGTGAACACACTATGGCAATATTTCATTACTCTTCGTTTTACCTGTGATTATCAATTTCCATAAAATATACAAAATACATTTCATAAATAATAGAAAATCTGTTGTTATAATTTAGTTGTTTACTTCCTTCGAAACTTTATACATATCTAGCATTGGAATGTACCTTTTTACGTAAGCATGAATAAATATGTTTATTGCCACATTCCTACAAGTTAGTGTTTGGAGTAATGGGAAGGCGATAGATCGGGGTGCGAAAGGGCCAGGGTTCGATTCCTGGTGGTGTTTTCTTTTTTTCTTTTTCTTCTTTTTGAAATGATTTATTAACATTTTAGTCAACCGCCGATAGTATCGGCCATGGCACGAAGGGCTAGCGAGTAGTGCCGTCGTCTGTGGACTCTGTGGGGCTGCGAGTTCGATTCTTCGGCTCGCGGTGCTTTTTTTTCGTCATAATAATTTTTTTTAAATTTCCTTCGGGGATTTTGTTTCATATAAAACATGTTTTTGACATGAATACGTCTCTAAATTTGCTTCCAGAACAAAAACCGATGATAACGAAATTATGGCAAATAGTTCTTATTTGCAGCTCAAAAACTATTGTTTATATTGAATAAAGAAATATACCATGACGTGGGTGAAGAATCAAAGAATTTTATTGTTTACATTTGATTTCCTTTTTAGCTTTTTCAAAAAAAAAAAGCTTATACAGAGGCTCTGTCCGTCTGTTCGTCTGTGACCTTCTTTCATCTCTGAAAGTACTGCCGCTACAGACCTGGGCCATATCTCAAAATGTAGCTCTTGGTCAAAAGACCAAAAACTGAGAAAAGTGTCTGGAAATTTCAACCAGAACTATATTTATCAACAAAAAAGAGATTTCTAATAAAGTCCATATATCGGTAGCCTAGAGGAAAGGCGCTGGAGTCATATCCCAGGGGAACCAAGTTCAATCCCCGGCCGCAAAATGGTGAAATACAATTTTTTTTTACTTCGGTGTAACATTTTTTGTTCCTATTCCTTACAATAACTCTGTTAAAAATCTTGGAATCATTTTTAATCAAACTTTAACATGGACTAATCATATTAACAGTTTAATCTCTAAGATATATGTGACACTTAGGAAATTATCCATATCCGCGCCATACACTCCTGTTGCAACACGTATTCTATTGGTAAAAATACTTATAATTCCTGTCCTGACCTATGGATGTGAAATTTTCTGCTCGCTAGATTGCAATACACAGAGGAAATTAAAAGTAGCTTTTAATTCAGCAATTCGTTACTGCTTCATGCTTAGACGTTTTGATCACACGTCTGCATATGTAAATTCCGTCTTGGGTTGTACTCTTCAAAAGTACATTGACTTCCGTACAATTATCTTTTTAAAGAAACTTATTTTGTACCATAAGCCTGACTACTTGTTTGCATTATTGAATTTTTCGAATTTTCAAAGGACACTGAACTTGCAAATCCCTAATTTAAATATTAAGAGAAACAGCAGCATTCCCAGTTTTCGTAAAAATCTTTTTTTACATATCTGTAGATTTCATTATTTTATTTTATTTTCTGTGAATTTTATTATTTTATTTTATTTTATTTTATTTTATTTTATTTTATTTTATTTTATTTTATTTTATTTTATTTTATTTTATTTTATTTTATTTTATTTTATTTTATTTTATTTTATTTTATTTTATTTTATTTTATTTTATTTTATTTTATTTTATTTTATTTTGTTTTATTTTATTTAATAAATTAATAAATAAATAAATAAAATATTCCCGAGAACGTGGCGATTGAGCCCGCGCAATCGAAGTCCCGTTACAAGTCAAGTTTTGGTATTGACTTTTGTAACATTCGTGGACTTCAAGCGAATTTCTTGACTTAGGTTATTACCAGGTGTAGGGGTACACTTTAGTGCACAATCTCTCCCCCATAGGGGTATTGCCATTTATGTTAGGGACGACGTGGCTTATTATAAAATACATTCAAGCACAACTTCAGATTTTAATTATCTTTGGATTAAAATCATTTTCCAAAGCCACGTCATATTCTTCTGCTTCCTATACAGAAGCCCTAACATAAGTAACGAAGCCTCCACCTTATCTTTTGATACTATTTCCGAACAAATCTCGGGATTTTTGTCGTCCAATCCTGAGTGTGAAATCATCGTTGCGGGTGATTTCAATGTTCACAACGTTAAATGGCTGACTTACTCAAATGGCACCAGTATTTCTGGCAAGGACGTCGAGCTCTTTGCAGACATCAATAACTTGCAACAAATTGTGGATCATCCCACAAGAGTCCCTGATGTTGCTGGTCAAGGAAGATATCTCCTTGATCTTTTCCTTACTTCTCATCCAGCACGTTACTCCGTCGAAGTTGATTCACCTCTCGGCAATTCAGACCACTGCCTAATCAGCGCTAACTTCCCATTCGAATTTCCCAACCCTCCCAAACCAGTTCGAAGAACTGTATGGCATTATGGGAAGGCCAATTGGCTGGGGCTTATTAATTTTTTCCAGTCTACAGATTGGAATCTGTGTTTCCGTAATAGAAACGCCAACTCTGCCGCTATCCGTATCACCAGGATCATACAGGCAGGAATGCATTTGTTCATTCCCCGCTCTACCAAATCTGTGAAGCCTAGGCCCAACAGATGGTTTAATCAGGAGTGTATGAATGCAATCAGAAATAAAGAAGCCGCCTTTCGAGCTTACAAGAGCTCCCCGAGTGAATCGCTCCGTTTAGAGTACGTACAACAAAGAAATTCTTGTAAAACCGTCATCAAGAAAGTCAAAACCTTATTTGACAACAAATTGAGAAGTAAACTCCTAAATGCAACCTCCGGTAGCAAAAACTTCTGGTCCTTGGTAAGTTCCATCAAGAAGAATTTCACTACAACTTCAACCCCTTCCTTTATTCACAATGAGAAGGTAATAACAGACAGCAAATCCAAGGCCAATTTATTAGCATCTCTGTTTGCTTCAAATTCTTCTCTACCCCAAAATGATACGCTACCCCCGGTCCTCGAGCACAGCGCTCTTTTAATGGACAGGGTTTTCTTCAGGACTCGCGAGGTGTACAGGTGCCTTAAGGAGCTCGATGTCAACAAATCCACTGGACCCGATAATATACCCCCTATCGTCTTAAAACAATGTGCCTCACCTTTGGCTAAACCTCTGCGCAAATTATTTTCCCTGTCATATTTCTCCGGAGTTTATCCCGAGAAATCACCCTTGAAAGTGGATGGAGTTCAACTAATGGCCGACCCATCCTTACACATCTTAGGCGTGACATTAGCCAAAGACTTGCGATGGAATGATCACATATTCCAAATTGCCAAACAAGCATCCCAGTGCCTGGGATTTCTTAATTATAATTATAAGATTTATAAATCCTACATTCGGCCTCTTCTCGAATATAACTCCCTAGTTTGGGGCGGCGCCCCAATAACCACCTTAGCATGGTTAGATAAGGTGCAAAATAGGGCACTCAAGTTAATTGATGACGACACCGCCTGCTCCACCATCGACCCCTTGAGCCACCGTAGGAATGTAGCAGCAATGACAAAATTTTATCGCTACTATCATAGCGACTGTTCCTCCGAGTTAAACGCTCTCCTGCCTCCACGGCAATCTTATACCCGCAACACCGGATTAGCCCACTCGTCTCATTCCCTTCACCTGCAACTACCCCTTTCACGCACTCAACAAGATATGAATTCGTTTGTTAATAGAACAACTCGACTGTGGAATAATCTCTCGCAGCCAGTATTTCCGAGCTCCTACAACATCCAAGAGTTCAAACGCAGGGTTCATCACCACCTTCTTAATACCCCCCGTACCTTTTAACCCATAACCTATACCCCTCTCCATCGCCCCGTACTAAGCTTACTGCTATACATTGCACCATGACGTGACAACTGACATGACGGACTAGTAGTACAAAGGGTGACTCCTGAGCTTAGCACTGCCACATAAAAAAAAAAAAATTTTAGTATTATGTCCCACTGAGTGACATACATTTCCAAACAATCAGCAACACTATTCCATCGAACATCACTTGGTAGCACTAAGGCCTTGCCTCCAGCTTGGCTGAATTTTGATCTAGCCAAGTGATTATTGCGAAAATATTTGACAATCTGGACCACATGTTCCTTAACATCTTGCACTTGTAAGTCCTTGCACAGTAAATTCAGTAGATGTGAAGAGCAGCCATAAGTTATAATTTCGGAATTCGTTCTTTCTTCCAAATTTTTTCTCATGAGGGCCATGTTTGCAGCGTTGTCTGTCACGAAAGACTTAACTTTGCACTGATATTTTGATTGACAAGAAGAAACTAAGTCACACACTAAATCAGTAAGTATTGCGAAGTATGAGACTTTCCCGAGGTATCAATACATTCATAAAGAAGTGCTCGTCCATCTTCCGTTGTTAATGTTGCGCATATTACTGGCTCGTTGTGGACGATTGACCATCCATCAATGGACATATTAACACACTGTCCCGATAGAGAAGAAAAACAGTCCGCTTTTTCTTCCTCATAGATCTCATCCAGAAGGGTTGTTGCTATCATTTTCCGAGTAGGAGGCAAATATCCGGGTCTTAATAAGTGAATGGCTTTTTTCACTTGTGAATTCTCGATACATCTGAAGCTTGAATTCGTTGCAAAAATTGCCTTTGCTATTTGTTTGTCAAGCTGATGCTTTTCAGCTGCTGTTGTCCGCATCACAAAACTGCTCATAACAGGCTGGTTGTCACATTTTCTTTTTTTTTTGAGCCCATCCAGTAGTAGTTGGTGTCAGTGTGGAGATGGAACTCGTAGAAGGTAATGTCAATGTTACAGCAGAACTTCCAAGGCAGTCGAGCAGCACTTGGTCCGTATTTGTTTCCTGCTGTGTTTTACAAATTTCATGGTGTGCCTTCAGTCTCTGTACAATTACTTGAATTTCTTTTTTGCACTTCTTACATGTCGCTCTACATCCTGATCTATTTGAATTGGTCGTTTTGAGGTAAAACTGCCATACACTGTCTTCTTTTCTTCCAGCCATTACGTTTATTACGCTTTTTGAAAATTATTTAAGTTTAACGAAAAAAGGTCAACCCGTGGCCGCGTCCGACTTGCGAATGAGTGTCTTCCCATTGTTTTAAAGACTTACGTTTTATATTTGTTTAGCTTGTCATGCATTTGCCCTAGATATAATACATAAGGGCAGCCTTTTGTCTAATAACCAAATGCGCATTATATTAATTGCGCGTTATATTTCTAAGTTACCTCTCTAAACCCAGAGTCTTTCGTTCTCATGCACTTGCATGTAAAATCTACCTACGCATTATTTCAAGCCATTCATGACAACTACAAGGGTCAACTACTATTTACTTTCTACCAATACTACCATTGGCTCATAATTATTACGCATTATTTAAAGTATCCCCTGCAACTTATATAAACCATGCATTTCATGTACTAATCTACTAATTACGCATTATTTAAGATTATAAACTGCGTCATCTAAATACACTTCACGACGTTTTACTAGACCAGGATTTTATTTAAAGGAGTATGAGGTTATGAATTGCTCTATATTTTTAAGACCAATATCAAAATAATTGAGTGTTTTAATTAAAATCAAAAAAATCATGTATTTTTTGATTTTTTTGAAAAAATCAATGATTTTTGATTTTTTTAATTAAAATCAAATATTGCCCAACCCTGGTTGAGTGCCACTTATCTAATTACAAACCCCCAATCTTCGCGCTTAGTGAAACCCAAATAACACCCGATAATGACTTAGGTTATTACCAGGTGGCGGGGTACACTTTAGTGCACAATCTCTCCCCCATAGGGGTATTGCCATTTATGTTAGGGACGACGTGGCTTATTATAAAATACATTCAAGCACAACTTCAGATTTTAATTATCTTTGGATTAAAATCATTTTCCAAAGCCACGTTATATTCTTCTGCTTCCTATACAGAAGCCCTAACATAAGTAACGAAGCCTCCACCTTATCTTTTGATACTATTTCCGAACAAATCTCGGGATTTTTGTCGTCCAATCCTGAGTGTGAAATCATCGTTGCGGGTGATTTCAATGTTCACAACGTTAAATGGCTGACTTTCTCAAATGGCACCAGCATTTCTGGCAAGGACGTCGAGCTCTTTGCAGACATCAATAACTTGCATCAAATTGTGGATCATCCCACAAGAGTCCCTGATGTTGCTGATCAAGAAAAATATCTCCTTGATCTTTTTCTAACTTCTCATCCAGCACGTTACTCCGTCGAAGTTGATTCACCTCTCGGCAATTCAGACCACTGCCTAATCAGCGATAACTTCCCATTCGAATTTCCCACCCCTCCCAAACCAGTTCGAAGAACTGTATGGCATTATGGGAAGGCCAATTGGCAGGGGGCTTATTAATTTTTTTCAGTCTACAGAGTGGAATCTGTGTTTCCGGAATAGAAACGCCAACTCTGCCGCTATCCGTATCACCAGGATCATACAGGCAGGAATGCATTTGTTCATTCCCCATTCTACCAAATCTGTGAATCCTAGGTCCAACAGATGGTTTAATCGGGAGTGTATGAATGCAATCTAAACTAAAGAAGCCGCCTTCCGAGCGTACAAGAGCTTCCCGAGTGAATCGCTCCGTTTAGAGTACATAAAACAAAGAAATTCTTGTAAACCGCCATCAAGAAAGTCAAAACCTTATTTGACAACAAATTGAGAAGTAAACTCCTAAACTTCTGGTCCTTGGTAAGTTCCATCAAGAAGAATTTCACTACAACTTCTACCCCCTCCTTTATTCACAATGAGCAGGTAATAGCAGACAGCAAATCCAAGGCCAATTTATTAGCATCTATGTTCGCTTCGAATTCTTCTTTACCCGAAACTGATGTGCTACCTCCTGTTTCCGAGCGTAACGCCCATTCAATGGACAGGGTTTTTTTCAGGACTCGCGAGGTGTACAGGTGCCTTAAAGAGCTCGATGCCAACAAATCCACTGGACCCGATAATATCCCCCCTATCGTATTAAAACAATGCGCCTCACCTTTGGCTAAACCTCTGCGCAAATTATTTTCCCTGTCATATTTCTCCGGAGTTTATCCCGACTCTTGGAAACTTGCCCATGTTCAGCCCATACCGAAAAAAGGTAATTCCAGCGATCCCTCCAACTACCGCCCAATAGCAATTACTTCTATTCTCTCCAAAACCATGACGATAATCAACAAAAAGCTTATGGGATATCTAGAATCCAATCTACTCATAAACGACAGACAGTATGGCTTCCGACAATAAAGATCCACTGGCGTCTTACAGAACACCTCAGCCGTAGTCTGCATGGTTCCGGTGAGTCTAGTCTGGTTGCTCTGGATATCTCCAAGGCTATCGATAGAGTTTGGCACTCAGCCCTGTTAGCTAAACTCAAAGCTATTGGAGTTGACACACTTCTACAGAAGTGGATTGAGAGTTTCCTTTCTGGCCGTTCAATCAAAGTGGTATTGGATGGCGTCAAATCCGCATCCCACCCGATTTCTGCGGGGGTACCCCAGGGGTCAATTTTATCACCGGCCCTATTTCTCATATTTATAAATGACCTTCTTTCAATCCCCTCCAACCCACTTCTTAGCTTCGCTGACGACGGTACTCTACGTTCAACTCTATTAATAACGACATTGAACTCATTCTAGAGTGGGGAAAGAAGAATCGTGTTGAATTCAACTCCGACAAAACCAAGTACTGTCTTATCTCCAAAAAGAAGCTCAACACCTCTCCACCCTTGAGAGTGGATGGAGTTCAACTAATGGCCGACCCATCCTTACACATCTTAGGCGTGACATTAGCCAAAGACTTGCGATGGAATGACCACATATTCCAAATCGCCAAACAAGCATCCCAGTGCTTGGGATTTCTTAAGAGGTGCAAGTTCCTCCTCCAGCCATTGGCCCGTGCTGTTATTTATAAATCCTACATTCGGCCTCTTCTCGAATATAACTCCCTCGTTTGGGGCGGCGCCCCAATAACCACCTTGGCATGGTTAGATAAGGTGCAAAAAAGGGCGCTCAAGTTAATTGATGACGACACCGCCTGCTCCACCAACGACCCCTTGAGCCACCGTAGGAATGTAGCAGCACTGACAAAATTTTATTGCTACTATCATAGTGACTGTTCCTCCGAGTTATACGCTCTCCTGCCTCCACGGCAATTTTATACCCGCAACACCAGATTAGCCCACTCGTCTCATTCCCTTCACCTGCAACTACCCCTTTCACGCACTCAACAAGATATGAATTCGTTTGTTAATAGAACAACTCGACTGTGGAATAACATCTCGCAGTCAGTATTTCCGAACTCCTACAACATCCAAGAGTTCAAACGCAGGGTTCATCACCACCTTCTTCAATACCCCGCCGTACCTTTTAATCCTTAACCTATACCCCCCCCCCCCTCATCCCTCCAACGTACTAAGCTTACTGCTAGGCATTGCACCATGACGTGACATATGATATGACGGACCAGTAGTACAAAGGGTGACTCCTAAGCTTAGCACTGCCACATAAAAAAAGGGTGCCAATGCCATTAGTCCATTCAAAACGCGGAGGGGGGTGTTCCAAAATAACACCGTTAAGAAAATCGAACCCTAAACGTTTTTGGGGTCGCTGATCACGAAAATCCAGGTCCCGCGGTCCTAAAATGCAAAAGGGCGTCACCCCTAAAAATGCAAAAAACACCCCTTTTTAGGGGGTTTCGCGATTATTTCAGTAATAATGGAAACTAATGCACTTTTTTTAATATTTATTTGCGAAGGTGGTTGATTTATACTAAATTAAGGTGAACTTAATGGTAAGAGGTACTCCTAAAGGGTTGAAAGTACTCCTAAATTGGTGAAAAATGGCAAAAATTGTAATTTTTTTTTTTCAAGTTTATACTTCAAATTCGATTGTGGGCGTACTGTCAGGCAAAAATAAATTATTTTCAACCCTTAAGGGGCTAAAACTACCCCTACAACCCTTTAGGACTACCCCTTATCATAAAGTTCGCCTTAATTTAGTACAAATCAACCACCTTCGCAAATAAATATTAAAAAAAAGTGCATTTCATCGCATTAGTTTTCATTATTACTGAAATAATCTCGAAAACCCCTTAAAAAGGGGTGTTTTTTTTGCATTTTTAGGGGTGACGCCCATGTTTTAGGACCGCGGGACCTCGATTTTCGTGAAACCTTTAGGGTTCGATTTTCTTAACGGTGTTATTTTGGAACACCCCCCCCCCTATTTTTCAATGAACTATATTGTAGGGGTAGCTTTAACCCCTTAAGGGTCGAAAATAATTTGTTTTTGCCTGATAGTACGCCCACAATCGAATTTGAAGTATAAACTTGTAAAAATTTTTTTTTACAATTTTTGCCATTTTTCGCCAATTTAGGGGTACTTTCAACCCTTTAGGAGTACCCCTTACCATTAAGTTCACCTTAATTTAGTATAAATCAACCACCTTCGCAAATACATATTAAAAAAAAGTGCATTTCATCGCATTAGTTTTCATTATTACTGAAATAATTGCGAAAACCCCCTAAAAAGGGGTGTTTTTTGCATTTTTAGGGGTGACGCCCTAATTTTAGGACCGCGGGACCTCGATTTTCGTGATCAGCGACCCCAAAAACGTTTAGGGTTCGATTTTCTTAACGGTGTTATTTTGAAACACCATAACGCGCGTTTTGAATGTCCATACTCAAGTAGACTGGCTCTCGTTCGCGTAGGTAAAGCGGCTCGCGTAAGTAAAGCTGCATTGGATGTGGTTGGCGGACTGCTTGGTAAAACAATACTTGGGTTTGGAATAGTCTATGCCGATGCGGATGAAATTATTAATGATCATGAATGTAGCGGGAGCGGAGCATGCATACAGCTGGTGACATATCCAAGCGTACATGCGTTCAATTCGTTGATAACTAATATAGAAGTGTGTGTATTCAAATGCGACCTGACGGAATGTTCCATGAATGGAATGCATGCCACGCAAAGGTCGGACTACTTTTAACTTTTTCTGTAATGCCGCATTCGAAATAGCACACACAAGTATGTACAACAAACACATGCACCTTGCATGCACTTGTTACTTAGATTTTCGGGCTACGGGCTTTTTACTCGGTTACTTTTAGGTTTTAATGTAAATAGGAATTCATAAATATTGATATTTTCAAATAGTATTTGTATCAAGTCCGTCAGTAGATTCGTCACTATTCTTCCTGCATCTGTGTTGGCCTGAATTTTCTCAAGCGTACTATAGATCCGACAGACTTTCCACTATATCTATTGCATATTACTAGCCGTTGGGCACAAAAGTTTTATTTCTAAAGTGTGGTCTTAAGCACACTCATATTTTTTTGGTGGGCATCCTTACTGTTGAGAGTATCTGAGAATTCAGACTTGAGTGCCTTCTTAATATTGGTCCAAGACTTTGTGTCGGGACATTCAAATCCGATAAACAGCTTTGCAGAGCCTCTGAGCAACCGTTTTGCGTATATTATTTTTTGCACATCCGTCCACCTGCATAATTTCGCTGTCTCCTCGAAATTGCTAATCCACCTTGTCACGTTCTGATTGCCTTCAACGTCAGCCTACTTCGATTTTATTTAATAGACAATTACTTGGTTTTTTAATTTTTTTTACACGTCAGCCTGCTTCGATTTTATTCCGTCATTTATTTTATGATTTCTAATCTTTCCCAATCCCGGTTCAGCCCCTAATTTCTGTAGGAATACGTTCTTTTGGGAACTGGAAATCAGTTACTCGTTCGAATAAATATAAATCGAATAACTCTTGAACGAAAGGAAGTTTTTTAAAGAATTAATATTAACATTACAAGGCTCACGTTCGAAATATTAGTCTACGTCCCTTGACTGCCTTGTTCAGACTGCTTTGTCTTCGTCGACTACTTCGCACGTGCCAGTTCCTACGCGTACTCCACATGTAGTACCTGATGTTATTGTTATATGCACGAATGTAAAATATACATACGAATTCGTGTAAATAACAACATCAGCTACTATGGCTATGTTATGTTCCGAAATAGAACCCAGCATACCGGCAAGTGCTTATGGCGTCTTAAATCGCACCCAATTGGTATTGTAAATATAAAGAATCGGGTGTGATTTGAGACGTCATTAGCACTGGCCGGTATACTGGGTTCTATTTGGGAGCACACCCTATATGTATGTAGTAACGCAAAAATACGTTTGAGTTTACTTACATTATTTCGGTTAGTTTGGCTACAGTGAAACGTAACAAAAACTTTAAACGCGTTTTTTCTCAAAACGGTTCCAGAGATTTAAAAAAAAAACTATTTAACATATTGACTTAAATCCTACGGCACTTTGTCGAGAATAATGTTGGCAAGCCCGCTAACGTGCAAACTTTGTTTCAAAAGCTTATTATATAAACATATTGTTATATTATATTGTTATATTATACTATCATGTACAAGTAAAAAAGTCGATTTAAAATGCTTACAAAGCTAAAAATTTCCCCCAAAAACGTATTAATGATAAAAAAACATAGGTTTGGTTGAAAAGAACGGACTTTCTGAGCCTGTTTTTTTTACTATTTATACGTTTTCGGGGGCAATTTTTAGCATTGAAGCAGATTAAATCGACTTTGAAGAAAATTTTAAGCTCCCGAAGGTTGATCCAGAGGAAGAGGAACGTTTTTACAAGAACGTCTTGAAATTTCAAGGAAATCGTTCAATATTTCGCAACAAAAATGCACCATTTTTTCAGCTAGCAAGAAGCAATATTTTTATCAAATAACAAATATGTAAATCGCGTTAAACTAAAGTTATTAACAATTTAGAAAAACGTGATTTACGACAGTTTTCCCCATTTTTTTAATGTTTTGTGCCCTAACCTATAACTCAATATACATACATCAATCGAAAGATAATTTGAATAGCTACAACTTTATAATTTGATCCGAGATCACGTTTTTCTTTTATTCGCTAAAAAGCGTTTTTTACACTTTCCGGGATTTTTTAGGTTAGGTTCGGGAGCAATATAAAAAAATTATTAAGGTAGGTCTACACGGCACAAATAGATCGTTGCGTGTGAACTCAACTGTTCGGCTTGCACAATGTAAAATGTTTGGATTGTACCAAATATGTCTCTGTGATGTTCGACCACTTGCTCCTCCGACCTTATCACAATCAATGTAACATCATATAACGAGTAGATAAGTATAAACATAATGCACAATAACTAATGGAGGTAATTTTCACTCGTCATTCAGTTTATTTACACAATTCGACTTGCGCCAGACCAGACAATTTAAAAAAACTAAATTGTTGCGTATGAGCCTACCTTTGCGATAAGTATGACAAGCTGCCATAGTATCGTTTAATCGTATTGCGAGAATGATTCTAGTTTTTAAATCCATTCTGAAAAGTATAACACACCGACGCGCCATCGAAAAAAATCGAAGCAGTAGCTACATAGTTTTTGCAGTAATGTATTTGCATATTTTCGGACGAATTTACAAAAAAACTAATTTAATATGAAACGAAATTCTCCGGGGGGAAATTAAAAGAAATATTTATTGTGAAGTCGATAGTTTACTGTACTATACTCGTCATATACTTTCATTTGATACCCATAACAAGGACGTTCTAAAAAAAAAGTAAGCCGCCATTTTGGGTTTTGAATGACGCCACATAGCGAAGTGTGTTCTACTTGTCACACCTTTTTATTTGATACCCAGTTCGGGAGTCGGGGAGCCCAACTGCAAAATTCGACTGCCATCTTGATTTTTTTACAAAATGATCAGATCGTATTGCCATGACAACTATACGTATGTGTAAAATTTGTAGTTGATCGGTTATATGGAAATGGGACAAAATCAAGTTCAACATTTGTTTAAAGTACACACCCATACAAATCAAGGATATATGTATAAGCTTAATTGCTATTGATATCGGGGAAATCAAATGTAAACAATAAAATTCTTCACCCACGTCATGGTATATTTCTTTTGAACTGCAAATAAAAACTATATGCCATAATTTCGTTATATCGGTTTTTGTTATGGAAGCAAATTTAGAGACATATTCATGTCAAAAACTTGTTTCATATGAAACAAAATCCCCGAAGGAAATTTAAAAAATATTATTATGACGAAAACAAAATCACCGCGAGCCGAAGAATCGAACTCGCAGCCCCACAGAGCCCCCAGACGAGAGTACTTCTCCCTAGCCATTCACGCCATGGCTGATACTATCAGTGGTTGATTAATATATTGATAAATCATTTCAGAAAGAGGAACAAGGGAAAAAGAAAACAATCTGTCCCAGGGCTTGAACCTGCAACGCTACGTGCCGCTGGATCGAGGATCCAACGCGCTACGCACTCTCCCACAGGCCTTCTACCAGTTTTGCAACAATAAAGTAATTTGTTCGGTGCCTATGAAATGTTTAAGTTGAACTAATTTTAACAGTTTTTTATGCCTAATTTCGAACTCCGTTATCAGAATTTCGAAAAAATTTAGCGGGACCACCGTCGGAAACCCCCTTTTCAAATGAACCAAAAAAAAGCAAAAAAGTTATTGGCTTACAAAGTTATGCGTGAACAGGACTACAAAATACCTACACGTCGAGTTGAGTAACCTCCTCTTTTTTTGAAGTCGGTTGAAAAAGAAATCAGATCTTTTTATTCCCTACAACTTTTACATTTAACTTTTTTTGATAGGATGCACAGTAGGGTGGTCCTTATAAGGGTGAAAAAAACATTCGGCTTTCCTTGCTAATCACCCTTCAGTTTCGTTTCTTTTGATAAGAAAGTAAAATTGTCAAAATTTGAATGATAATATTAACACATACCGCATTGGGGCCGAAATTTGAAAAGATAATTTACGGTTTTTCTTTTTAAATATTTTTCTAAAGTAGTACAAGTAAATAATTTAAATGTAAATAATTAATATTACATCAAATATGAGAATAAATTTTATTTGAATAGGATACCTTTATGAATAACGAATAAAATATTCCGACCCAATTTTTGTTCTAAAAGAATACACGCACCATTTAATCGTCCAGTATTAAACGCAGTGGTGTTAAAACCAAATGCCTGAACTTTATGTAACAGCAACTAATCATCTAGCGTATCGTATACTGCGGAAGATACCCCGTCCCCCAGTTCAGATGCTCCAAGATTTTGGTAAATATTGGGGGCCGTTGCAATAGAGAGTGAGAAGGTACACGAATGGGCAAAACTTGAAAGGGTTTTTATAAACCATACTTTAATAGTACTGGTTTACAAAATTAAAAGTATTAAGCTCCTTATTTTGAGTATGGAGAGATTATCATCGGGCTACCCTTAAAAGTGACTCCAATAGTTCAAAAATATTCCAGAATTTGTTCATATTTTCATCTGTAGGCCTACCTGTGTCGATATATGTTTAGAATTTAACATTATTTAAAGTTTTGAAGATCCTCCATACATTTTTTAAGGCGTTTGAAAACATTGTTTTTCTCTTCTTTCAGCTTCTCACGGGCGGCTTTTATACCTTGCCTACCATAGACCTAGACCACCTTTTTGTCTTTTTAATTGCTCGTTTATTCTCCTACTCGTTTATTCTATTAAGTCGTAAGTCTGCCGCCATATCTGATGTTTATATAACAATGTCTGCCATTATATTGAAGAAGACTACAACTCCGTCTCTTATAATTGTTCATTTTTTATTACTTACTCTTTTATTTTTGTATTGTAAAGGAGTAATAAAATAATGATTTTGACTGTGTTTAGTATTTAATTACAAAAATATCTCTGCCTGAGGACGCACCACGCATTACCTCAATGCGGAACGTGTTAATATTAACCGATCGATTTCAAATTTATACCATTTTCGTTTTTTATATAAAGGAACAAAATTATGGGGTGCGCAGTAAAAAATTAGTAAGTTGAAAAATAAGGACCACCCTAATGCACAGTTTAGCCAGAAATCGCGATAAACTGTCTTCAACCCCTAAAATTCAACCCAGGATAGTCACCATCGGTTCGATTTATTTTTCCTCCTATTAGTAGAGCTTGTTCGACAATATTCCCTTGACAGATTTCTGTAACGTATTATTAACTTCCCAGTATAGGAAGTTATTGTAATCGGTAAGTAAATCGAAATCGAAAATTTCGACGAATTTTCACGTTTCAAGGTCCCAGGAGCATTTTAAGCAAAAAATTGGGAGGAAGTATGTGTGTGTGCGTACGTATGTGGTCATTTTTTCCTGCACGACATCGCGCGAACCAAAAAAGATATAGACTTCGTTGAGGTGTCGTTCGAAGCGTATTAACTGAAATATGATCTGAAAGGATTTTCATAAAATTCGGTCGAGCTGTTTTTTTGTTTAAGCGGCGTAAGTGATTTTTGTACCTGCACGATATCGACCGAACCACAAAAGATATTGACTTGAGGTGCCGTTCGGGTTTTTTTGGTTTAAATGACATAAGTGATTTTTTATACCTGAACGTTATCGCGCGAACTATAAAAGATATCGACTTAACGTGCCGTTCGAAGAGTATTAACCAAAATATAATCTGAAAAGATTGTCATAAAATTCGGTCGAACCGTTTTTTTTTTTTGTGTAAACGACGTATATGATTTTTGTACCTGCACGATACCGCGCAAACTAAAAACTATATCGACTTCATTGAGGTGCCGAAAAGGGAATATTAACGAAGAAATGATCTGAAAAAAATTTCATAATATTCGGTCGGGTCTTTTTTGTTTAAATAGAAAAAACTTCGGCTAATTGTCAGAAAGACCTTAAATTGACAAGTTTTGCTAATATCTAATAAACTTGATGGAATCAGACCCGTTCTAAACGAAGTGATCTTTTTTGGGTTCTGTACAGCGATAGCCTTCGAACAAAACATCACTTGTCAAAATCCGATTCAAAATCGTGCAAAAATTTCAATCTCATATACTAAAATAATAAAGTCTCCTGAGGGAATTAATTCTTAATAGTTGTTTCGCAAAACACAAAAATATTGTAAGTTCCACTTCATCACGTTAAAACATTGTCAAAGTAAAGTGGATAAAACTAATTAAATTATAACAAATTAATTGCAATTGTCCGATTTGTTCAATCCAAATAAGAGAATACACACTCAATATTTAATTTATAAATCCAAAAAATACACGCAAAACAAAAATCTACAGAATTTATACAAATCATGACGACGTGAAAACGTTTGATATTTTCGATCAGATAAAACTTGATCTTGGATAAATCACACCGAAAACAACAAAACCGCACGTGTACAGAATTCGGTTCATTTTAGTTTTGGTGCGTTGCTGTCAGCTTATGTATAAAATAAATTTTGTAGTTTGTTGATTTCGTGAGCGCCAACACGACCGGATCATTCGGTCGAAAGCCATGGAATAACGAGTTGCCTGCAACAACCAAAATCGTTTTCATAAAAGGCAGCTTCCGCACAGACGTTTACGACTTTGCTTGCTTACATAAAAAAAATACAGAAATTCATTCCCCATTCACAATGCCAGTTGGATAAAAGCATATTTCGTCGATCCGTTTTGAATAGCTATAAAAGCTAAACACCTGAAAAAATGCTCTTAAGCAGATCCATCACTTTCAATACTTTACGTGCTTGAAGACCATTTCAAATTATCGTCAATTGACGAATCTACATCTTTAAAAACGTCTCTTATGATCAAGTTTTCATGCGAACACCTAAGCGGCATAAAAGTCACTTCCTCATCGCCCAGGTATCTTTTATCATCACCGCTTTTATAGACACGTTCCAGTCAGCTTGAAAATGAAAGCAGCCAACGAGGAAGCGCTAAGGCTGCACTAAAGCACAGCGAACATGCATGTTGTCGGCACCAGCAATGATATGCAGTAAATTATGCAGAATGCAAGTAATGACGTCACAGACTTTTACTTTCATCGGTAGTTTTCAACGTCCAATGCTAATGTATTTCAATCTTGGCACGCACGCTCTGATATTGACTCAGTTTCAGTTTTCTGACTCGCGCGCTTTCAGGTACGGGTGAGTGTTAACGGCGACGTGACAGGTGTCTAGTTAGCATTTTCGCACTCTGAAAAACGAATGTGGATGTGGAACCTGCCTTCATACACACTGCTTCTTGCGGTCACATTCTCTAAGACGAAAATGTGTTTGGAATGCAACATTGAAACTCAATGTCTGGACAGTATCAGCTTTACCTACTCGATATTAGTTTCAATTTCAAGGCCTTAGGCTTGGTTCAATGAATTCTTGCTAAAAAAGGTTGGCGTTACGTAACGCTTTCAAAAAAATGCGTAATCACATGGATTTCCGCGATGATTCGTGATTTAAGGCAGGCTGACTACTTATGTACTTAGAGCTTTAACTTTGAGTAATTCGAGAATTAATGAGGTTGTCATCAAGGTGTATGGGTTCTTGGCCAGACCAATTGAATTTCTCTTATGATGAAATTACGAGACTTCGCTTCGTGCAGCGCTGCAAGTGGGAAAAATTTTTTTTGTCACAAATAAATTTATGACTAAGTTTATCTTGCCGGAAGTTTAGTGAACGGAAATTTCGACTTCAACACACGGAGTTCACGCATTGGGAGCTTGTGAATTTTAATTTATTCAAAGATTCCACCAGTTGAGTTGAGGCACCGGTGTCGAATAAGAAATTAAACGTATAGCCCAGTTAAATAAAGATTAATCCTCTACAAATCAGAGAACTGAAAATTTCCATTACTTTTTTTTTTCATTCTTTTGCCGAGTGCAACGAGAACTACGGCCAAATTTGTTGAACAAATCACACTTAAGGCACAAACAGATAGGCGCTGCAGCCGCTGGTGGAGGCAGAGCGTTGGTGACCGGAAAAGCGTTTCAAATACACGGGCCACCATATGTGATAACACAATAAGCCTGTTCGTTTACTCCAAATGGGATCCCTCGGGATCCCATTTGCGCCAATTTCGTGTTCGCTTACTTTCTCGGGCTCGAAAAAGAGGGGAAATTTTCGCTTCCCCTCTTGCCAATTTGTGCCAGAGGTTTTGAGTCCCGGCGATTGTGGATTGCTGTTTGTAGTGTATTTGAATTGTCAAAAGGAACTGTCAATTATCATGTTAAACCAAAACGTTTACGACTTGATGAAAATAAGTTCTTTATTTGGTGCCTAGTAACAAGATTTTAAATAATTTCATGCCTAAATTATTAGTTTCAATAGCTTTATGTCATTAATTTGAAGACCCAAGTGATTTCTTGGTTAGATTTGCCAAAAACAGCCCAGAAGGTGTTCGCTTACTTTCATATTTTTATCCCCACTCTTCAATTTTATTGTCAAAAATCTCGGGATCCCGAGGGATCCCATTTTAAGTAAGCGAACAGGCTTAATGTACAGGCGGCGCGGAGGGTTTATATGTAATGTGTAAAGTGATCTCTGCCGCACTGCACCGCGCCAATCTGTTTATGCCTTTAAAATGTGTAGAAGTCTACCTAAAAATTTGCCTCTTAGACTTGTTTTCTCGAACAAGCTCATACTGAGCAACAAGGCCTTGCTACTCGCTATCGCAAGACACTGCCAAAAATGAAGAGGAGACGAGAGACTTTTCTTCCACCGATGTGTTCGGTGAGGTGACCAAGATCTTAGAATACAAAACTACAGGAAGGGCTCTCGACGAATTAAAGCGTAGTGAAATTCGTTTTGTATGAGTGTCACGCTTTGGTAGTTGTTTGTACACTACAAGCGTAAGAACCGAGTGAAACATAGGAGGGGCAAGACCGAGTTAAAATGATGTGTTATCTAAAAAAAACATCTTGCCCCCAGAAAAAAATTTTTACATGGCGTCACTCCTAAATCTAATCAGCTGATCCCCTTAATTTTGCGTTGGATCTCTTAATGTAAACAAAGAAATTCAAGCAAATAAAATTTACACTATTTGGACTATTTATCGCAGTGATTCATATATTTATTAATGTAAATATATAATATATGTGTTTAGGAACTATTTTATATAGCACATTCACCTGAAGAACAACGATTTTTCTCGCCCAAATTTCGATTTATTCCTTCATTAACAATGCACACGTCATCGTTCTTTTTTCACAGAAAACTCACTCGCTAGAACTTTAAATACACTTTAAACTATTCTTTATACTTTCTTTTTAACTAGTTTTAAGAATATAATTTCGGATAAATTTATAAAAAAAAACTCGTTTTAAAAAAGTATTCAACCGAACGCGGGAACACGAGCAGCTAACTACCCAATTTGACAGATGGAAGACCCGCAGATTTCACTACGCTACGATTTCACTAGGGATTATACCAACGAGGGCCTTTCTTGTAGTTCTCTATTCTAGGACTAAGATGAGTAGTATTCTGGCAAACTTTTTGACGTGAAGCATCTTTGCGCGCGTTAAGAGTAGTTCTTTTAGGTCAGAGACGATTTTCCCATCCCATGCAGTGAGGAAGACAGAATAAGATGAAGATATTAAAAAAAAAGAGTAGCATCAAAGAAAAGTCTTAATATGCCCCGAGCCAGATTTAATGAGCCAGGCTTGGAGGTATGGAAGAGTTAGTTGAGTGATTGCTTCACGACTTGACATTCCAGGTTCAATTGTTGACCTCGATGTTTAATTATTATATTCTAAAGTTTTTATTGAAAGTTATTTCCAACGAGGGTATAATAAAACAAAAATTAGCAAAAAAGGAGGCAAAGAAACGAAAAGAGATGAAACTTCAAAATGGCTAAAAATTCATCCACAGCTTCCTGGGGACTTGGGAATCACAATAAAAACATGGCCGCCGGAGATATCGCGATATTTTCCTTGTGTCTCGGTTTCTTTAGGTCGTACAACACTATCTTGTCATTTTTTTCGAAAACTCCTTTCGAAGTTAGTCAAGATCAAAGCCTCAAAAAAACACTTGTCGGCCTAAAGACCATACCTTTGGGACCAACCACGATTGCGCAAAATTAATTCCCATGAATTTTATGTAATTTTTCAGGGCCGCAAGCATAAGGGCGTCATCAAAGAAGTCGTAAAACTATGGCCAAAGCTGTTTCATATCACTGAGTAGAGATGTTTCCAAACTCCATGACACAAAAATTAAAACAGATCTTCTATCATTTCCTCTCTTTTAAGTTAAAAGGCCAACAGACGCACAAAACCAAACTAGTTGGGATGTGGGTTTGACGGTTTGACCCCTTCGGTCCACACGATTAACTTCCCAGTATGATGAACGAAGATGGAATAAACTGACTTCTTACAAAATACATAGTTGTACGTTTAGCACTAGTGGAACTGATGACAAAGCAATCCCGAGAGAAGCTAGCTCAAACAACTATAATAGTAGTAAATCCACAAGTTTTTTTTAGAGAATTTGTTTTTCCTGAACGTTAGCAAACAAACATTTCCTCCGTATTTCGTTCGCTGCACTAAAGCGGGTGTTCAAATTCTTATTGAGCGTGCTGAAGCGCCGTTGACAAACTGAGAAGCAAATGACTTCATTTGGAAATTCCAAAGCTTTCCGGAGATATTAGCAAAACTGTAACTGTTAAGTACTTGTCAGACTTGGCCAAAAAGAACAAATTTTGCGGTAACTACCGGAAATCCCGGGATGAACCGCGATTTCCTGAAACTGTATCATGCGTAAAAACAAACAGTGCTAATCCAAGGTTTGAAAAATTCGCGCTGTTTGTACGAAATTTTTGCACGATTTTGAAAGGTTGTCGAATTGTGACAAGTGATGTTTTGTTCGAAGGCTATCGCTGTGCAGAACCCAAAAAAGATCACTTCGTGTAGAACGGGTATCATTCCATCGAGTTTATTAGATATTAGCAAAACTTGTCAATTTAAGGTCTTTCTGACAATTAGCCGAAGTGTTTCTATTTAAACAAAAAAGGCCCGACCGAATATTATGAAGTTTTTTTCACAGCTTTCTTCGTTAATATTCTTTTCAGATCATATTTTGGTTAATACTCTTCGAACGGCACATCAACTAAGTCGATATATTTTATAGTTCGCGAATTACCGATGTCATCTAGCCCCATCTCCACTTTCCACCATATAAGCCCAGCCAGCCAGGCGTAATACATTTCAAAATGTAATACGAAATGTAACACATTATTTAGACCTTACATGAAATACATTTCTTATAATATCAAATAAATGCATTAATAATGTCTCACATGAAATACATTCTCTTGTAATCCCAAAATAATGCATTACTTTTATATTACGTTTAAGACAGATCTTCGGGTTACCGACAAAAGGGGTCCTCTCCCATATAAATTTAAGGCGAAAATAATACGTTTTGTAATATCTTACAAAGGTATTACATATTATATAAAAGACATAATAAATGCATTTTAAATACATTTCTGGCTGACTGGGAGATGTCGTCAACCCCAAAATTCCACGATCCAGGTAAAGGGGTTTTTTTTTTATGTGTTAGTGCTAATCTCAGGAGTCACCCTTTGTACTACTAGTCCGTCATGTCATTTGTCACGTCATGGTGCAATGTCTAGCAGTAAGCTTAGTACCGGGGAGGGGTGGGGGGAATTTTTTTTTTTTTTTTTTGTGGCAAGATGAAGCTTAGGAGTCACCCTTTGTACTACTAGTCCGTCATGTCTTACAAGTCATGGTGCAATGTATAGTAGTAAGCTTGATCTGAAGGAAAGATGAGATAGGATAGGTTAGGGGTCTGGAGGGTGCATGAGTGGATGTCGATGAACCTTGCGTTTGAACTCTGAGATGTTATATGAGCTCGGAAACACCGACTGCGGAAGAGAGTTCCACAATCGAGTTGTTCTATTTATAAACGAACTGCTAAAACGTAATGTGCGTGAAGGGGAGGGCTGAAGGGTGAAGGGGTGAGCCGAGTTGGCTAGTCTTGTGTTGCGGGAGAAAAATTGCCGTGTAGGCAGGAGGTTTTTGATTTCAGTAGAACAGTCGCTATGAAAATAGCGGTAAAACTTGCTGAGCGCTGCTACATTCCTACGGTGGCTTAGAGGATCAATGCAAAGAGTGCTATCGCCAATGAGTTTGATGGCGCGGTTTTGCACTTTGTCTAGCCAAGCCAAGGTGGTTTTAGGGGCGCCTGCCCAGATATACGAGGTGTATTCAAGGCGTGTATATTGTAGCCAAGGCAGTTGGATGAAGGAGAAACTTGCATCTCTTAAGGAAGCCGAGGCATTGATACGCTTGTTTGGTGACTTGGAGTATGTGATTATTCCATCGCAAATCGTTGGATAGAGTCACGCCGAGGATGTTAAGATATGGGTCAGCTGTTATATTATCCTCGCCCACTGAAATGGAGGGAAGGTTGGTGCAGGTTTTAGTGGAGAATAGACAGTACTTGGTTTTGGTTTCATTGAACTCGACGCGATTCTTGCGGCCCCAATCAAGAATGAGTTTAATGTCCGCGTTAAGAGAGTTGGACATGAGTTCGCGTTCTAAGAGACAAGGTCTGGCACTTACTTGTCCTGTGTTGTCGGAGGGGTATGAGTAACGCAAAGTACCGTCATCGGCAAAACTATGAAGTGGATTGGAGGGGATTGAGAGCAGATCATTAATAAATATAAGAAAGAGAGTAGGTGAGAGAATCGCCCCTTGAGGAACACCGGCCGAAATGGAATGAGGGTTGGATTCGACGCCATCCAATACTACCTTGATTGAACGGCCAGAAAGAAAGCTCTCAATCCAGTTCCTTAGAACTGAGTCGATACCAATAGCTTGGAGTTTCGACAGCAGAGCGGAATGCCATACTCTGTCAAAGGCCTTGGAGATATCTAGAGCAACCAGACCAGACTCACCGAAGCCATGGATGCTTTGGTTGATGTGTTCAGTCAGGCATACAAGAAGGTCGCCAGTAGACCGTTTTGGTCTAAAGCCATACTGCCTGTCGTGAATAATTTGGTTAGATTCTAGATATTTCATCAACCTTCGATTGATTATTGTCTCCATAACTTTGGAGAGAACGGAAGTTAATGCTATTGGGCGGTAGTTTAAAGGGTCGCTGGCTTCACCTTTTTTGGGAATGGGCTGAACATGAGCTAGATTCCAAGAGTTGGGATAAACTCCGGAGAAATATGACAAGGCAAAGAGTTTGCGCAGAGGTTTAGCCAAAGGTGAGGCACACTTTTTGAGTACCATAGGGGGAATATTATCGGGGCCAGTGGATTTATTGACGTCAAGTTCTTTGAGACATTTATACACCTCTCGTGTCCTGAAGAAAATTCCGTCCATTGAATGGGCGTTGCGATCGAGGACCGGTGGTGACGTATCAGCTTGAGGTAACGAAGAATTTGAGGCGAACAGAGATGCCAGTAAATCGGCCTTGGATTTGCTTTCTGTTATCACCTCCTTTCCATTAATGAATGGAGGGGTTGAGGAAGAGGTAAAATTCTTCTTAATGGTTAAGGATTATAAAGGTACGGGGGGTATTGAAGAAGGTGGTGATGAACTCTGCGTTTGAACTCTTGGATGTTGTAGGAGCTCGGAAATACCGACTGCGAGAGATTATTCCACAGTCGAGTTGTTCTATTTACAAACGAATTCTTATCTTGTTGAGTGCGTGAAAGGGGAGTTGCAGGTGGAGGGAATGAGATGAGTGGGCTAATCTGGTGTTGCGGGTATAAGATTTAGTGTTGTGCTTGCTCGGTCATTAAAAGGAGCGTTCTGAACTAGTACAATTGTTCAAATGTACTAGTTCGGTCTTATAGTACTGTTAGTACAGTAGTACATAAAAGAACATATTGAATTTAATTTACAATAATCCATATTTTCATGTCAACCTTTTTTATAGTTGCGTCATTTCCGTCATTCCTTCATAAGTCTGTCTGTTCTTTCAAATAAATTGGATTCTTGCCCCTTGAGTCGGTTATTACCATAACAATACCGGTACTTTACAACCACTTTATAGAACCCCTTTACACTGCAACTGAAATTACTATTTCCGAGTGGGAATAGATCGGATTGTTTCAAATACTTTTTTAAAAATCACACATAATCAGGGAATTGCATGAAAACAAAATTAAGAAAAAATCACATAATCCCATAAATTGCCTTTGTTGCCATAATCTAGAAATAATGGAAAATGCCCTTAACCATGGAGCTGACTTTCCAAAAACAAAATCCATTTCCCTAAATTCAGCCATTAACTTGTCGCATCTCACGAGCACGACAGGTACATATATATTTACATATCGAAAAGAGCCAAAAAAAGGCCTTCGCAATTTGTTCATTAATAAAAATCCCTGCTCATTCTCTTCTAGTTCGTTCGGTTCGGTCTTGTAAACCAGTGAACTAACTCAGCGAAGACCGATTTGTTCAGGGAATAGTTATTTCTAGTACAGTGCTAGAAATGAACTCTTAATAGTACGTAGTACATGTACTACACAAGAATCAACTCGGTCTCGGTCTTTTACTAGTTCATTTGGTCTCGGTCTTTTCTGCTCATTCTCTTCTAGTTCGTTCGGTTCGGTCTTGTAAACCAGTGAACTAACTCAGCGAAGACCGATTTGTTCAGGGAATAGTTATTTCTAGTACAGTGCTAGAAATGAACTCTTAATAGTACGTAGTACATGTACTACACAAGAATAAACTCGGTCTCGGTCTTTTACTAGTTCACAACACCGAACAAACCGAACCAGGGACTGAGCTGAGGGATTTTTTTTATGAAGGAATTACGCAATAGTTTTTTTGCCTGCCC
Source organism: Thereva unica (assembly GCA_949987705.1). Lineage (NCBI taxonomy): Eukaryota > Metazoa > Arthropoda > Insecta > Diptera > Therevidae > Thereva > Thereva unica. The sequence continues at coordinate 42,359,741 of OX465285.1, forward strand.
ATGCAAAGGGTGGTTTTAACGGCCTGGCTCGCGCCGCCTTTTTTATTATCTTTTTACGACTTTTTCGTTTTTTTTATATTATGTTTTAGGGTCTATAGTTGCTGAGAAGGTGATAATGAAATTTTTAAATGGGAAAATTCTTGTGAACTAAGTGAACTAAGACCGATTTGTTTGGGGAATAGTTCGTTCTAGTACAATGCTGGGAACTAATTCTTTTTAGTACGTAGTACATGTACTACACAAGACTAAAGATTGCCGTGGAGGCAGGAGAGCGTTTAACTCGGAGGAACAGTCACTATGATAGTAGCGATAAAATTTTGTCAGTGCTGCTACATTCCTACGGTGGCTCAGGGGGTCAATGGTGGAGCAGGCGGTGTCGTCATCAATTAACTTGAGCGCCCTTTTTTGCACCTTATCTAACCATGCCAAGGTGGTTATTGGGGCGCCGCCCCAAACGAGGGAGTTATATTCGAGAAGAGGCCGAATGTAGGATTTATAAATAACAGCACGGGCCGATGGCTGGAGGAGGAACTTGCACCTCTTAAGAAATCCCAAGCACTGAGATCCTTGTTTGCCGATTTGGAATATGTGGTCATTCCATCGCAAGTCTTTGGCTAAAGTCACGCCTAAGATGTGTAGGGATGGGTCGGCCTTTATTTCCACGTTATCCACTATCAAGGATGGTGAGGTGTTGATCTTTTTCTTTGAAATAAGACAGTACTTGGTTTTGGAGGGGTTGAATTCAACACGATTCTTCTTTCCCCACTCTATAATAAGTTCAATGTCGTTCTTAATAGAGTTGAACATTAGTTCACGATCATCGAGACAGGATCTGGCATGTGTCTGTCTTGTATCGAAGCTGTACGAGTAACGTAGAGTACCGTCGTCAGCGAAGCTGAGAAGTGGGTTGGAGGGGATTGAAAGAAGGTCATTTATAAAGATGAGAAATAGGGCCGGTGATAAAATTGACCCCTGGGGGACCCCCGCAGGGATGGGGTGAGATTCAGATTTGACGGTTAAATTGCAACACGCATCCGGCGTTGTAGACGCTGACTAGGAATACCCAGAATGCGAGCATGGGAAATTATTTTTAAGCTAGTTTTAAGATGTGTTTCTGTCGACTTCGGCCAGTGATTTCGATATAATCGCTTTTACAGAAACATGGCTATACAGTGGGATTCTTAATGCCGAACTTTTCGACTCTTCCTTCCAAGTTTTTCGGAGGGATAGATATATTGACTCGGAGGCTCGTGGAGGTGGTGTACTACTTGCATGTAGTAACCTTCTCAACTGTTGCTTAATAAAGCTTCCGGATTTTTCCAACACTTTAGACATTGAGGTCCTCGCTCTCAAAGTCTCCCTTGTTCATAACAACTTATTCTTAATCTGCTGTTACATCCCACCAGATATGTTCAGCACTCTTGACGATAGAGGTCAAAATCTCTATGATATTCTAATCGCTTGCATAAATCATATCCAAGATATGATGGATTCCAAAGATGAACTCCTACTTGTAGGTGATTTTAACTTACCCAATGTTAAATGGGTATCGTGCGATGATGACGATAACTACCTTCCTGGAAACAACCTTAACTCTAAGGAATCCAGCTTTCTGAATTCCTTATTTTCCTGCGGCTTGTGCCAAATGAGCGGTGTGAATAATATTTTAGGAAGGCGGCTAGATCTTGTATTCTTTTCCGACTCAGACAACATGAATGTTGAGCCTAGCTCAATAGTCTTGTCACCTGTCGATAATTATCACCCTCCTCTCCTACTGAGCTATTGTTCTGTCTTTAACAATAAGCCAATCCCAGAGGAGCCAACTTTTACCTTTAACTTTAAAAAAGCCAACCTTGAGGAACTGTCATCCAAGCTCACTTCGGTCGATTTCAATTGGTTGCTCTTACCTAATGAGTTGGATGTCGATGTAGCCAGATTTTACTCCGTCCTGTATGAAACTTTCGCATCCTGTGTACCTATCGAGCCGTTAAAATCATCCAGATCATCCCCACCGTGGTACAACAACGAGTTGAGACGTACCAAAAACCTGAAGAATAAACTCTGGAAAAACTACCTGAAGAAGAAAGACACTGCGAGTTTCGATGCATTTCTCAATTGCTATGACCAATTTCATGCTCTCTCCGAAACCCTCTATAAAGAGTACCTCAGAAACATGGAAGGTAAAGTGTATGGTGATCCCAGAGCATTCTTTCAATTTATCAACACAAAGAAAAAAGTTGATAATTACCCTTACACCATGCAATACGAGAACTCCCTTAGTTCTAATCCAGCCGAAATTTGTGAAAATTTTGCATCGTTCTTCCTCAAATCTTTCTCGTCCTCTGTTTTCCAACCAGATGAAGACAATTTTCGACATATCAATGCAATCCAAACGGCTCAAAACTTTTCCCTGTCTATAACCAGGGATGATATCTCGAAACATATAAATGAACTTCCACAAGATTTTTCGTCCGGCCCTGATGGAGTCCCTCCAGCTGTTCTAAAATCCTGTGCAGGGGCCCTACTGTCTCCTCTTCTATATTTATTTCAAAAATCTCTAAATAAAGGGCGCTTCCCAACCTTATGGAAGAACTCTTTTATAATACCCGTCCATAAGAAAGGCTGTAAAAACGAAATATCTAATTATAGGCCAATTGCGAAGTTATCGTCTATACCAAAACTCTTTGAATCTATTATTTATTCTGCTATCGCCCCTATCTGCAAGAGGCTTATCTCAACAAACCAGCATGGTTTTCTTGCAGCCCGTTCCACTACTACTAATTTACTGGAGTTCTCTTCACACACAATTAGAGGCTTTGTCACTGGCTGCCAAACTGACTGTGTCTATACAGATTTTAGTAAGGCTTTCGACAAGCTCTCCCACTCTATTATAGTTCTTAAACTAAAGAAATTAGGCTTTCCGCATGCCCTTGTGGATTGGTTCCAGTCGTACTTAGCCGATAGAACCTACCAGGTTCTATTCCGCGGAGTCAAATCGAAGAATATCGAAGCGTCCTCTGGAGTCCCGCAAGGCAGCCATCTTGGCCCTCTTCTTTTTATTTTATCAATTGACGATATTGTTACACTGCTAAAGCACTGTAAAATCCTTATTTACGCTGATGACATCAAACTGTATCGCCACATAAGGAGTATAGAGGATTGCAAACTTCTGCAAGCAGATCTAAACACCTTCTATTCTTGGTGTTCCAACAACAACCTTGTGCTTAATATTAGTAAATGCGAGATCATGACTTTCTGTAGGAAACGTGGTGTTATAACTTATGACTATACTTTCCTTGACAACAAGGTCTCCCGTACTGAATCTGTAATCGATCTTGGGGTTAGGTTAGAAAGTAAGTTGGATTTCTCCACCCACATCAATTATATCTCCTCCAAGGGCAATTCAGTCCTGGGATTTATAAAAAGATGGTCCAAAGAGTTCAACAACCCCCTCGTCACTAAACACCTGTACGTATCTTTGGTTAGGCCTTTGCTTGACTACGCTTCCCAGGTATGGTCTCCTTACTACTCCTCCCATGTTAGTAGAATCGAATCGGTTCAAAGGAAGTTCGTCCGGTTTGCACTCAGCCACCTCCCATGGGATGACCCACTCGCTCTTCCGCCTTATGAGAACAGACTTAAATTGCTCAACTTAAGCTCCCTTCATAAGCGCCGCGAGGTCGCTGACGTTATATTCGTTCATCGACTGATGAATGACAAGGTGGACTCTGGTTTCTTAAGAAACCGCGCGTCATTTAGAGTGAATAACTACAACCTGAGAGGTGAACCTCTTTTGCACATTAATTCCTCTAACACCAATTATGGCATGTTCGAACCCGTTAATCGCATGCTTATAAATACTAACAACAATAGGAGTGTGTTTAGCTTGCTAACCAGTGAAGTTGTCCTTAAAAGGACCCTTCTCAATGTGGCGTGACTCTCTATGTGCTCCACTTCCTTTTTAGTTTTGCATGCTCCTCTGTTTAATGTTTTTGATCTTTTATGTTTTTAATATTTTATGTTTGCATGTCTCAGCTGAGCCACGGCAGTGGTAAATATTTCTCAGCCCTGCTGGGAAGTGTGCCTTCTGTCTTAGAAGGGAAACTCTATATATGTATATATATACATATATATATATATATATATATATATATATATATATATATATATATATATATATATATATATATATGTATGTATGTGTATGTATATATAGATTTTCATGCTTAGCTGTAAAGTGCGCCTTCTGTGCTAGAAGGGTTAACTCTAGAATAATAAAAAAAAAAAAAAAAAAGAAATAAATTCAGTTTGATAGAAGCTTTTCAATAAATAACAAGTACTGTAATAAATTAATATTCGGTTTAAATTGTCTTTTTTTATTGATTATCCGAGTCCGTAAAATTTAATTGGCGCAGTCGTTAGGATTGGTGTGAGGTCCTATCCATTAATATCTACATAATCTGTAATAAATTTTTAACTAACGGCGGTTTACCGAAAGTGAAAATACAATTATTGTTTTGAAAATAATACGGTGGATGACCGAACTTTTTTCAAGATAATAATAAAGATTAGAGATATTCGGGAGTGTTTTTGAGTGGTTTCCTCATCAGCATTTCATATTCTGGCGGAAAACTAGTTGCAGCAACACACCGTTGGACCGGAGAGTTTCAACTCGAGACACCTATCGAAAAGGACTCAGGACGATGAAATACCTAATAATTATTGGACATGTAGGTATGTATGTAAGTCGAATATTGAATTATTTTCTCTTTGATCATTATTTCCCTATATGAAAAAATTTGCAAAGAACCCTTCCCTTTGGCCCTATCCAAAAAAAATGAATAGGCTATTCAAAAGTTTAAGCTTTATTCCGGAAAATATAAATAGTGAAGAAGATTTAAGTATTAATTTAAATATTAGTGCTCCCAATATAAATTTGGAAAGTGAAATCGAGTCTATTAGTGAAATGGTTACTAATAATATTACCCCGGCACAATTTGCTCCATCCGGGAGTGCATCAATTTCGCCCACAGATATTTTTAATTCGTTAAGGATTCCTGATGTAATCAAGGATCTTCCACGATTCGATGGAAATCCTAGACTACTTCACGAATTCTTCAACAATGTAGAAGAAATTTTAAAATATTTAAAAGCAATTGACGGTACACCCTACTCCCTAATTCTTATGCGTGCAATACGAAATCAAATCGAAGCGGAAGCAAACGAAGTTTTGAATTTATACGGCACTGCTCTTGTTTGGGAGGATATAAAGAACAATTTAACGTTACACAACTCCGACAAACGAACAGAAACATCACTAATTAGAGACCTACTTTCGATTAGGCAAAATAATGAAAATATAGAAACATTCTACAGCGAGGTAGTTGAAATCAGGCTACCCTTAATAACAATATATTAATTCACGAAACAGAAAATTCCGTAATTAAAGCGAAAAAGGAACTATACGCGGAAATGTGTTTGAATGCTTTTCTAACGGGGATTAGAGAACCCTTGGGGTCGATGATCCGAGCGATGAGACCGGATTCTCTACCCATAGCTCTATCCTATTGCATTAAAGAGCAAAATATTTCCTATATGAAATCAAACCCACTTTCAAATTATCCCAAATTTAATAAGAATCAAAAGCATAACAATTCTGCAAACTTACAATTAACCAACTTTAAATTTTCACCTCGTATTCCTCATAAACAATTTAATACCTCACAAGGATTTAACAATCAAATTTCGAGGCCCTTTTTCAAGAATCCGAATCAGAATTTTAATAACTATGGAAACACCAATCAGAATTATAACAATTTCAAAAACCCTAATTTTAACCAGAACGTGTTTGATCGAAGAACAAACCCACCTAGGTTACCTCCACCAGAACCGATGGATACTAGTTCTGGGAATTCTTACTTAAGACAACGAACTGCTTTCAACCAATCCAGGAACCCACAGAATCAGTGGCGGATTAGCCACGTAGCAAGAGTAGCAAATGCTACGGGCCCCGCGCATTTGGGGGCCCCGCGCACCAACGCTTTCTGACCGTAAAAAATTATCAATTTAGATAGAAGCGTGAAAATATGTTTTCAAATCAATGTAGGTACAATGATTACCACGAAAGAGTTGGTATCAAAATGTTCAACTATAATTTAAAATTTTAGTACCTACATTTCTAAAAGTGAGCGTTGGTCGCACCACAAATTATGTTTTGCACCGCTCCGCACGCAAGATGGCAACACTGCAAAACTGATATTGCCATTGAACTAGTCGTAATACCCGAACAATTTGAAAAGGATAATATGGACCAGCAATCAATAAGAAATTGATGATATTTACGTTTGGAAGATAATGGGTGCCTTCCATTTAGACACAGAGAGACACAGTGTTACACTGTGTCCGACACAGAAGTGTTCCATCAACGACACAGCTAGACACAGCCGGGCACAACTAAGACAATGCTACCAACCCTCGCCAATTGAAATGTGATCGTTAATTTATAATTTCTACAATATTGTTTCATTTTTAAGATTCCCAGCATTTATATAAGATGTCGGGTAAATAATTTAAACTAATTATCAACATAAAATTTACGATTTACTTGTCAAAAAAAAAAATAAAAACGAGGAAAGTGCGTCGCGGCGGATTTTTCTTGAACTTCTGTGTTCCAATTGGGCTTACACAGAACGACACAGAGCGACACGCTGTGTCGGAAACAGATGGATTTCTGTGTCTACATGGAAGGCACCCAATAACACTGGTATACTCTCTGCTGATGCTCCAGCAGTAATCCGCCATCATGTATTCATCCTATCGACCTTGATACCTATCTTCCATAACTTTTAAATCCTGATGGGATCGCTCTCCTTGTTCTTCGTTATAAGAGCGGACCTTGATACTCATATTACACTCAAGCTTTTTAAAATTTTCCTACAAGTCCAGCACTAATTCTTGGTAATTTACTGACTTATGATTCCCTAAAAAGTTTTTCGCTTTTTGTATTTGAACGCAGTAGGCATTGAAGTTATAACGGAATAACGGAATTATGTTGAACTATGTTTTTTTATAGGCTTGTGTAATAGCACTTTCGGTGTGAGTCAATCTTGAGAAAAGTTGTTTTGTAATAATTGCATTGACTATTGTTTTCTTGCATGATATAGCGGTGTAAACGACTTATTCAGTTATCCTTTAAAAATATACCAAATAGAAGAGTGTTTTTATCTAGTGAATGAGGGAAAAGTATAAACGAGAATAACTGCGCATAAGGTAAGATATTTTACTAAATTAAATTATACATCTGAAAGATCCGAACGTACATATACTTATACCACCGTTATAAACGCAAAAAATAATAATGAAAAAATTAAATCAACTTTATAAATTATCTTGTTGATGTCCGTGACTCCGTTCGCATGGAAAAGTGTCTTATTTATTTCTTGACCCTCCTGCTATCTAATTACATAAAAAATCAAGTCGATCCGTTAGTCCATTACCACGTGAAAGAAGGACAAACAAACAAATTAGTATTTTATTATTTTTATGTTGTACTAAATTTGTTTTTTTTTTATTTAACTTGTGTAAGTCAAGTTAAGACTGGGTCCAACGTGCTAAGAAACTCACCGTTCTCCTTTCCACAACCAATTTTCAACTAATGTAAAATAGATAAAATTCAATATCAATTAGGTCGCCTTGTGTACATTAGGTGCGTTTTTTTAATCTGTTCTATTCTGTTCTGTTCTGGAACATTAAAAAAACGCCAAGGGAAATTTTAGTTTTTATGTGCAGAAATTACGACTTTGGGCGTTTTAATTTCTTCTAATACTGCATAAAGATCGGTCTTATTTATCTCTTCATTAATTTTTCTCGTTTTTCATCCAGTAAACAAAACAATTTATTTTATTTGTCAACTGTCAACTTAAAAAACGTATGTGAGAAAAGTGAAATTTAAAATTTCCCTTTTGTGCTGGATGCTGTTCTCGATAATTATCGGGGACAAGAGTTTGTATGGAAGCTATTCCAGCACAGAACAGATTAAAAAACGCAGCAATTGTTTGTTAAGTTGAATTATTTCTTTTGGGTTTATGTGGTTTGTTAAATTTACGGTCGGTCATTTCACGTGAAACGAATGGCGCAGTTGGCAGTGATCCTGCCTGCGGCGTCTGAGTTCAATTCTGGGTGGGATAAACATTTATTTAAAAAAATTTCGTCTAACCGTAGGTAACATGAGCAGCAGATCTAGAGATACGGGTCGGCATTACGCTTCAGGAAGTGCTAAGCGTAAAGCAAAAGATGAAAAAGAAAAAAAGAACGAAGCTGTTCTATCAAAAACACGTAAGCTGTCCGAGTTTTTTGATGTTCAAAGTGGTTCTGTTGAATCTACAGAAATTGAGAATGAAAATACAGAAGTTATACCTGTTACCGATGAAGCTACATCTATAAATGATACTGTATTTCAAGAGACCACATTGGGTTCTAGCCAAACAGAACTTAAAATCACAGCAAGTCCTCTCGATCTAGAATCGTCATCTTCAAATAAAAAAACAGTCGAAAGCATATTATTACATGATTCTAATGTCACTACATTTTCAACCCAAAAACAAAACGAAAGTAAAATATACTCCAACGATATTGGTGAATGGCCGAGTAACTTTGATAGAGATTATTGGATTGCAAAAGGAAGCAGCGAAGTGCAACATATGAATAGTAATTTTATGTCTTCAAAGAAAATTTACGAAAAAGAAAATAAGCCACGCTTCTGCCAAAAGTTATTTTTTACCTATAAACATAAACTGACGAATCAAACTCACGTCAGAGATTGGTTATGTTATTCGGAAAGCAAAGGACGACTTTTCTGTTTTGTTTGCAAAGTTACTGCTTCAGATAATTCGTCATCACGATTTACGAAAGAAGGATTAGATGACTGGAAGAACGCGCACAATTTGTTGACAAGACATGAAGAAAGCACTCAGCATAGACAAGCAATAATTTCGTTGATAAACCTCAAAAACAAGAAGGTGCGTGTTGATACTCAAATTGTGAGCCAAATTGAGTCTGAGCAAATGTATTGGCGGCTACTTTTAAAACGAATTATTGCAGTAATAAAGTTTTTAGCAGAACGAGGTCTTGCTTTTCGGGGTAGTGATGAAATTGTTGGTTCACCTCACAATGGTAATTATTTAGGCTTATTAGAATTAATCTCCAAATTTGATGCTTTTATGGCCCAACATATTCAAAGTCATGCCAATAAAGGAAAGGGGCATACGTCATATTTATCAAAAACAACATGTGAGGAGTTTATCCAACTAATTTCATCAAGCATACTGGATCAAATTATTTGCGAAATTAAGAGCTGCAAATACTACTCAGTATCATTGGATTCTACTCCAGATATATCCCATGTAGATCAACTGACGCTAATAGTGCGCTATGTTCTGCCATCTGGACCAGTGGAAAGATTTGTTAAGTTCTTGGACATGGAAGGCCATACTGCTGAACAACTTGCTCAAAGCTTATTAAATTTCTTAAGTGAGAGTGGCATTGATATCAAAGATTGTCGCGGGCAAAGCTATGATAACGCCAGCAATATGAGTGGGAAATACAGCGGCTTACAAGCAAATATTAAGAAAATAAATAAGTATGCAGAATATATTCCCTGTCTTGCACACTCCTTAAATTTGGTTGCTAAGTGCGCTGCAGACTGCTGTACAGAAGCATCAATTTTCTTTGATTTTATACAAAACTTATATACATTTTTTTCTGCTTCTACCTATCGATGGGGTCGTCTTACGAACGCACTTAAAGAAAGTACGTCAAAAATCCCTATTTTGAAAAGGTTGTCGGACACTAGGTGGTCAGCCCGAGCTGATGCTACGAAGGCACTTTTATGTGGTTTTACTATTATTAAGAAAATTTTGAAAGACATTTCCAATAACGTGGATCAAAAGGCAGAGTGCCGTAATCAAGCTTACGGACTAGTTTCGAAGATGAGTAAGTTAGAAACGGGAATAATGACAATTGCGTGGAACGGAATCCTAGAACGTTTGCAAGCGACTAATGCCTCGCTTCAGTCGGCTGATCAAGACCTTAACACTGGATACGCCCTTTATGAATCATTGCATGGGTACCTTCAAGCAATGCGATCCACATTTTCAGATATTGAGGCAAAAGCCAAAGATCTGACTGGCTGTGAGGAATATCAGCAAGAGACTTCAAGACGAAGCAAGCGAAATACAAAATACGACCATTACAGCGGCTCAACTACACTCGACGACTTTGTTGAAAATCAAACACCTGGGCAACGTTATGAAACTCAGGTATTTATTGTCATTATTGATAACGTACTGACTGCTTTAGATAAACGTATGAAGGCATATTATAAAATGACTGGCGTTTTTGGAATATTCCGACAGCTAAAATCTCTTCCAACAGAAGAGATTTTGAAAAAATCTTCAATTATCGTCAGTGCTTACGCAGATGATTTGGAGGACAGCCTAGGCGACGAATTAGTGCAGTTCGCTGCATTGCTAAAATCCGATGTGGCTAGTATTATTGACAGCAAGAAGCACGAGGCTCTGGAACTGCAATTTTACAAGCTTTTGTTAAATAATTCTTTAGAATCTTGTTTCCCAAACGTAGAAATAGCCCTGCGCATTTATTTATCTCTCATGATCACCAACTGCAGTGGTGAACGTTCTTTCTCAACATTAAAACGTGTTAAGAATGAATTAAGGAACACGATGAGCCAAGAACGTCTTAATCACCTGACTTTGATGAATATTGAATACGATTTGCTCATGGAAGTCGATATAAATAGTATTATTTCTAAATTTGCCCAAATTAAATCCAGAAAAGTTTGTTTGTAACAGTTTTGTTTTATTTAATACCATAAAGTTGATAACCTTAAGCAAACCAAGGGCCCCTTGACAGAATTTGCTACAGGCCCCGCGCTGGCTTAATCCGGCACTGCACAGAATAATTCCTTCTCGTATAAGCCTTTTCGTCCTAGCGGATTCCCTAAATATATAGCGGAAGAAATCCACAATATAGACGAAAGTGAGGAAAATAGAAATAATATTCCACTTGGGAGTAGTTCCTACCAACAACAGCTGGATCATTTTTATGAAGGAAATTCGTTTAATCCAGATACCGATATCAATAACGCGCAGGATTTTTGTATAGATGCCTTGGACAACCAACAGGGTACCTAGACATTAATAGACATGGCGTCACACTAGCTTAATTAGCATATCTAGCCCATTCGGACGCCCACTTAAGTTCTTCGTAGCAGTGGCGTAGCGTGGATTTGTGCCACCCGGGGCGAACCATAAATTTGCTGCCCCCTACTTTCGAATTGATTCTTTTAATCAATGAATCAAAACCCAACTTGAATTTCAAGTAATTTTCAATCCAAGAATTCAAGGCATCGTGTAAACGCAATGAATCATATGTAACTAATGAATGTTCGGTATACTGCGCGCCAAAATAAATGGGAATTTTACGCGCAGGCGAATCAATGACAACTCCCACATACATTAACATTCCGTGTATGGATAAAACTCAAGCGCATATGCATTTTAATTTCCCTTTTGAAACTCGTTTAACGGGAACAACACTCCACCATAGCATCTGACCAGGACAAGAGTCGTAGTGAGACGGATTGAATTTTTGATTGAAAATATAAATGAGCGGGTGATTTGGGGTTTTAAACGAACGGAATGACGAGGTGCACTTTTCTTTTCGAAGCTACTTTCGTGGAGAAGATTTGAGGCTTTCACTGCGCATCAAAAAAATCGATTTTGAGATTTCCAATTGTTTTGTCGCAGGCTATATCCGTGCTTCAAGATTGGACTGAATTATAAACTTTAACAAACCCAGAGAGCTTGAATCAGTAATTTCTCTCTGTAATTTATTTCAGTCTCTCTTTAGATAGAAAGCCTCGTAGACGACCGAGCTTATGCTTAAACAATTCTCTGTCCAATATCTGGAGGTTTTATTTCCCATCATTGTAGCCCAATACTATTAAAGGGGATTTTAAGGACAAATGTGGCAGCTGTTGGAGCCCTTCTCAAACTTCAGCATTTACAGCCCGCGTCATAAAAGAAGGGAATCTTAAAATCGCTGTTTCCATGCGCATTGAGAGTTTCATACAATATGCTCATTTATATTTTCAGTTAGCTGACTCGACCGTCATTGTCCTGTCCAAATTTCAATAGATTTGTTTGTCTGCATTCTGTATTTCCAATTAATAAGACGTTTCATTCTCAACTCTAATATGGACAACTAGAGAAATTATGCCCTGCAAATAATCGAAAGGATTACGCCAAATAATTTACTAATAGAAAAGGGGTTGTCTTTCATCACAGGCGTACGCTTTTTTGATAATCCGTCAAATAGGAGAGTTTGGTTGGATAATTTTGATGCATCAACTTTATAGTCCAGAAATAAGACCAAACTTAGGTAAATGAAAAGTAACGCAGAAGTAAAGTAGACGTAACTTCCACTGAAGTAGATGTAACACCCACTTACTACCATCCATATTGGTCACTCTCATAATAAGCCGGCGTTTGGCTTTATTGCGCCCGGTGCATATACATATTGCGCCCCCTTCATTTTTGTTCATTTTTTGATGGCAGTAAAGAAAAATGACACAAACACTCATTTTAAATGAAGGCACGGAATTATTCTTTCACTTTTTTGAAATTGCGCCCTGTCCAATTTTTTTTTTTATGTGATAGTCTAAGCTCAGGTGTCACCCTTTGTACTACTAGTACGTCATGTCGGTTAAGTCATGGTGCAATGTCCAGTAGTAAGCTTAGCTCGAAAGATAGAGAGAAGGACATAATAGGTTAGGGGGAGTCAATGGGGTGTTGCAGAAAGTGGCGATGAACCTTGCGTTTGAACTCTTGGATGTTGTATGAGTTCGGGAATACTGTCATTGGAAGGTTGTTCCACAGACGAGTTATTCTTGTTATAAACGAATTTCTAGATCGGAGTGTGCGCGAAGATAAGGGCTGTAAACTGTGGGGATGAGCCGAGCGGGCAAGTCTTGTGTTGCGGGAAAAATGTTGCCGTGGAGGCATGAGGTTACTTATTTCAATGGAGCAGTCATTATGAAAAAAACGATAAAATTTTGCCACAGCTGCTACATTCCTACGGTGGCTTAATGAGTTAATTAAAGAGCAAATGGCGCTGTCACCAATAAGTTTGAGGACGCGGTTTTGCACCTTGTCCAGCCAAGATAAGATGGTTCTTGGGGCCCCAGCCCAGATATACAAGTTGTATTCAAGACGGGGACGAATGTAGGACTTGTAGATTATAGCCCTGGCAGACGGCTGAAGGAGAAATTTGCACCTTTTGAGGAATCCTAGACACTGGGATGCTTGTTTAGCACTTTGGAATATGTGGTTATTCCAGCGCAGATCTTCAGCTAATGTTACGCCTAGGATGTTTAGAGGGGGTTCTGCCGTTACGGTCTTGTTGTCCACTGAAATAGAAAGCGGTTCGGTGCAAGTTTTATTGGAAATGAGACAGTACTTGGTTTTTGATGCATTAAATTCGACACGGTTCTTGTGGCCCCAATCAAGAATTCGTTCGATGTCCCTGTTGATTGAATTGGACAACAGTTGGCGATGATGTAGGCAAGGTCTGGCACGCGCTTGTGTTACATTATCAAAGCCATAGGAGTAACGTAGTGTACCGTCATCAGCAAAGCTGTGGAGTGAGTTGGTGGGGACTGAGAGCAGGTCATTTATAAAAACTAGGAAGAGAGCTGGTGATAGAATTGAGCCCTGGGGAACACCTGCGGAGATGTGGTGGGGGTCGGATTCGACGCCATCCAATACTACCTTGATTGAACGGCCTGAAAGGAAGCTCTCAATCCAGTTCTTCAGAACAGAGTCAATACCAATAGCTTGGAGTTTAGCCAACAGAGCAGGATGCCATACTCTGTCAAAAGCCTTAGAGATATCTAGAGCAACCAGACCAGATTCACCAAATCGGTGTATACTTCGGCTGAGGTGCTCCGTCAGGCACACAAGGAGGTCGCCAGTAGATCTTTTCGATCTAAAGCCGTATTGTTTGTCGTTCAATATTTGGTTGTATTCAAGATATTCCATAAGCTTTCTTTTTATTATTGTCTCCATAACTTTGGAGAGAATAGAAGTAATTGCTATTGGGCGATAGTTAGTAGGGTCACTAGCTTCACCTTTTTTCGGTATAGGCTGAACATGAGCCAGTTTCCAGGAGTCAGGATAAACTCCGGAGAAGTATGAAAGTGCAAAAAGTTTGCGCAGAGGTTTAGCCAAAGGTGAGGCACATTTTTTAAGAACTATAGGGGGAATTTTATCGGGGCCAGTGGCTTTGTTGGAGTCCAGCTCTTTGAGACATTTATACACTTCACGCGTCCTGAAGAAAACTCTATCCATTGAGTGAGCGGAACACTCGATGGTGGGGGGTTGCATGTCAGCATCGGGTAAGGAAGAATTCTCGGCGAACAGAAGTGCAAGTAGATCGGCCTTGGGTTTGCTTTCTGTTATCACCTGTTTGTTATAAATGAATGGGGGCGTTGTATGTGAAGTGAAATTCTTCCTGATGGAGGTTACCAAGGACCAGAAGTTTTTACTGCCAGCAGTGGAGTTTATGAGTTTACCTCTCAGTCTTTCATCGAATAATTCTTTGACTCTCTTGATGGTGGATTTACAAGAGTTTCTCAACGTGATGTACTCATGTTTCGCTCGGAGAATTTTTGTATTGTCTGTAGGCGGCTTCTTTGGCTTTGATTGCGTTCATACACTCTCGATTGAACCATCCATAATGCCTAGGCTTTATGGATTTGGAAGAATGGGGAATGAATAAACGCATTCCGGCCAGTATAATTTTGGTAATACAGATGGCCGCAAAGTTAACATCGCGGTTCTGAAAACACAAATCCCAATCAGTAGCTCGGAAAAAGCGAATCAGCCCCCACCAGTTGGCTTTTCCATAATGCCAAACAGTTCTCCTAGGAGCTGGCGTGGTTGGGGTTGAAGATGGATAGGAAAAGTAAGCGCTGACTAGACAGTGATCCGAGTTGCCAATAGGCGAATCGACCTCAACGGAGTAACGTGTAGGGTGGGAGGTAAGAAAAAGGTCAAGGAGGTGTGCTCCTTGTCCCGCAGTGTCAGGAACACGCGTACGCTGTTTCACTAATTGGTGCAGGTTATTGGTCTCAGCAAAGAGCTCGGCATCCCTGCCAGAAACACTGGTGCCATTCGAGTAATTCAGCCAATTTACATTGTGAACGTTGAAATCACCCGCAACAATGATTTCGCACTCCGGATGGGAGGATAAAAATTCGGAGATACGCTCGGAGATAGCGTCGAATGCTAATAAGGAGGCTTCATTACTAATATTAGGACTCCTGTATAGAAAACAGAAGAAAATTACGTGATTACGAAGTGGAATTTTAATACCGAGATGGTTAAAATCAGTTGACGTACTGCTGTACACCTTCTGGAAGGCAACGTCTTTCCTAATATAGATGGCATTTCCCCTATGTGGGGAGAGATTATGCACTAAAGTGTACCCGGAAACCTGATAACAATCTAAACAATCGTTAGGTAAAATCTGGGTTTCACTTAGTGCGAAGATTGGGGGAGCATAAGTGTTGAGATGGCACAACACGGAATAGAAATTCGTTTTTAACCCACGGATATTGGTAAAGTCGATACAAAAATTATTGTATCGCAACTTTGTATACACATGGTTGCAAGCCCCAGTCGCAACCGGCAGTGCAATTGTCATCACCGTCGGGGTTAACGGGATGCGCCTTGCTGGAGTGTTATGCCTCCTAAAGCAAGGAGAATCCCGTCAGCTGACCGACACCGGCTCTGACGCCGGCAATGCCTTGAACGGGTGTGGGAAAGGGGAAAGAAATTTACATTTGCTGTCCGTCTGTCTTCGTTACATCCACTGTTACGTTGATGACACCTTCACTATACACTAGAATCACAGCAGCTGCTTGGTTATTTTAATTCTTTGCACTTTCACTTTCGTCACACGACACAATTAATTAATTAATTAAAATTGATTTTTATGGACAATTGCTCCCGGCACAAAATAAAAGAACTTTGTTTGTTTGATTTTATGTGTTGTTTTGCGATTTGGTGATAGTTGTTGTACGTAATAATTTTAAGTGGATGGCAACAGCACACGCCCGCACGTCCACACACCGTGATAGCCTAGCCCAGACTCCAATTGCGCCCAGTACAAATACACCAGTTGCACCTATGAAAGCGCGCCCTTGCCTTTGTCCAATCAGGATTTGCTTCGCGATCTTGCTTTTGTGCTGAGTTTACTTACGCTTTAAATTCACAAAACTCTCCCGCTAATGCTGATTAATGCTCTCCGATGATTTTCATTATAAGCTGCACTTCCTTAACTATTTCCAGCACTAATAATGCTACAAACTGGAATCTCCATAACGAAGTCGTTCTCCAATCCTTTATATTTCGAAGGATAATAGATGGTCACTGCACTGCATATATTGGTTTCTACGGTAGAGTCTTGCATAACAAAGCAGTCCACTTAACAGCCTTACTGGACATAGAAGCCGCTTTCA
Organism: Thereva unica; assembly: GCA_949987705.1. Classification (NCBI taxonomy): domain Eukaryota; kingdom Metazoa; phylum Arthropoda; class Insecta; order Diptera; family Therevidae; genus Thereva; species Thereva unica. Next base: position 42,376,341 of record OX465285.1, read on the forward strand.
AAAACTTCAGAACAGAGGCGATCTAGGTGTTTCTCGCCGAAGTAGTGATCTATAATAGTACGACTTATTTGAATTACAAATCATGGCCTATGGCACCGTGCCAGCCAAGAAAGGAAAGACGACAAAATCAGGCGAACTAAATGAAATTGCATTGGCCACACCTTGCAGAAGGCAATGGTAAAACGCACAGAAGGTGCATTTCGTGTAATATATGACAATTGGATCACTTTTTCAATTTTTTTTAAATCTTAATTTCTGAAATTGCGCCCGGTGCAAGTGCACCATTTTCACTTATGAAAGTGCCGTCCTTGCTCTCATACATTTATATGGAATGGTACCTAACTTCACATGACTTCACTTCCCTTCCCATTTAGGTTTGGCCTATAGACACCATCAGCCAGGACATCGTGCTGGATGTGGCAATGGTTAAGGCCTGATGTTACCAGCAGCATCTCTAGCTCGATCCAGTTTGGCCGCCGCCCACAACATCTACGCCGCCCGGGGCAATGGCCCCCTCGGCACCCCCCACGCTACGCCACTGCTTCGTAGACACAGGAGCTTCATCCTCATTTATCAACCCCGAATTTGTTCACCCAGCAGATCACATTGAATGTTAGCCTATAACAATAAATACAATACTAAACAAATATTAAATCAATAAGCTAGTAAACCTCCCAACCTTTCTTGAATTTAACGATCCTGGCATACTACAACTTTTCATTTTTAAGTTTCATGGTTATTTTGACGGGCTTCTTGGACTTAACGTCCTCAGGCAATTGGGTGGAAAAATCGATTTAGTAGAAAATATACTTATAACCAGGAATTCAAAAATTCCTCTTAAATTCAAACCGAACTTCAGCTCGGGAAAACATATCATTCAACCCCATACTAAAGCAATCGTAAGATTACCCGTTGATGTTAACAACGGAGAAATATTCCTTAGAAAAATAGAATTAGGCCCACAAATATTTATCTCTGAGGGTTTATATACAGCCATAGATTGGCATTGCATCGTTGAAGAATACAACGAATCTAGTTTAGAACAAATCTTATATTTAGTGCAACCGCTAAAAGTAGAAAAATATCTTTCTTGCGAACATCTGGAAATAAACAATGTTAGTTTCGGTTACAATGAAAGACTAAAGATGTAATGCAATTAATTCGCACCCCACATCTAAACTCGGAAGAGAAAACGGCACTTTTAAAAATCTGCAAGGAATATGCAGACATTTTTTATAATGAAGACGAACCTTTAAGTTTCACTAATCAGGTTAAACATGCTATCCCCACTACTGACGATAGCCCCATTTATACCAAATCCTACAGATATCCTTACATACACAAGGAAGAAGTAAGGAAATAAATAGATGGTATGTTACAGCAACGCCCCAGCTATTCTCCCTGGAGCTCGCCTATCTGGGTAATGTCCAAAAAGAAAGACGCCAGCGGGAGACAGTAATGGCCCCTTGTAGTTGACTATAGAAAGTTAAACGAAAAAACGATTACGGATCGCTACCCAATTCCCAATATAAACGAGATTCTTGATAAACTCGGTAAGTGCATGGATCTGGCCAGCGGGTTTCATCAAATAGAGATGAATCCGAGAGATATCCCCAAGACAGCCTTCACGGTAGAAGGGGGCACTATGAACATGTTCGGATGCCATTTGGGCTTAAGAGCGCACCGTCCACCTTTCAAAGTGTTATGGACAATGTGCTCAAAGATCTTCAAGGCAAGATTTGCCTAGTGTACTTGGATGATGGATGATATAATTATATTCTCCACTTCATTACAGGAACATATCCAAAATCTAAGGAAAGTATTTGAGAAGATTCACGAAGCTAATCTCAAAATACAACCCGATAAATGCGAATTCCTCCAGAAGGAAATCGCCCTCCTCGGACACATAGTCTCCACTAAAGGTATTAGACCTAACCCCGATAAAATACGAGCTATTAAACAATATCCGATCCCCCGCACTCCACAACAAATAAAATCATTCCTCGGGGCTTCTAGGTTATTACAGGAAGTTTGTAAAAGACTTCGCTAAATTAGTAAAACCTCTAACGGAGTGTCTCAAAAAGGGCAGAACTGTTCAACTGAACGAAAAATACATTCAAAGCTTCAACATGTGTAAGGAAATCCTATTGAATGATCCATTACTCCAATACCCGGATTTCGCCAAACCATTTAATTTCACCGCAGATGCCAGCAACTTTGCAATAGGTGCTGTTCTTTCGCAAGGCCCTATTGGTAGCGACAAACCTGTGTGTTATGCCAGCAGAACCCTCACCGATTCGGAAATAAATTACTCCACAATTGGGAAGGAGCTGCTAGCAGTAGTTTGGGCTACGAAATATTTCCGTCCTTACTTGTGTTGGACGAAAATTCAAAATTATAACGGATCACAAGCCCTTGACTTGTCTCATGAGTCTAAAAGAGCCAAACTCCAAATTAGTTAGATGGAGATTGAAATTAGAAGAGTATGACTATGAGATAGTCTACAAACGAGCGACATTAAATACTAACGCGGATGCGCTTAGCAAAATTAAAATTGAGCGTGCGCAAACGAAAATTTAAATGTTGGTATCCCCATTTCGGAAAAACCGATTAATGAATTTAATATGCAACTTATATTGGAGAAACCAGATAAAGCTCCAAAGATTTCCTTAGAAGCACCATTTAGAAATAAGCAACGCAGGATAATAATCAAACCGGAGTATACGGAAGAGATTATCTTAGATTTATTAAAGAAATTTTGAGTACCTCGGAAGCTAGTAGCAATAGCTACCGATGACGAGACCTTTAGATTAGTCCAGTCTATATGCAAGACATTTTTCAAGTAATAAGATTTTTAGGTTAATTATATGTAACGAAATCTTAATAGACGTCAGGGAAAATGACGAACAGGATAAATTAATAAATTAATAATTATCATAAAAATAATAACCATAGAGGTATAGAGGAGACATTACTCCATTTACGGAGAAACTATTATTTTCCCTTTATGAAAAACAAAATATCACAAACTGTTAACAACTGTGAAGAGTGCCAGACCCTTAACTATGACAGACATCCACAAAAAATTAAATTCCTCAAACCAGAGATGCCCGCAAAACCACTAGATATCATACATACAGATATACATATATGAGGCTATCAGCGCAAAAGTGGTGCAACCCAATTTAAGCTGGTTGCGGTTTTTGTGTAATACACATTCCTTATATTATGAACTTTCAATACAATAATGGATTAAGCTATTATTTGCCTTCCAAAAACATAACCGTTAGAAACATCGTTTTTGCACAGAACATAATATAGCGAAGTAATAGAGAAAAAGTGGTGTAAGCTGAATACGCCACTTTTGCACTATGACAACACCATGTTTGGCTCACTTCAAATTTCCATCAGAGGTCAGCGTGAAAACGGTGAAAACTGAGTGATTAATTACTGAAATTGATTTTAAGATGAAAACTATTGATTATTTAATTAATCATGGATGCAGAAGATGATATTATAAACTAAGTGCCCACGAACAAAAAAAATATTCATACATACTCTCTTGAAACTTTTTGTATGGATTAAGGTCACCTAGTCTACCAACTTTTCTTCTGCGAAAATGTTTGAAACCGCGGCTTTTTTCCTCCACGTTGCTCGAAAGTCGACCTTTTCATGGTACCCAAAAAATTTATAGATACTGTTTTTTTACCAATCATAGTCGCATGAGATGGCGATGATACGCGCGAAACAAAACTCGTTCGACAAAAATGTTGGATCCTAAAAGGTGTCTACCACCCCAAACCTGCTAAGTTATGGGCTTCCAAAAATTTATTAATAACCAGCTGATTTTTTCAGGATCGTTTAATAAAATATGTGGAGTTACATGGTATATGTGTCCGACAAAATTTGTGTGCCGATTTCGCTGTCCGACGAGTCAAAGTCGTCTATTTCATGAAGGGAAAAAATTTATACATAACCGTCGGACAAAAATGGTGTTAGGTACCAAAAGGTACTGAATTTGGTGTGATAAGAATGTCGAACACGTAAATCGCGCATATTCCATAGTCCGACAAAAAACATAAAATTTTTATAACATTGACATTATAATGTGGTCCGTTGACCTCCAGCCTTCAAGTCCGTATCTAAGGCCCGATTCAGAAAGTTTCGTTCACTTTATAAAATTACCGTTCTTTGCCGTTCTCTTTGGAGTCCTTTGTTTTTTAAATGTCTTTATTTGATTCCGAACCTTAATTCGATGAACAGTTGTTTGGCTAGTTTTAAATTTTTTGGCAACATCTCGTTCAGATATGGACTTGTTTTTATCGACGGCGACTAACACTTTCCTTTCTAAATTTTTGCTAGCAGTTCCTTTCGGCCTTCCACTTCTTGGTTTTTCCTTAATTGTTAGCTCTTCACTGAATCTAATAATGGTTCTTTTTACTGTCGGACGACTTGTTTTGGCCTCCCTTGCGATCATTGAAATACTCTTTTCCGGATTTTCTATATAAATGCGCAAAATCGCTTGACGCACTTGTTCACGTTGAGAGCTCATGTTGAAAACTGACTCAGCCAAATTAAGAGTTTACAGTTAATTTTAATACTACAGGAGTATATTCTCTAATGCATGTGCTTGGTTGGGTTATTTGTTCCGTATTGTTCTAATTGGAGCATTGGGAAAAGTGAACGAAACTTTCTGAATCGGGCCTTATTTTCAATGTCTTCTACTAAATCCTAGTTAGATTATCACCTCGCATACTGTCTTTATGTTCCCAGTAGAGGTTGTACTGTTGAAGTAATTTTGAACACAACTAATAACAAAACATTAATATTGCTTTTTCGGATACAAAAAGAGGGAGTGATTAACATTCCGAATGAACCCCGACTTAAGAGATAAGAAATTGCACAAAAAACAATTAATGGTACCAGGGATTGATACCGTAACGGATAAGGGTTACGATTACGGTTATAGTTACAATTTTTTTCATCGTTAGGGTTATGATTAGGGTTACGGCTACCTAATAAAAATGGTTAGGGTTAATCATTTCAAATGTAACCGGTTACGAAAGAAAAATATTAACAGTCTATAAAATTGTTCGCAATAATACTATTAATTTTATTTAAAAAACTAAATAATGATTTTTACAATAGTTTTTACAACATTTTTACAATTTTACAATTTTAACTAAATCGACCAACTCTTTTAAGTTAAAACTTTTAATCCAAAAAGATGATTCGCTCGAATCAAGTTGACTAAAGGTCCACCTAATTTTGCTCGTAGATTACCCACTGTAAATTTTAGAATCGAAAACAAACGTTCAACGCTCACTTGAGTTGCAGGAACACCCAATACAACTTGTGCAAGTTGGTACAAGTGAGATTTGGTGTTGGAAAAAGCTTGCAGTAGCGGTTTGATGTCAACACCGCCGTTTGCTCGAATCTGTGACCGTTCTTGGGCCCGGTTTTGTTCGAGGTCACGTAACATACGCTCGAACTCATCGTCTGTCTCTGTACTTGCAGCCTATTCTACCTCCTCAACCTCTCCCAAAGACATCCGATCCAACACTTTTTGCAAATTTTGCATCCTGTAATATAAATTAGTTAACATGTCCACAGCTTCAGATTTCGCAGTGGCTGACAAAGTCATGTGATATCTGGGATCTAAGTAGATGGCACATTTGAGAGCATCGTTTCCTAAAATTTTTCCTTCCAATTTTGGCCAAAACTGTATTCAAAGCTTTGAGTTCCAACTTGCACTTCATCCAAGTGCGGTACAAGTCTCCCAAAGTCAGCTGTTCAGATTGTAACTTTTTTGTTGCTACTACTACGCGGGATGTCACGACGTTTGAAAACAACTATAAATAGTTGAAAAGTATATTAAAAGAGGGGCGGGAAAAGTGTGCAGGCTATGACTAATTGTTGGTCGGGACCAATTTTCGAACATCAGTTAATCCGTCTATTGTTCAAAATTGTTAACTTCCCAGTATAGGAAGTTATTGTAATCGGTCCGAAAATCGAAATCGAAAATTTCGACGTATTTTCATCTTTCAAGGTCCCAGGAGCATTTTAAGCAAAAAATTGGGAGGAAGTATGTGTGTGTGTGTGTGTGTGTATGTGCGTACGGATGTGGTCATTTTTTCATTCATTTACGGATTTACGGATGTGGTCATTTGGTCAGATTTTCCTGATATCGCGCGAACCAAAACTGATATCGACTTCGTTGAGGTGTTGTTCGAAGCGTATTAGCCGAAATATGATCTGAAAAGAATTTCATGAAATTCGGTCCAGCCGTTTTTTTGTTTGAGAGACGTAAGTGATTTTTGTACCTGCACGATATCGCCCGAACCACGAAAGATATTGACTTACTTGAGGTGCCGTTCGAAGCGTATTAGCGACTATATTATCTGAAAAGATTTTTATAATATTCGGTCCAGCGGTTTTTTGGTTTAAATGACTTAAGTGATTTTTGTACCTGCACGATATCGCGCGAACTATAAAAGATATCGACTTAGTTGACATGCCGTTCGAAGAGTATTAACCAAAATATGATCTGAAAAGATTTTCATAAAATTCGGTCGAGCCGTTTTTTTTTGTTTAAGCGGCGTAAGTGATTTTTGTACCTGCACGATATGGCCCGAACCACAAAAGATATTGACTTACTTGAGGTGCCGTTCGAAACGTATTAGCGACAATATAATCTAAAAATATTTTTATAATATTCGGTCCAGCGGGTTTTTGGTTCAAATGATTTAAGTGATTTTTGTGCCTGCACGATACCGCGCGAACTAAAAACTATATCGACTTCACTGAGGTGCCGAAAAACATTAATACATCAATTTTATATACATTTTCGTCATCCTAATCTTGTAAGTGCGCAAATTTAGTTTGACATTTTAGCGAAAATATTGATAAACAATTGTGACAAATTCTCGGTATTATGCATATATTCTATTACTACGTTTATAAGCGGAGTTTCACTCCCGGATCTTCAATCCAAAGTAAAACTCCCGATGCGTTTATAAGCAATGGGAGTGTAAATCCAAAATACTTTCTGGTTTGAGATGACAGCTCCAAGCTCAAATTCAAAATCATAGCAAAGACATATATAAACCCAATGTTTAATTTAATTTATTTAAAAATATCAATAAACAAAGAAAAAAACTATTGTTGCAAAATAAAACACCCAGCTTCTTCTTTACAAAGTTTTTCCCCTTCGGAAAAAATTCTCACTCCCAGTCAGCGTTTATAAGCACAACATAAACCGGGATCGAAGTTTCACTTCAGCTTTTTCTTCGGGAGCGAAAATCCAAGTTCTGGATTTTCACTCCCGGTTTATAAGCGGTGTTTCACTCCGGATCGAAACTTCCATCCGGAGGGAAACTCCGCTTATAAACGTAGTATATGTTGCCTATTGTTCATTTATTATTAAAGTATCCAATCATAATATTCAACATCCATCATACTGGGAAGTTGATCGTGTGGACCGAAAGGGTCGAACCCACATCCCAACTAGTTTTGTTCTAAATTTAGCTCTAAAACTTTGTAGCAATGATTTCGGCAGAAAATTTTTCCCAACGTCATAAAGGATTAAGAGTCAAAATTCTTTCAATTTGTTTCGTTTATTATATGTGTCTACTTTGTTTCATTTTCCTAGAAATTTCATCAGTAACCCATTAGTAACCGGTTAGAAAGACTTACAAATATTCGGGTTACGATTAGGCTTATGGGTTACAGAAAATTGAATGTTTCGGTTAGGGCTACGATTAGGGTTACTAATTTTAAAGGGTTTTGAAAGGGTTACGGTTAAGGTATCAACCCCTGATGGTAACTATAACCGTAAGCAAACCGTATATTACAAACAAGCCGCGAATGCTTCTAGCAAAGGCAACCGATATTCTTATATTGAAATGGAAAACGAACACACGCTTTTATAAAAACTTTGAATACTCGAGAAAATTAGAGCGAGTATAGGCAGAAAGACGGTGTATGACCTAAGTTACACTATCCACCAGTTCATTTATTATCCCCATACACAAACAGGCTTAATAAGGTTTTTTCCTCATTCGCATCCATCACAATAACACAAGTATAAGATCTTCAACTTCTCATTCGCATCTATTGTACATCTGTACAGGCATCACAGTCGTTACACGATGCCTCTCTTCCGTGAATGCTTCATACACAAACCGTTTTAATGAGAGGACTGAGTGATGGACAGTGTAATTTGCACCTACAGTCAGCATCATACGTAAGTGATGCAACACCTATAAATTTTATCTTTTGCCTTAAATATCTTCGTCATATAAAAGCGGAAGCTTAATATCTTAAAATAATGCTTTATTTATCAACAAAATATTTTATAAAATATTTCATTACAATTGTAAAATGTAAAAACATAAAATTCCAAGTTTTACCTCATTTTTGATTGATATGTTTAGAGCTTTTTTTGTTAAATGAACTACAGTTTTTTTTTTGTGACACACTAGAGACTTAGGGAAAGCCCCTTTGTACTGGCGACCATGTATTTATAGTTTTAACAAAATTTTGTTGAAAAATAAAGATAGCATTATTTTAAGATATTAAGCACTATTTTCAGTTTTCACAATGATGGCGGTTGATGAAATTTAAGGCGTTCAGCAGACGGCAGGTGTTGCTGCCAGTTTTGCCACAGTCACTGGTATGACTGATGGAGAACCTAACGTCTACATAAGCTGATGACTGAATATTTTGATTTTCATCATTCACGACAGATGGAATTAATGAATGGATGGATGACGCGTGAAATGGAATCCTTAGGTGTTGCGATACGTTTGACGCTGACTGTATAATACACCTCGTGGAAGTGTACTATACATATTTTTATGAAGCCGTGTAGAAAAGATCAGCTGGTTATTTATAATTTTGGTTCCTTTAAGTTACGTTAAAGGCAATGTTTTTCTGTCGGACAACGTATATGGCATGTTTGTTTTTCTATTATAAAATTAAATAAAAAAGAAAAAAAATTAATGGTCTTGGATGTGAAGTATCACGTCCGCATTTTAGCGTGACAACGTCTATTAATTTGAACATGACGACGTCTGTTATTACGTTTTGTATTATTTTCTCAATTAATAAATTATATATTTCGAAGCAAATTTTTTTTTGTGTGCGGGACATTTTCACACGCGCGTCCTATCTTAAACCAACCGATTTAATAGACGTTGTCACGTCAAAAGAGGTTATGTATAAATCTTTTACCTTCATGAAATAGACGAATTTGACTCGTCTGACAGCGAAATCGGCACACAAATTTTGTCGGACACATATACCATGTAACTCCACATATTTTTCTTAAACTATCCTGAAAAAATCAGCTCGTTATTAATAAATTTTTGGAAGCCCATAACTTAGCAGGTTTGGGGTGGTAGACACCCTTTAGGGTCCAACATTTTTGTCGAACGAGTTTTGTTTCGCGCGTATCATCGCCATCTCATGCGACTATGATTGGTATGACTATTTCTGCAACTGGATCGACTCTATGCTGAGAACTCGCAAACTAATTGTTTCTCATGTTGAGGGGTCTCTGGAGGGCTCTATAGCAAGAGGCTGCCCGCAGGGAGGAGTTTTATCTCCACTTATCTGGTGCCTTGTTGTAGATGAACTCCTCGAGCTGCTTAACGGTCGAAACATTTTCGCCCAAGGTTACGCTGACGATATGGTCATAGTAATTACAGGTGAATCTGAAGACGCCATGTCAAGGCGCCTGCAGCAGGCACTTGATCTGGTCTCTAGCTGGTGCGAGAGCGTAGGTTTAGAAGTCAATCCCGACAAAACGACCCTAGTTCCTTTCACCAGGAAACGATCACTACCGGGAATTTGGGAGCCTACATTCTCGGGCAGAACTATAGGCTTTTCACAACAAGCCAAATATTTAGGAGCGACGCTAGATGCCAAGCTAAACTGGAAACAGCACATGGACACTCTGATGGTTCCACCTGGGGTTTGCAACCGAAAACCATGTATTGGATATACACCACCATCATAAGACCCATGGTAACTTATGGAGCTTTAGCTTGGTGGCACAGAACGAAGCTTAAGGGTTCCATAACCATTTTAAGCAAAATTCAAAGAATGGCTTGCCTCTCCATCACTGGGGCCATCCGCACTTCCCCAACGGCAGCGCTGGAGACTCTCCTCAATTTGGTACCCCTCCACCTTGAGGTAGAGAAGTCCGCCATAAACGCGGCGCTGCGGCTGAAAGCGAATGGTTACTTGGGCGCTGGTCTTGGGCGAGGACATTCTATAATAAATCAACATCATAGATGAGATTTCGGAAGCGGAGATGCTATCGGACGGCATGCCCTATAAAATCTCAAAATTTAAGCAACCTTCTGTACATATACAGGAAAGGCTTACCTGGACTTTTCCTAAAGTTTTGCCGGGCGGGCTAGTATGGTACACGGATGGCTCTAAAACGGAGACAGGTGTAGGCGCCGGAATCTGGAGTCAAAGTCCCAGATTCAGCAAGGCTATAAGTCTAGGCACTCTATTTTATCTAATCACTTTATTTATTTATAAAGTGATTAGATAAAATAGTGAAGTTAAGATAATTAACAACGGATAAATAAATATTGCGGTAAGTACGAAACAAAAATCATTCGAGATTTATTCGATATCGATTCGAAAAAACGAAACAAAAATCATTCGAGATTTATTCGATTTCGATTCGAAAAAACGAAACATGTATTGAAATAAATCATTCGAGATTCATTCGATATCGATTCGAAAAAACGAAATAAAAATCATTCGGGATTGATTCGATATCGATTCGAAAAAAAGAAACATGTATTCAAATAAATCATTAAATATTCATTCGATATCGATTCGAAAAAATGAAACATAAATCGTTCGAGATTCATTCGATATCGATTCGGAAAAACGAAACATGTATTCAAATAAATCATTCGAGATTCATTCGATATCGATTCGAAAAAACGAAACAAAAATCATTCGAGATTCATTCGATATCGATTCAAAAAAACGAAACATATTCATAAAAATGATTCTCTAATTTTCACTTTCAAAAAACGCATGCGCACGTCTTAACCAGGGTTTAGCTACTGAAAAGGACGCCCAGCTAACTCTCACCGCGCCTGCGCCGGCAAGTCATCTTCACGCACACACACTCATGTACTCCTCACCCGATAGCAAAACAAGCAATTCTGGAAGGGAGAAGCAAACAAAACCATGAAAAGAGCGTGAAAGCTTTAGGGATCATTTTAACGATTGTTTCTCGAATAATTCTCGACAAGTTGTCTTTCGAAAATAGCTCGAGAAAACGAGCAGCCGAGAAATTGTTTGCAGGGTAGACTGGTATATTAGACTTTTGCAATACAGGTTCATTTTGGAGTGATGTCCAATTAGCCAGTACATTTGACGCTGTTTTAATCGAATCTGTTCAGTTTTTTGTCTCACGTGATGTTTCCAGTTCAGTCTTGAGTCTAAATGTAGACCAAGATATTTTGCAGATTCTGCCTGGGGTGCTTGCACCCCATTGAGGTACGTGTGTAAGCTGTTGTTTTTGCGACGCAGCGTAAATGACACATGGACTGATTTAACCTCATTAAGCTTGATTTTCCAATCTGTTGTCCATTTGCTAACATGATTCAAGGCTCGTTGGAGTTTTTCCACCGCTTTTGGTTGGGATACGTCTGTTGACATAATTACAGTATCATCAGCGAATGTTCCGAAAAATGTGTTATCTGTTGTTGGAATATCCGCAGTATAAAGCAGGTATAGGAAGGGTCCCAATACGCTTCCTTGCGGAACTCCCGCTAATATCGGACAAAAGTCAGAATATGCTTCTTCATGGATGACCCTGAACTTGCGATTAAAGAGGTATGACTCAAGCAGTTGGCAGTAATTTTGTGGTAGGAGTTTGCTCATCTGGTATATCAATCCTTCGTGCCAAACCCTGTCAAAGGCTTGAGCTACATCCAGAAATACGGCAGGGCAATATTTCTTTTCTTCTAACGCTTGCTCGATGACAGCAGTTATTCGATGGATTTGATCTATTGTGGAATGGTTATTCCTGAATCCGAATTGAAAATCAGGAATGTTTACTAACGGTTTCAGACGTTTTAGTAACAATTTAGAAATGATAGGAAGCAATGAAATTGGTCTATATGATGTTACTTCTTCATCAGGTTTGTCTGGTTTCTTCAGCATGATTATTTGGGCCGTTTTTAAACAGTTGGGCACATATTTTAAGCGTATGCAGGCATTAAATAAGTATGTGATCATGATGATTGCTTTTCGTGGAAGTTCCTTGAATAGACCAGGTGATATTCCATCGATTCCTGCTGCTTTTTTTGGATTAAGATTTCTGTCGATCACTTCGGCAACCTCTATTGGCGTGAACCTTTTAAAAACTTGATTTGGTTGATAAGTAGGTCTTATGTCAATATTGGATTGTATGTTATGAGGTTGGAACACTGTTGCAAGGTGTTGGGCAAAGAGTTCAGCATTTTCATTGTCTTGTCGAATCCACCTGCATTGAGAATTTCTTAGCGGTGGTATTCGAGTTACGGGTCGTTTAAATTTTCTTGTTGCTTTCCACAATGGGTAGTCTTTATCCATTTCTGGACTCAGTCCGCTCAGGTAGTTGTCAAAACATTCCTGTTTGTAATTTTTAATTAGTTTATTGACATAATTACTTACTCTATTGAACGCTGTTTTATCAGCAGGATTTCTGGTAAGATGCCATATTCTCCTTGCCTTTCTTCTTTGCTTGATTTGTTCTCTGATTTCGGCCGGGTATTTGATTTCACACTCTTCTTTGCTTCTTTGTCTTCTAATTCAGGAGTTGCTATGCTGGCTGCCATTCGAATGTGTTCAATGAAGTCATTTGTTTGTTGTTTCAATTCTTCATTACTTTTAAGCCTCACTTTTAAGCTGACCAACTTTTCCAAAGTTTCTCTGAAGAGATCTCAATCTGTATACTTATTTGTGAGATTCTGCTTTTTCTTTTTCTTGATGATTGTCGCGCTTATTGACAGCAGAACGGGTGTATGATCAGATGTTAAGTCATGAATCCTTTCTGCTTGAGTATAGCTGGAAGAAATACCTTTTATGATGAAGAAATCAAGAAGATCTGGAATCTTTGCTGCATCCGTTGGCCAATACGTTGGTCCTCGTGAAGACAGATAATCACACTTGTTTTCGTTAATAGCACTTAGAAGTTCATTTCCTTTTCCGGGTGAAATTAGTCTGGAACCCCATGCCGTATGCTTTATATTGTAGTCTCCGCCAATAAGTAATCTTGGATCAATTTTATTGAAGACATTGGTAAATTGAGATTTCGTTGGGGTATCTCGTGGAGGACAGTATGCTGCCGCAATATTTAGATCTGCACCATTATATTTAATTGAAATAACCGTCGCTTGAATGTAATTTTCACGAATGTTTTCTTGTTGGTAATGTTTAATATTATTTTTAATTAGTACAGCAGATCCACCCCTAGCCACCCTTGTTTTTTCTGTCTATTTTTGCTGGGCGGTTTGAAATTGATTTCCAAATTATCCACTCTTTCTGCTAACTGGCTAAGTGTCTGTTGAATCTGACTGAGCATTTTAATATCATTGTTATTAGGCTCGTTATTAATTCTGATGTGTTTGTTGCATTGGTTTGGTTTATCATCAGATATTTTGCTGACTTGCGCATAAGATAATCCAACTGTAGAAGGTGTGGTTGTTGCTTGTGGCTCAGGTAATTTTTTTATTCGATGTACAACATTTGTTTTATCCTTGTGTTGACTTTTAATTTTATTCTGATATACTGGACATCCTTTATAATTTGCAGTATGCCCTTTTTGATGACGTAATGGTGGATATTTTAGTGGGCTCCGGGTCAAAAATAAAAGATTTTTATTTGCGCGACGTTTCGGGCATGAATACACCCTTCATCAGGCCTTTAATTAAAAAGAAAAAACGTCAATATACAAAATAAATATAAAGGTATCTACACACTTACAATACAAGTAAAACATAAAATAAAATAAAGTAAAAACATAAAAACAGCACTAACACATTTATAACTCGGCGGAACTAGTAGATGCACGAACACGAAGCTTGTTGTCAATAATCTGTCCTTGCCCCAATCAGCTGTTTATATGCATAGCTGAGGTTGTCACAATCAGAACGTCGGTCAACTGCATCTCTCATTTTATTTATGTGGAGCATCTCTAGCAGCATTCTCTTACTGTAGTGTCTCTCAACTTCCAAAAAACATAAAAACAGCACTAACACATTTATAACTCGGCGGAACTAGTAGATGCACGAACACGAAGCTTGTTGTCAATAATCTGTCCTTGCCCCAATCAGCTGTTTATATGCATAGCTGAGGTTGTCACAATCAGAACGTCGGTTAACTGCATCTCTCATTTTATTTATGTGGAGCATCTCTAGCAGCATTCTCTTACTGTAGTGTCTCTCAACTTCCAAATTTGTGACGTTGTTGAGGTCAGGTTGCTGGTTGTTCTCTATGCAATGGAGAGCTAGAGCAGTTTTCTGGGAGCCCCCATTGTTGATGTCAGATCGATGACCTGACAGGCGTTTACGCAATTTTTGTTTGGAGGTTCCTACGTATACGTCTGGTCGTCCACTGGAAGCGTATTCGAGCGGCTTCGCGCTTCGGCCATACAAATGAGCCGCTTGTAGCCGCTCATATGTATGGCCGTAGCGCGAAGCCGCTCGAATACGCTTCCAGTGGACGACCAGCCTACAGCTGGGCAGGCTGCCCTCCTCCCTCTAAACAAGCGATCTTGTAAACCGTGTCCGACTTGTCCATTTTATCCAGCTTCCCTTTGGTATTGGTGAATAATAAAGATTTTAGTGTATTTACCGATCTAAATGCAATCCTAGTGGTCTCTCGATTGCGTATTGGTGCTGCCTTCATACGGCTGGAGAGCCAAGGAATGTATAGGGCACTTCGGTAAGTCACCGGTGAGGGCGGTGGAACATCTTGATGGCGACGGTCGGTGCTTCTTCGGTAGTTGTTAATCATATTATTTATGACATTAGTGGGGAAGGAATTGGAGTACAGGGTTTGTTTGATAATATTTACATTTTTGTGGTGGAAATTAATGTGACTATTATCAAGTACTCTATTGACAAAATTCTGCGCAGTGTTGAATATTACCATCCTCGGCTGTTTTGAATGAAAGTTAATAAGCCGTCCCGAGGATGTTGGCTTTTTGTACCAATCAAAAATTATTGTGGCATTATCTCTAATAGCTTTCACCTCAAGGTACGGTAGCTCTCCTTCTTTCTCAACGTCAACAGTAAATTGTATTTTTTGGTGAAAAGAGTTCAACGCGGTAAGAGTTCTTTCGCATGTTGGTGCGCTGCCTGGCTCTTTTTTGCATTGTTTTGTGTGATGATTTTCGGCACACTTAACGCATTTGCTTTGACGTCTTGGTTATGGCCTTGGCTCTTGGTATGTCCGAGTTGTTGACAGTTCGTGCATTGTGGGATGCCCCTTGACTTTTTAGGTGGTTCAATTTTAACCACTCAATGTGCTAAATTCTTGATATTGTACACTTCTTTGTTGTTATCTTTTTGTTTTAAATCAACGTAAAACAGAGAAAAGGTTTTCCTGACTTTTACACCATCAATTTTGACCATCTTAAATATATTAGTAATACCTGCGACTTCATGACCCATTTTTTCTAAGTCTGCTTTAATTTCTTCGTGACTGATTGTTGATGGCAAGCCTCTAATGACAAATCTATTCAATTTATCACTCTTCAGCTGAAAGGTGTGATATTCGATATTTTCTAGTTGATGACTGGGTTCTTTTTTTAATTCTTCCAGTAATTTTTTGAGATTTCTGTAGTCATTTTCGTTTTGTACGGTAATTTTAATATCACTGTTTGAAAGAGCTTTGAATTTGGTTGATTCTTTTGTAATTTTAAGTACCTTTTGTCGAAAGAGTTCAAAATTGTTGATGTTGCTCACATTTATTGGTGGAGGCAATGGTATTTTGTGGTTTTTCTGTTCAGTGTTGATGTTCTCACTTTGATTAGTACTTTGTAGTGGCGTTTTTGTTGTTGTGCGCCTGCGTTTCTTGTTATTATTATCTAGATTGTGAAATTCCTTTTCCAATTCTTCCTCATCTGTGCAATATTCCCCTTGACTCAGATTATTGAAGTTATTCTGGTGAGAAACTGGAAATTGTCGTAACAACCAATTAGAATTATTTGATTGTTCATGTTGGCTGGAAGTAGGCTGACTTTGGGTGGAAGGCAGATTATTAAGTCGTGCCTCGATTCAGTTAGTTTTTTATTCAAATCATTTATAATTTGTTGCTGACTACTGCATGTGTTAACGAGGTCATCGTATGTTGCCATAGTGGTGAATATTGTTAATAAAAAACATTATTACACAATCACACACATTACATACAATTCACCTTACACTGCACTTTATTATTTTTGTGAACTGTTTTTCTTTTCTTTTTATACTGCTCAATATACCCACGCGGCGGTAAACACGTCTATACACTTCAAAACCGCGCAAAATGTAAATAGCTATAACTTTTTTTCTGTTACGAATTTCTTAATCAAATTTTGGGAGAGTGTTTCTGTGATGTTGAAGATCGCGGTAATGTAAGAAAAAAAATAGAATTTTTGAAAATTTCGAATGAGAAAGTCTCCTTAACTCTTTTGTACTTTTATATAATTGCTTAACTAGCCAATGTTGGTTACAGTTGGAAACCTAGAGTTTGAAGATTCTGGCTCTGAGTATCTACCATCCCCTACACCCTCAGCAGGTAATGACGACACTGAAAAAGTCCGACAAAGCAGGACTTCTTCAGCCACGATATCAGAACAGCATCGGCCAAGGACGTCTAGTTCAATAACTGAAGAACCTCAAATAACCATGTCCAGACTAGAGTCAGCAGCTGAAACCACAGATGAAACTCCTCAAAAGTAGAAAGCGTGTGAAAAAGCCAGAGACTTGGCAGCGAAATGTGATTAAGTTAAAACGAGCAAAAGACGAACAATATCCAATGTCAATGTCCATCCATCGAAACATTGGAGTCGCGGAATGTCAGCATTTGATGCTGCTGCTTAATATTTTGTTTTTTTATTTTTTATTTTTAATATTTTCTATCTTTTTTTTTAATATTTGTAATATTTTTCTGTTTATTTTTATTATTTTGCTTTGTTTTATTGCTTTTGCTATGCTTTACTTTAACTTCAATTACATCTTATTTTATGTTTCCTTTTTTATACTAGCTTTAAGTGTTTCGCCTACTCTTCCTCTTCTATTTTTCTTCCTAGTTCTTCAAATTTTCTTTATTTTCTTTTTCCATGTGTGTTTTGGCTTCTGTGGCTCTGTTGCTCATTTTTTAATGATCAATTCCCCTGATAGAGTGTACAATGAAGGAACGCTACTAAATATTCTTTGCTCCTCTTCCTCAGGGTTGAATATATGTACCTTCAATGCAAGAAGCCTGAGGAATAAAATGGATGAACTGAGATACCTTTTTGATAACACTAAATTGCATGTTATTGTAGTCAATGAGACGTGGCTTAAACCAGAAATTCCAACTTCTTATGTTTCCTTGCCTACTTTTTTTTTCATCGAAATGATCGCTTGGGTCGTACTGTTGTTGGTGTTGCTATTTATGTCACCTCCTCTCTCTCCTCAAAAGTAGTGGGCCAGTCCATTGGCTCGCAGTTTGAATTTATCGCAGTAGAAATAAAATCATCCCATGACAAATGTGTTATTCTAAGTGTCTTCTGTCCACCTAATGTGTTTACTCCTGGTAACTTTTTTGATCTTGTCTCTAGGCTTTCCGGTCATTACGATAATATAATTGTTGCTGGTGACTTTAATGTTGATTTACTGAAGGCTAATGAACGTGCGAATACACTCAAACACTTTTTGGGGTCATTGGATCTATGTATCCTAAATCAACTGCCCACATTTTTAAACTGCCATAATCCATCGCTCCTTGATGTACTCACTGCTACCTCCACCAACTCAGTGTTAAAACATAACCAAATTTCTCCCCCTAGCTTCTTTGATCACGATATTCTCTTCGTCTCGCTTCGTTTTACTTTTTACCCTTCCTCTTCCCTGCCTGCCTTTTCTTCGTATCGTGACTTCAAAAACATCAATTTTACTCGCATTTCTGAAGCTTCTTCGTCTGTATCTTGGGCTGATATCTATAATACAACCTGCATAGACACCAAAATCGATCTGTTTAATTCTTTCACTCAGTCTCTATTTAACCAATGTGTCCCTTTAGTTACAAGGGAATTTTCGTTGTGTTGACTCACTTGAAGTACTTGGAATACTGCTTTCCATTTCGCCCAACAGCGTTGGCTATGATGGAATTTCTCCTCGATTTATTAAGATTCTCTCCCCTTTAATTGTTGAAATTATCACCCATATTTTTAATTATTGCCTGACAACCTCCCAAGTCCCTTTACTATGGAAAAAAACCTTAGTGACTCCCGTACCTAAAAAGCCCTTCCCTGCCGATTTGTCTGATTTTCGCCCTATTAGTATTCTTCCCTTTCTAGCTAAAGTCTTTGAGAAAATTGTATTTACTCGAGTCGTGCGATATCTTGATTCTTATAATTTCCTTTCTAATTTCCAGTCTGGCTTCCGTAAATTACACAGTTGCAAAACTGCTATACTGAAGGTAACGACTGATCTTCGTTCCGCTCTTGATCGAGGTGATATTGCAGTACTAGTTCTTCTTTATTTCTCCAAGGCGTTTGACTCTGTGGTTCACTCACATCTCCTTCATAAACTTAGTCAACGGTATCACTTCTCTTCTTCTTCTGTTCGTCTTTTTTCTTCTCTTCTCTCTAATAGGTTTCAGTGTGTTCGGCACAATAATGCGATATCCTCTTTCCTTAGAGTACCTCCAGGTGTGCCTCAGGGTTCGGTTCTTGGTCCTTTGTTTTTCTCCCTTTATATTAATGATCTTCCATCCGTTATCCGTCACTGCTCTTTTCATCTCTATGCTGATGACTTTCAGCTATATATCTCGTGTCCTCCTCATCAGAATGAGTACTGTATCTCTAAACTCAATAGAACCCTATCTCAAATTAATGAGTGGAGTCCTAGTAATTTCCTTAAACTAAATCCAATTAAATCACAAGTACTTTTCCTTAGTCGTTGCTCGCTGTCCCTGGATGGTTTCTCGCCTATTTTACTTGATAATGTTCCTCTACCAATCGTTGAATTGGCCAAAAATCTGGGTATTGTTGTCAATTCCAAACTCTCCTGCTATAATCATGTCTCATTGATGCTCTCTAAAATCTATGGCACTCTTCGTAAATTGCGGCTACATGGAGGTCTGTTATCTTCGCCTATTCGATCTAAACTCATAAAATCACTTGTTGTTCCCCATTTTCTGTATGGCTCGTTGGTGTACATTTCCTTCGACTCATCCAGCCTTCAGCGTCTTAAAGTGGCATTTAATGATTGCATTAGGTTCATTTTTCATATGAGAAGGTCTGATCATGTGTCGGGTGTCCAAAATTCAATACTGGGTTGTGACCTCTTTAAATTCCTTGATCTCATGGCTCTACTTCTCTTGCATAAGGTCTTTTATTCCAAAAGTCCCTGCTACCTTGCTGACTTCCTTGTTCCTTTGCAATCCTTGAGATCCATCAAATTCCTGATTCCTGCCCACACTTCCCTAATTGGTAGTCGCTCCTTCTTTGTGTATACTCTTAGAACCTGGAATCATCTTCCTAGTCACATTCAGAGGATGAGCACGGCCACAGTATTCAAAAAACATGCATCTATTTTTCTATCTTCTCCGTCTCACTAGCTTTCTTTATCTTTCTTTCTTCACTTTCCTTCTTCATTCTTTTTACTTAATTCTGTATTTTATTCATAATTTTTTTCTTCTTTTATTAACTTTCCAGTATAGGAAGTTATTGTAATCGGTCCGAAAATCGAAATAGAAAATTTCAACGTATTTTCATCTTTCAAGGTCCCAGGAGCATTTTAAGCAAAAAATTGGGAGGAAGTATGTGTGTGTGTATGTGCGTACGGATGTGGTCATTTTTTCCTGCACGATATCGCGCGAACCAAAACTGATATCGAGTTAGTTGAGGTGTTGTTCGAAGCGTATTAACCGAAATATGATCTGAAAAGAATTTCATGAAATTCGGTCCAGCCGTTTTTTTGTTTGAGCGACGTAAGTGATTTTAGTACCTGCACGATATCGCCCGAACTACAAAAGATATTGACTTACTTGAGGTGCCGTTCGAAGCGTATTAGCGACAATATTACCTGAAAAGATTTTTATAATATTCAGTCCAGCGGTTTTTTGGTTTAAATGACTTAAGTGATTTTTGTACCTGCAAGATATCGCGCGAACTATAAAAGATATCGACTTAGTTGACGTGCCGTTCGAAGAGTATTAACCAAAATATGATCTGCAAAGATTTTCATAAAATTCGGTCGAGCCGTTTTTTGTTTAAGCGGCGTAAGTGATTTTTGTACCTGCACGATATGGCCCGAACCACCAAAGATATTGACTTACTTGAGGTGCCGTTCGAAGCGTATTAGCGACAATATAATCTGAAAATATTTTTATAATATTCGGTCCAGCGGGTTTTTGGTTTAATTGACTTAAGTGATTTTTGTACCTGCACGATACCGCGCGAACTAAAAACTATATCGACTTCATTGAGGTGCCGAAAAAAATTAATACATCAATTTTATATACATTTTCGTCATCCTAATCTTGTAAGTGCGCAAATTTAGTTTGACATTTTAACGAAAATATTGATAAACAATTGTGACAAATTCTCGGTATTATGCATATATTCTATATTGCCTATTGTTCATTTATTATTAAAATATCCAATCATAATATTCAACATCCATCATACTGGGAAGTTGATCGTGTGGACCGAAAGGGTCGAACCCACATCCGAACTAGTTTCTGCTTTAATTTTATTTTAATTTTAGTTTTAATGTAATTGTAATATAATTTAATTCTAATTTGTAAATCTAATTTTAAGCTTTTTATAAATCCTTTCTGTTGTTGTAATTCCTGTATGTACTCTAAAAGATGTGAATCTTGTGTACTCTCCAAAAATAAATTATTATTATTATTATTAAAAATATCGCAATCAAAAAAACAATATTGTTCCTGCCAAGACAGCTAAAATAGGTGAATGTCCATGTTCCAAAAAAAGTCATCTTTTTTTCTTTTTTTTATATGAAAAAACCCTTGGTACTACCAGTCCGTCATGTCGTTCAGTTCATGGTGCAATGTCTAGTAGTAAGCTTGGTTTGAAGAATAGAGGAGAATAGGAAAGGTTAGAGGGGGTCTGGAGGGTGTAGAAGAAAATGACGATGAACCTCACGTTTGAACTCTAAGGTGTTGTACGAGTTCGGAAATAGTAGAGTACCAACATGGGGCGCATTTGAAATATATTTTGGTGGGCTTGGAACACATTTTTCTAGACAAGTCGTTCTTATTTAATTATACAGTAGTTATGCAGGTTTTTATGCGCCCCATGGTTTTATTTTAGTCTGTTAAAAGTCCCAGAATATTACTTGATCCGTTGACGCAGCGCCACAAAGTGCCCCTAGGCATACGACATGAGAAAACAGCACGGCTACTATTGCACGATTTCTTACCAGACGCCAGAATCTCAAAAGGTCCATGTTTGTGTTCTTATTATTTTCTAGTTTTTGGTACAGCTTATAATTTCAAATAAAACCATTTAACTTAAAAGTTTTTTACCTATTTTTTATTTTCTAGTTTTTAGTTTGATCTTTGGCTCCTGTCATTATGCATATTCCTCATCCTTTCCAACTCTTTCAGCGCATCTTTATTGCACGGTTTCTTGCCCGTTAATTTCTGACAATTGTAACAGCATAATGGCGCGATAAATCGTGGGCGCCACTTATGCGAGGTATTACCCCCTTAGCCATAAGCCCGGAAAGCCATGACCAAGGAGCCAATACCATACATAAGAAAGGGAAATAACTTCCGGAACCCCTACGCCGGCCACACGGAGTTATCTAGCTCGCCGGAGGGGTCGTGGGGTGTGTGGCCGGGCCGATACCGGTATGGTTCACCACTTACATTTGTCACGATACTAACTACAACTCCTTACATCTTCAATCGGGCAGCCCCGGAGCTATGCCGTCGCCATCCGTTCCCATGCTCGTTAATAATACGAAGTATCAGTAACCAGCTAGATAAGGCACCACTTAGGAATTCTGAACAAGCAATCAAACCACAGCTCAACCATCCCAAAAAAATATTCAAATCTAGTCCGACATTATAATTGTTTATTATATCTGTCAAATACACTTGATCGACTAACCCTAAGGTGATAGAAAAAAATTCAACCAAACAAACAGTATGACAAGATAATTCGCATTTAGGTGAATTCAATACATGTTAAAAAAACAACCCTCGTCGTTCTGGTACCAGCACGTCTTGGTGTACAAAAACAATTACATATATTGGTATATAGTATGATCAAAAATTATTGACGAAAGTCAAAACAACACCAAAAGAATCAAAAAAAATAATAATCGCAATCATCAATGTAATTAAATAACAACAACAGGAGTGTTCAATTTCAGTAATTAATTACAGAACTATTGCTTCACAAAACTAACACTGTACTTCGTTACACGTGAAGATCCTTAATAAAAAAATTAAAAGTTCTGTGATCATTTACCGAAAAATTGAAGTATAAGTTAACTGTTTAAATTATTGAATTATATAAATTAAATGTTTAAATTATTGAATTATTAAAACCAAAAAAAAATCGATCAGTGTAAATGATTTCAATATGTTAATACTTAGTTCGTAAAAAAATCACAATGTAAGAAAAACTTAACTGGGGTAACACGAAGTCACCATTTCTATATTTGGTTTTTTTATTGTAATCTACGAAAAATTTTCTTCAACCGCAGTCCTCAGATTCCGCTTGTGATAACCTCGTTAAACCAAATAACTATTTCACCTAAGCCTGGCCTCTGCCAGAATATTCCGCTTGTATCCTTTCCGTAAAATTTAAGAAAGCGTCCTCTTCAATAATATCGCCCTCGTAGAGATTTTTTTTTTAAAACTGACGACCTAACGTACCTGTTGGTAGACTGACCTTGCAACCTCAAACCTGTGTAGCATCCAACACCATCCAGTGCAGACCCTTCCCTCCGCCTAAGAATGCTTCCAGCGTGCAATAATATTCCTCCCGCAGGGCAGCTTACTTCTCCATACCTGGTCACTCTGGGAACCTCTCTATACCTGCTTCTTCAGGATCCGTAAAACACTTATCATCAACAGTGTGCTGGATACAGTTATACAATGCTGGTGGGTTTGGTTCAGCTAGACCGGTGGCAATCGATAATTGTGCTTAACAAGAAACTATTTTTGCCCGTCGCACTAGTCACGGGGAGACCTTTACCCGGATTGGATTGCGAGTTTAATACAACCGAACAAATTACTAATGGTAAAGCGTTAAATATATCTTAACCCGGACCCGACAAAATAATCTTGGTTAAAACCCAAAATAAACGTCTCGTCTTCCCAATCTCTAAAATCCGACTTCCAAAATCTAATTCATTTTTCTTTTTTCTCCTATCGTCCAGGCTACTCCTTTTTCAAAAAAATTTATATAATTATTATCGACAGTACTTTCAGTCCAGTACTTTTCCAGTGTTTGCAGGTAATTGAAACCGACCGTTACATGCCCTCGGGTCCACAAGGCCGACTCGCGAGGCAGTGAGGAGCCGAAAAGAACGGACGGTATTTATACCATAAGACCTAATATTTTTGACGCCAATGTGGGACTCGACTCATACCCTGAGCTTAAGAGGTCTCATGCTCTAGTGAGCTAGCCGGACATATATGAACTACTTGATTATAAAAAGAGCGGGAGAAAAGCTAGCTAAAATTTAGGCTCATGGTGGCAACCGTAATTTGCGATGGCCAGTCTGGAAAACCTCCCGGAGCAATATCTGGAGTTGCGAATAACCGGCGGAAGACAATACCACATTGTCCCCCGACGGACATCCACAAGTCTCCAAACATTTACGTACCACCCCAGTTGTCTCTCGCTCCATCGGGCCAGTCTCCAGCAATACCACATTGCCTTTGACTCCACCCGGTGGAACGACAGCCAAACAGTCTGCTGAGAGACCTTCTCCAGACTGACCGAAGACTAAGGACCGAGTAAGGAGTGTGAGAAGACTATGCCTCAGTAGGTGGATCTGGTCTGGCAGATCCGGATGAATAATTCATTGAAACTTGGCCCCAGACTGCCAAGTGAAACAAGAAGGTGTACCATCCGCTAGGGAAGCTACCTAAGCGGACCACGCCGGGTACCTTATTATTAACCGGTGAAGCCGGCGAGATGCCTTCTTAGGGCTACTCAGAGGAGCGCTTGCTTCGACGACCTTCAGGGACGTAAGTCTTTTGCGTGATATACGCCTATGTTTTTTCCAGCCAAATCCTCCAGTTCGTACAAGCTAGTTCCAATTTTTCCACGTATCCGGGCTTTCACAAACCTCGGTGCCAACTTGGCACTGAAGCGACCTGCTCGGTTACTCACCCAGAAGGTTCTACGGAAAACCTCATCGCCAGGGCGAAACCCGCCCACGCGGCAACGCAAGTTGTACCGAGTGGTGTGCCTGGTGTGCGCGGCGGCTATATGTAGCGCAACCCGCTCACGAAGTCTCTGCAATTTGTCCGTCAAGGGCAAGAAAGCGATGTCACCCTCCTGGAAAACGTTCAGTTTCTTCAGGACTGGATAAGCGGATCCGTGCAGGATCATATGGCAACCAAACAGGGCCTGATACGGTGACATGCCTATCGCCTCGTGGTGGGCACTACGAAGAGCACATTCAATGGACGACAGATGTCTATCCCACTCACGATGATCCTCCTTTAAGTACGCCCTGATAGCGGCTAGGACGGATCGATTCACCCGCTCGGAAGCGTTAGGGTGCGGCGAATATACGGCGGTGCGCACATGTCGCACGCCATACTCGTTTAACAGTTTAGCAAACTCTTTGGAGGTGAATTGCCGACCATTGTCGGAGAAAATGGTTTCAGGGACTCCAAAGGTGTGAAAAATAGTTTGCTCGAGAAACTTGACGGCCCCCGCCGTGGTCTCAGCGGACACGGGGTGCAGGAAGGCAAACTTGGTGAAGGCGTCCAAGACGACAAACACTGCCGTATGGCCTTTTTTCGACCGGGGATAAGGACCCAAGAAGTCTACGTACAAAAATTGAAACGGCTTCGACGCATCCATGGGATTGCCCATAGGTGGTCGTAGTACTGAACTGGGGGCTTTGGTGGTCTTGCAGACCTCACAGTTGGCGATGTATTCCCGCACTTGTTTGGACATACCTGGCCAGAAGTACTTAGTTCTCAGACGGGTTAGAGTCTTCACTATACCGCCATGGGATGTTTGGGGTGGCAGGTGAGCCGACTCAATGAGTGGCGCTGTCAGTTCCGTTGGGACCCACAACTTCCATGTCAGATCGTCAGCAACTGAGTCTCCAGTACTTGGGGATGTACGCTTGAATACGTACCCATCTTCGACTCGCAGGTCTGGTAACTGCGGTGAGGTTTGCCTGATTCCTTCAACCAGACGAAGATAATCAGGGGACTTGAAGGACGGGGCATTTAAGTCCACGTCGAAACACAAGGATAAGTCGTCAACGCAATCCATGCGTGACAAGGCATCGGGAACCACATTGTGGGTGCCTTTACGGTGTTCGATCGTAAAGTCGAACCCCTGAAGCTTAAGACTCCACCGGGCTAAACGGCCGTTAAGCTCCTTCTGGCTCATGAGCCATTTTAGACTTGCATGGTCAGTAATGACCGTGAACGTCTGTCCCTCCACATAAGCCCTAAACTTTTTTATACTCAGCACGGCGGCATAGCATTCGAGCTCAGTAATGGTGTAGTTCCGTTGTGCTCCGTTCAATTTCTTGGACATATAAGCAATCGGATGTTCTCCTCCATCCATGTCCTTTTGAAAAAGCACACTACCTACACCAGTCCTGCTGGCATCGCACTGAATATAGAAAGGCTTAGAGAAATCGGGGGTGACTAAGAGAGGAGCTTTCGTCATCAGCTCTTTCAAAGTCCCGAACGCCTGCTGGGCCTCATCAGTCCAACTAAAAGACTTAGACTTCAAACAATCCGTGATTGGAGAAGCCACGCTAGCATAATTGGGAATGAAACGCTGATACCATCCGGTCATACCCAAGAACCTCCGAGTCTGCTTATGAGACTTCGGAGTCGGGAAGTCCTTGATGGCCGTCACCTTGCTAGGATCGGTTTTCAGAGTCCCATCACCAATTATGAAGCCGAGATACTTCACTTCAGTCACGCAAAATTTGCTTTTAGCCAGATTGAGTGTTTACCCCGCACGACGGAGACAGCTGGCTACCTCGTCTAACAGCTTTAGGTGGGAGTCAAAGTCAGGTGAAACTATGAGAAGGTCGTCCAGATAAACAAAAACGTTTTCACGTAAATGGCCCGGGATGGCTTTATCCATCAAGCGACACATACGCTGTGGGGCATTGCATAAGCCGAAAGGCATAACTGTAAACTGGTACAGGGGACGACCTGGGACAGTGAAAGCTGTCCGCTCTCGCGACTTCTTCTCTAACGGAATTTGCCAGAAGGCGTCTTTAAGGTCCAAGCTCGTGATGAACTTGGTGTCTTGGAGACGACCAAGAAGACCATCAATATGTGGAAGTGGATAGGCGTCTTTAACAGTGACACTATTGACTTTGCGAGAGTCAAGGCACAGGCGGACTTTACCTGGTTTCCGAACTAACACCACTGGAGAATTCCAGGGACTGTTCGACGGCTCAATCACCCCCAGAGCCAACATCCTGTCCAACTCACCATACATCAGCTGTTGTACGGCGGGTGAAACCGGATAATGCCTCTGTTTAATGGGAACTGAGTCACCAGTGTCAATGACATGTTCCTCCAGGTTAGTCTTTCCCAGTCCTAAGACTTCGAAAGAGGGAAATCTGGCCTTGACGCGTTCCAACCGTTCGCATTGCGTGGACGTTAAGTCATGCATTTTTGCTGACACGGGTGTAGCGTTGATCTCGCAGACTAGTTGGGGAGCGAGGCCGAAAAGATTCCAAAAATCCATCCCGAGGTACAGTCTCTGGCTGAGACTGGGCACCACATAGATGGTCATATCACGGGTCCTTCCTCCAAAGGATACGGGAACCTGGATATAACCGCACATTTCCTGCGGAGCCCCGTCAGCAGTTCGCACCGTAGTGTGCAAAGTGTAGACTGTAACTTCGGGATGGTTGGCTAGAAAGGAATCAGCATCTCTTCCCAAACAGCTGATATTAGCACCACTGTCCAATAAACCATTCACTTCTTCATTCGATATAGTGACCTTAGCAAATGGACGGTTATCTGACAAGTCAGAGATGATTGCAGAAACCACTTTCTGCGAAAGGTGTCGCTTCTCCTTTGCTCGTACCCTAATTTTGGGAGGGGTATGCCGAGAACGTAGGGAGTCCACAAAAGGGGGCTCCGAAAAGATGCGGGCACGAGTGGAGATATATCTCTTCCAACGGGAAATAAATGAAAGTTTAACCTCCTCGGAGGGAAAAGTAGGAAGAGCCTCAGATGACGTAAAGTCGCTGATGGTAGTCATAGCCTTGGTATTAGAAGAAGGGATAACGGGCGAGCTTAGCTCGGGCGCGGACTCCCGTATGGTCTCGCACCCCGACTCCGGTTTCCCTGGCAGGTAGGGCATACTGGTGTCACGACTCCTGGCTTGCCGCACTTGTAGCAGAACATGCCACGAGTCTCAGATGGGCAGTCCATAAATGGATGGCCCGGTTGCTGACAATTCCAACACCGGAGGGGTCGTGGATTCGTCGGGGGCTGACGCATAGCCGTCAGTTCGTCTACTCCCTGTGAAGATATGTCCGGTAACACATGGTTGGTCTGGTAGGTTGTTGAATATTCAACTTCATGTACTTGCCGATCGGACCTACGTTCCAGTCGCTTCTGTTTTTGCCAGCGTTCGGCGCGGATGCAGACTTCCCGTAATTCATACATAGACGAAAAACGTTGCCCTATCACTACCGAACCCAAGGGTGCATCTAAATTCTGCACAATTATGTCCACTAGGTCCGACTCTGGCATTGGATTGGACATACGGTTGTACAATGACAACAACTAAATTGTCTAATTAGGTGAAGCTTCAACCCTTCCCAATCGGGGTCACGTACCTGCCGGCGGAACTGGGACCAGTACCAGTCTTCGGCTCTGCCGGTCAATAAGGCCGAGATATTTCGGCATACCTCAGACTGGCTGACCCCCTCGTCACTTGCCCTCAGTTCCAACCGGAACAAAAAATCCTCCGCCGACAGCGCAGGGCTCTCACCGGAGAACTTGATGTTCCAAGATGTCACTGAGGACTTGCGGCGATAAGTTCCGGCACACGAGTCCCTTCGGGCTTCAGGATATGCCGGCTCAGCCGGGGAAAAGTAGTGATCGAGGTTAGGAGTCGCCGGCGTCTGCAGCGCACGGTGCTGAGCAAGAAGCGCATCTCGTTCTCGTCTCACCGCTTGGAGTTGCTCCTCGAGAGAGGGAGCGTTTTCCTCAGCATTCGGCGATTCGTCAGGGGCGGCTTGGGATCCGCTTGGCAGGTCACTCCCGCTACGATCAGAACTGGCAACTTTTCCGCTTCGAAGCTCCATTTTCTTAACGTGAACGAATCAAAGTGAACAAAATAATTGGGATTGCTATGCTTCTAAAGACGTGCTAATATTACCTGTTAATACTACTGGAAAATCATCAACATCGACAGTCGATCAAATAGTGCCAAAAATAAGTTCAAAATCAAAACAATTAGGACGTCGTTTCAACAATAACCAATGAACGTTCTCGCAATTCACAAGCACCGAAATTCCGAAACAAAATTAGTACGCAAAATAGTTTTCTAAAATATTCCAGGATGGTTGAGTCGCAGCATGAATCCCCTCAGGACCCCCAGGCGTCGATGTCCTCGATGTCTCTTGGTGGAGACTATGAAGCACAGTCATCACCAAGAGTCACCCACATCGCCGACACAACTTCAGGTCTATACCCAAAAGACGGATAAAAAGAATGTAAATTCGCATCGCCACGAAAAAGAAAGGAAACTTCTTCAAAAAATAAAAAAATTTGGGGAATCCGCTGTTCAACCACAACCGAGCTACCTTTCGGAAATTCAATCAGTTGGGATGAACAGACGAAGAAAAACGAATCAGGACAAAACAAAAATAGAATTTAATAATCTGAATGGACCTTCAGAAGGAACAAGGGGCGCAGTGGCAGGCGTTAACACGCCTGTTACCAGAGACGGTTAAGCCCTTGTACCCACTTCAACTTCCATCAGGAAAAATTAAGAGAGGATCCTGTTCAAAGACCGACGCAGTGGCAGGCGGTATCACGCCTGATACCAGAGTCGCCGGCCCCAGAAACAGGACAGGGAGGAACCCCTACTACACCTGCACGCATAGCCAAGCGAACACCGCTTGTTAGCAAGCCGTGCAGGTCAGCATGGCTCGAAGCTACTCCAAAACGAAGAAGTTACCGCGTAAGTGAACGGACAGGCCTAAAAGCGAAAACAACTAAAAATTCACATAGAATTTGGACAAACGCTGAAAAAAAAATTCGGCAAAACAGACAAAGGCTAAGGCCTCGCGGTACTACCTTAGCCCACGGCGAGCGCTGGGTAAAAGTGGTGAATCATAAAAAAAATCAAATGTTGTCCGTGAAGGCACAAGTGGTACTAAACCAAAAAAAATTTAAACTTCAAGGTCCGTGTAGGACAGTCAACGGGCTTTAAAAGCCGCGTTGGGCGCCATTTATGCTGTTACACAATCAAGCTCCTCAATACATAGCCCTTCCAAAGCCCTTACGCGACTCAATGCTACATACGCTTGCCCTTCCTCAAACAGTTTGGAGCCCAAATACACTACAGCATGGTCAACAGTACTACCCTGCATTTTATGGACAGTGGACGTCCATGACAAAATTATTGGCAACATCCTTCTCTCGGCCATTCCATAATTAAACTTTGCAGGAAATTGTATGGCTTTAGGATGGATAGGGTGTACGCCGTCCCTTTCAAAATCAATTTGAACAGATGGTATGTCTGTTTCATACATTTGCGTTCGACGCCAGGAGGCCATACAATCTCTGTGATGTAGCCGATAGCGCCGTTCACCAACCCTTTCGAGACGTCAACGTTAGCACGTAACATAACTTTGGCTCCTATAAATATTTCAAGTTCTTGTGGTAAACCACCGGTCTTGTTAATATCTGCTGGTATGATATCGGTTATATTAACGTTGTCCATATTTCGTGAGGCATCTACCAGCTGGTCCTGGGCTTTGATTTTGTATATACGGGCACTTTTGTTACGGAATGAATTAAGAACCACATTGTTGTGATTTTTAACCTGTTGGTTGGTTGGGTATACTCTTAACGCCTTATCGATAGCGAACTCACCAACTGCATCTTGATGAACTCTTCCCATAAGTACACTAAAATGCTCAGATGTCAGTTCGCCAATTCGCAGTGCATTTAGCACATCAATGAAGGCATTGTCTCCTTGTTGACGCATGTTTTCAGTCAGCTCACAAAGCGTGAATAAATGCCAGAGATGTGTGGCTGGCTGAAGATGCTCGGGCTGTTTAAATATAGAGATCTCCAAACAATAATACATTGACTCCTCCAAAGAACTCGTCATCGCTGTTTTTGAGTTGTCTAAGACGGAGATCAATCATACAGAGCATTTGGTATGACACCATAGAAATTTCGTCGATAATCAGAAACTCCACCTGCCTCCATTGTTGCCTCATTGTCCGCAAGAAATTTCCCGTTAGTGGAGACATTCCTGTCATACGACCATCCTGCTGTACAGGCAACTTTAACATGCTATGAATTGTTGAGCCGCTGATAAGCCGTGCTGCTACTCCCGTTAATGCACATACTTTTACTGCGTCCTTTACATAGCATCTATTGATTTGATTTCGCAGTAAGTTCAATAAGAACGTTTTTCCTACACCGGCTCCACCAGTAAAGAATATTCTCAATCTTTCGTCACCACCAGATATCTGAGTTTGAATTGATTTGGTTAACATCTTAAATATTTCTCTTTGACCAGCATTCATAGCTCGTTGAGCCAGTTGGAACTGGTTTTCGTTCATGGGCAAATGTTGTACTTCTTCTTCTTCTTCTAACTCAGTAGGCTCAACTTCTTCTAATATGTGGAACGCGTGCACTTGATTGAATGCATTTTCGAGCTGCCTATCCCGCTCAGGATAAAGTCTCATATGGGCACTTCTTTCTCTAAGCTGTTGTTCCCTCGCAAGGAATGCTTCTCTAGCGTTATTGTATTCTCCAATGAGCTCACCCTCGTTACGGTAAGACATATACTGCAATAACAAACTGTAATAGTAAGCTTCTGGATCGGTCGCTGCCACGAAGTTTGGTACGCGTACAACGGCTGGTGTATTTCTTATTGTCATTTTCATGTTGTCTCTAAGTGTAATAAGACGCCTCTTCGTTATTTTTTCTTGTTGTATATACGCATCTGCATCAATATTTTCTTCATTGCTGTGCGCTGGCTTTGCATAGTATGGCTCGAACAACATCGCAAATTCGAATAGGCTCATGGTGCTGAAGTTGTAGTCTGGGTGTTCGGTTGGTCGTTTTTCGTATCTCTCAAATATATTAGCACAGTATCCAATTGCTTGCCCATTGTCACCAAACTTTAAAACTTTGTAGCGCTGTTGAGGTTTACGAGTATTGAGAAATACAGCTTTTCTCGAGCTATCTCGCAAATTCAGATGGCAAAGCCTGAAAACGCACTCACATGCTGAAACTTGGCGTTCTTTTAATATGCGCATACATATTTTGAATAGTTTACGGGACACGTGAGTTTCTTCTCTCCTAATTTGTTGAATAGCTCGTGTTATTTCGCCGTCCAAGTTTGTAGGTTCCGATTTGGCTACATATTTAGCAATGTAGTACGCAATTGACTCGTTTGTGCCGCATGGTTGAATGTCCATGTTACCTTTCCACATTTTAAGAAATTTAGGGTTGTAATTGTTGACCCAACGATCATTATTTCTTCGTTGTAGCACACATATTCTTCCACCATTACGAATGAATTCGTCACTAGAAGGATCAATAACATGTGTCTCTGTGCACTCCTCACGAGGAAAGTTGAATCGGCATATGTTTGTGGTGTTATTTTTAAAACATGTAGTAGATGATGCATCTGACATTTCCTTACCAATTCCTGCAATTCTGGGTCTTCTGGGGCAATAGTTGTACAACACACTGAGTCAATGCGAGCTATTCCTTCCGGAGTCTCAACAGATGGATGATTTTCAACCCAGACAACCATATGCAGATGCGGACTCCCTCTATTCTGAAACTCAATACGCCACCAATGATCTTTTACTCTGCTGCCGAATATTCCAATGTCAGTTTTAAGAAAACGCATCAACGCATTCACGCGTACCATAAAGTGTCTGCTCACGGCAACTGGGTACAATTCAATCAAGCGTTGAGTTTCATTGACATCTAAACTGAGTGGATCAACATTTTGCATACCGTCAGCCATAAGAAGGACTTTCCTCATGTCAGTCCAGTAGAGGTCATTGCAACTCAATGTAACAAAATAGTTTGGAGGACCTAGACATCTTATCTGTGCTATTAAATCACTAAGCGCGCTACGCCAATAAGCAGCAAAACCTCTTAGATTCTTCAAATATAAATGCAGGTCCTCTATTTTGTTCCCGTTTTCACCTTCTACTTTTCTCGCACATGCGGCGATTGTTGACTTTACTCGATAGTACTCAAACATGGAGAGAGCATAGAAAAGGTAGTCGTTACGCTGAAATCTAGAGTCTTCGCCTAAAATACGGAACTGATAGTAGTCCAATGGACTTATATTCACAGGTCTGCTTTCTTTCAACCCATTTTTACCTTTCGGAAAAAGTTGATACCACGCAAATTCTTCCGCTTTTATCTCATGGGCTTCATTGACAATGTTATCGCTTGTCTTCCTTCTAATTTCATTAACGTTATGGGACAATTCAAGCTCATCTTCGACATCAGGTTGTGCGTTATCTACAGACAACATTACAGATGTTTGTATAACGGCAACTGCTGTTCTTGTGCCCGAGATCTCGTGCTGCATTGAAGGGCACATTTGAGGTATTTCTTGAGCGCCAATATCATGATTGACCTCTTCTCTGGAATGCACGTCAACGTATGTGAGTGTGTACGCAATATTGCGCGACCCGAGGTTTCGTTTACAGATACGGCAAAGTTCTCGTAAGGTGTCACATTCTATAACACACGCTTTGCCATTGCCCGCAATTGGTGCTCCTTTAGGACCACAGCAATGAGAATCAGCGAAATAGTATTTGTCACCATTCTTAAATACGCTAACTGATTTCTGGGAGGCTGTTAACATACCTGCCACATGGTTGTCAAACAGTTGAGTCAATGCATCAAACAAGGTCATTCCAATATTGTTGTCATTGACAACATCTTGCATACTACCAAATAGAAGCGTGTCGCTATCATACTGAACAGTAAATGACCTATCGTACATACGTATATTGTCCCTGACAACGTGAAAATTTCGCACTTCTAAGTATCCAGTTTCATTGAGTTCGTGCGGTTGTAATAGGGCTCGTATTTTGGAATAAAGGGAATCACCTTCTATCATTATATTGTTCAGTGTATTTGTAGACCATCGGCTTGGGTCTAGAATTGCGGCTCGCAAAATATTGGCCATTGATATGGCGCTACATTGAATGCCGGCATAGCCTGAAGTAAATATGTTTTCGTCACCTTGATGCCACGATGCTCGAACTATCTTGGCAACATTATTAATGGGAACGAACGCACTATTTACTTTATCGTGAAGCTCTATGTCTCTGGCTATTTCAGTCTCAGTAAGCCGTATTAAGTCTTGCTCATTGATTTGGGCATATTCATCAATATGGACGTCTTTGTAAAGCGGATTATTCGCAATCAACCATCTCAGGGCGCTATAAACTCTTTCACGAGATATTGTGAATTCCTTGGTGACGTTTAAATTTTCCAAATGTTCAGTGACTACAACAATACCTGACCGGCTTGAAGACTTTGGAAGCATGGTAGGAAGTTTTTCGCTGACTTCGAAGATATCTTGAGCGAATAAAACTGCTTGCCCGCGGAATCCGAACTGCCCAAAAATCCCACTTAATTTTACTATTTTGACAAATGGGACAACCCTACAAAGCAAGCGTTGTTCTGCCTGTGTTAAAGCAAGTAAAGCATGAGGAACATGACCAGGGTCTAGATTGTTCCAGTAAGCCTTTGCTGGTGATGCTCTTTTATTGCTAGTCACGTGAGTTTGACAGCGAGAACACAATAGCAACGTAGGCTTCGTAGATAATTCTGTCGGAAGATATAACAAAGCAGCGGTGTTGTAACGTACTATGTGAACTTGATTCGAATAACAACATTTTTTACAAATTTCACAAATACGATCGCATAATGTATTAATGGCATTTTCAAATACCTCTACATGACAGAAGTCTGCTGATTGTTTAGCTCTCCGCCGTGCTGAATTTTTTCTCAAGTTTGTTAGTCTTGCCTCACGCTGCTCGGGCGTTTATGATGCAACATAGCTATGGGAACGCTCCCGTTGCTTCGACAATCTCGCTTCGCGTTGGTCAGGCGTTTGTAATGCTAGCTGTTCCCGTCTACTTTGTAGTTGAGCATGCTTGTCGTCTTCACTCATTTTAGTGCGCTTTGCTATATACTCTTTCCTCGCTTTTTCTAGCCTCCTTTTTCGCTGTGTTTTAGTTTCAATTTTTTTATTAATTTTTTCTTTCATATTGTTCCCACGAGTATTGGACAAATAACAGTCGACCCCCCCAGAGGTCCGTGTAGAGGGGCAAGGCTCTTATACAACAAGGTGTGCCCAGCCTTGAGGCTGAAACGCTAACGACATATCATTTTTATCCACCCTAATGCCACACAGTCCTCGGCACGTTTCTAACGTTGACTTGGGTGGTGTATCGCTAACGACGTATCATTTTTATCCACCCTAACGCCACACAGTTCTCGGCACAATACAGAAACCTTAACTTTGGTGCATTCAAAAGATCAAAAATCATTCCAATGAAATAACCTGATCATTATTGTATTCCTTTTAGTGTTAATTCAGTTATTTTTGGATTTCACTTTTCACAAAATTCTGGTGAACTGATTAGGGGGCGTTCAAGTATTACGTTTCGCAATTTTTGAAAATTGTTGACCCCCCCCCGCCCCTGTAACGCATCGTAACGTTTTACAAACCTTCTCCCCCCCAAAATGCGTTACGTATTACTTGAACGCTCCCTTAGTTATGCATACCATATTTCAGAACATATTTGCAAAAATCATCCGCTGTTTTGAATTTTCAAATTTTGACCACAGAATCGTCATTTGTGACCCTGAAAACCCCCCGAAACCGATTTTCAATGGATTCAGCACACATTTCCAAAATTCACTCGCCATATTGCCGCCACCATTTTGAATTTTCAAGTTTTGACCACGGAATCGTCATTTGTGGCCCTAAAAACCCCGCGATACCGAATTTCAATGGACTCAGAACACATTTGCAAAAGTCATCCGCCATGTTGGCGCCGCCATTTTGAATTTTCAAATTTTGACCGCAGAATCGTCATTTGTGGCCCCAAAAACCCCCCGATACCGATTTTCAATGGATTCGGAACACATTTGCAAAATTCATCCGCCATATTGGCGCCGCCATTTTGAATTTTCAAATTTTGACCACAGAATCGTCATTTGTGGGCCTAAAAACCCCCTTATGCCGAGTTTCAATGAAATCGGAACTCAATTGGAAAATTCGTCCGCCATCTTGGAACCGCCATCTTGATTTTTTTACAAAATGGTCAGATTGCATTGTCACGGGAACTCAATGTGTGGGCAAAGTTTCATAAGAATCGGTTTAGTAGAAGTAGTTGAAAAAGCTGTCGCAAGATTTGAACCAAATATACGAGGTCAAGCTAAATAAAACCATTAAAAATCAAGAAGACGGTTCCGAGATGGCGGCCGTTTTTGCAATTATGTTCCACCGAGCCCACGACATGGGTATCAAATGAATACAGTAAACTGTGTGACGTAATTTTAAATCTAATAGAATTGCCATCATAAATAAACTAAAAAGTAGAAAATAAAATAAATTTAAAAAAAAATTTTTTTAAAAAAATTCTTTTAATTAACTAAAAAATGTACTGAAAAGTAAAAAATAAAAAATATTTAAAAGAAAGCGTGAAATTTCAATTTTAATGAAAAAGTTAATTAAAAGAATGGCGCATTTTTCATCCAAAAATTTTGTTAGAATTTTCTTCGAAGTGAATTGAGCAAAACAACAAGTTTAAATTAATTTTTTTTACTACGCCTTATAAATTAATACATAAAATCTTAGATATATTGAAAAATAAAACAAAATTAAAAAAGATGATTTTATAAAAAAAAATGTGAATTTGAAATTAACAAAGCAAAAAATTGAGGGTTATTGTAAATCTCACGCGATTTACAGTTATATTTTCAATTTAAATGCGCCATTCTTTTAATTAACTTTTTCATTAAAATTGAAGTTTCACGCTTTCTTTTAAATATTTTTTATTTTTTACTTTTCAGTACATTTTTTAGTTTATTAAAAGAATTTTTTAAAAAAATTTTTTTAACCATTTATTATAAATTAAAAATAAAACAATTAAAATAATGTTCACAATAAGAATAAATTGAAAAATTATTTTAGCAAATTTGAAATTCCTTATTTTCTCCTAATTACATAGTCTGGGGTTACACCACTTTTGCGCTGATGGCCTCATATTGTATAGTATTAACAACCCTCAAATCTTAACGATTATAGATAAATTTTCCAAATTCGCTTGTGCTTACACCCTTCCTTCTCGCAATAGCATCTCAATATTAAGCACCTCAAACATTTCATGAGCTACCATGGCATACCCAAAAAACTTGCCTGCGGTCAGAGATCAGAATTCACAGCAAATTTATTCAAGGACTTTTGTAGACAATATGACATAGATCTCCATTTTACTTCATTCCAACAAACCACAAGCAACTCACCCGTAGAACGTCTCCACTCTACGTTAACAGAAATCTATAGAATCATATTAACCAAGTTCAAAGTAAACAAATTTGACCTAGACCACGATGAAATTTTAGCAGAGTGCTTCACATACAATAACGCAATTCATTCCGCAACTAAGTTTACTCCGTTCGAACTATTCTACGGTCGAACTTACAAGTTTAATGAGAACGTAAGCTTCGACAATGAGCATGCATATTTAAGGAAACTAAACGAATATCAGTCAGAATTATATCCCTCTATACGAAAACAGCTAGTTGATTTAAGTAACAGTAAAATAGATAAGCTAAATATATCAAGAAAGGATCCCGAGCAAAGGGATATAGATGAAGTTATCTTTCGCAAAGAATGTAAAAGAAATAAACTAACGCCGCGTTTTAGGAAACATAAGGTTAAAGAAAATAAAGAATATACATTGTTAACAGATAACAATAAAAAAATACATAAAGCAAGAATAATAGGTAAACATAAACTTACAGAAATCACCAATTTAAAAAGAAATGAGAATAATGAGATCGTTAACAGGGAAGAAAATGCTGGGAAGCTATCAGACGAATTCCCTCAATTAACCTCAGATCATCACGCTTCGATTAAGAAAGCCATACACGGAGTATCTGAAGATGAAGCATTAATTAGCAAATTCAATATTCAAATAACGAGAAGAGACATTTAAACCCTCAATGACGGAAACTGGTTGAACGATAAGGTTATCAACTTCTACATGAATCTCTTAACCGAACGGTCAGAACAACGTCACTCAGGTCTTCCACGTGTTTACGCAATGAACACGTTCTTTGCTACAAAACTAATGAATTTTGGCTATAGTTCTGTGAGTCGTTGGACTCGCAAAGTTGATATATTTTCATATGACATTCTCCCTGTACCTGTATATTGACGGTGCACATTGGTGCATGGCAATCATTCATTTAAGAGATAAGTATATTAAATATTATGATTCAATGGGAAAACCAAACCCAAAAGTATTGCAATCCCTCGAGGACTATATTACGGAAGAATCCTTAGATAAGCGAAATGTGAGATTTGACACATCCGATTTTACCATAGAAAGCGTAAAAAATATTCCAAAACAGTCAAATGGCAGTGATTGTGGTGTTTTTAGCTGCATGTTTGCCGAGTACATTACTAGGGATCGTGAGATAACTTTCTTACAGCAACATATGAACTATTTTCGTCTGAAAACGATTTTACGAAATTTATTTCCTAAGGGGGTGAAATGGGGTTAACCCACACTGCTGAAGCTGAAGGGCTTTAATTTTGACCGTGCATCACTATAATAATGTGGACATCCACTTAGGAGCGATTTTTTGAAATATATTCCCTAAGGGGGTTAAATGGGGTTAACCTAAACCGCTGGAGCTAAACGGCTGAAATTTTGACAATGCATCTCTAAAATGACGTGGACATTCACTAAGAAGCGATTTTTCGAAATTCATCCCCTAAAGGGGTGAAATGGGGTTACCAAACTACTGGAGCTATAGGGCTGAAATTTGGACAGTGCATCCCTATAATGACGTGGACATCCACTAAGAGGCGATTACTCGAAATTAAAATGCGGTTAACCCAAAACTCTTAAACTGAAGGGCTGAAATTTTGACAGTGAATCCCTATAATCACGAAGAAATGAATGCCTCGAAATTCACTTTATTTAATATTCATTTGTGATTGCTTCATAATTTCTTGCACCCACGTAAATTAATTCATAATTTGCAAAGTTTTTAAATAATCATTAAAGTGCCAGAAAAATACACCTCCCTTTAGCAATAAGATAGAAAGGTCTGTAAACTACCAGACAATAAGATAGCAGAGGTAAAAGATTTCATTGGTCAGTTTCCAGTGTATGAGTCTCATTATAAAAGTGTGAATAAGAAACTTCTCTCACCAGATCTGACCCTTGGACGAATGTATTCTCTCTATAAAGAAAGTAGGCTTGAACCTCTCTCATACTTCATGTTCA
Organism: Thereva unica; assembly: GCA_949987705.1. Lineage (NCBI taxonomy): Eukaryota > Metazoa > Arthropoda > Insecta > Diptera > Therevidae > Thereva > Thereva unica. Next base: position 42,415,553 of record OX465285.1, read on the forward strand.
GTAAAATTTTTAATGAACACTTTAACCTATGTTTCCATGCACCCATCAGTGATTCTTGCAAGAAATGTGATCCCTTCCATAACAAAATTGAATGTGCTGAGAGTGAACAGCTGAAACACGAGTTGCAACATGAACAAGAATTGCACCAGAGAAAAGCAGATGGTGGCAGACAAGGTCTACAAGACGGTACGGCTTTGGCAAAATCATCTAGTGACATCACTGTAATTACCTTTGACTTAATGAAAACCCTACCTACCCCTGTTTTGACTACTGGAATAGTGTATTACAAGAGGCAACTTTGGACTTTTTGCTTTGGTATTCACAACATGGGGACAAATGATGCCTACATGTTTGTTTGGGATGAATCTGATGCCTCACGAGGACCCGAAAAAATTGGTTCTTGCTTGCTTTACTTTTTTTACAATTATGTGACTACTAAAAAAGTAATCATGTATTCTGACCAATGTGACAGAATAGAAACATCAAGTTGTCCTTGTTCTGTCAGTATGTTGTATCTCACCCGGATTTTACTATTGAGGAAATAGATCATAAGTTTTTAGTCAGCGGGCATTCGTATTTACCATGTGACCAAGATTTTGGTGTAATAGAAAAAAATAAAAAAATCTTCAAAGAAATATACGTTCCACAACACTGGCTCGAAATAATTAAAACGGCTCGCAAAAGGCAACCATTCAAGGTAATACGAATGACTGCAAGAGATTTTGTATCAAGTAAATCCCTTGAAAAAAATATTACGAACAGGAAAACTTCTATTAGCGGGGCCAAGGTGGAGTGGTTGAAAATTTAGTGGTTAAAATTCCATAAAGCCCATCAATTTTCAATTTTTTACAAGTATCCAAAAAAGAAGTAGTTCTTTTTGATGAATTCAGTGTAACAAAAAGCAGTCAGTGACCATAACACAACTAGATGCACAGGAAAAACGAACTATCCCAGAAAAAAAGAAAAAGGACCTTCTTGAACTGTTGCAGTTCATCCCGCCAATTCATCACACTTTTTATAATAACCTAAAAAGTTCCAAAAGTCTCCCGGATACAGTCTATTATCAAGAGCCAGATGAAGAATAACCCTTGGTAGACTATTTTGTTTGTTTCCTTAAATAAACTTGCACTAATGATGTAACCTGTTTTTTATTTTAAATTAGACCAAAATATCATAAATGCAGAAGTGGTGTAACCCACATTATAATATAAGTCTAATTAATAGGAAATTACACAACTATTATAGATTTGTAAGTTATTTTTAAAATCTTTTATTTAACTTCAATCCTGACTGATCAAATGTTTGAAGTTAAATTTGACCCACTTCCCGGTTTCGGATAGAGCTGAAATTTTGCATACACGTTTAGTTTGGATGACAATGCAATCTGGCCATTTTGTAAAAATATCAAGATGGCCGTTCCAAAATGGCGGCCGATTTTTGAAATTGTGCTCTGCGGCCCTCTGACATGGGTTAATGAGATGAATAGTTGAGTTAAGGGTGAATTGAAAATAAAGAAGCAATACACGTTACAAAAAATGACAAACAAACACAGAGATGCTGCTGTCAACTAAATTCAACTACTCAAATACTGAACTCATGTCCGTATGCATAATTCCAACTCAACCCAGGTAGCAGAGCTGAGTCGAGTTCAGTCGACCTTAACACAACTCGACTCCCGTTTACATGTAGTTAGACTTGGGTTCAACTTGAGTTCAATTCATCATGTATAAGTACTAAATGCAATCTGACCTTCTTGTAAAAAAATCAAGAAGACGGTTCCGAGATGGCGGCCGTTTTTGCAATTATGTTCCACCGAGGCCACGACATGGGTATCAAATGAATACAGTAAACTGTGTGACGTAATTTTAAATCTAATAGAATTGCCATCATAAAATGGCGGAATACATATTGTTGGAATACCAATGACAACATTAGAGTTAAAATACCACTGTACCATTATTGTCATGTTCAATGTATATTGTATAACGAAGTATGTCATAACTTTATACTGTCGATTTAGTTCAATAATGCCCGATTCCACAGTGAAAGCTTAAACCTCGAAATTGAGTTAAGCTTCCGCTTAAATGTTTTTGGTGTTCCACACTGGAGGTTTTTCTCTTAAACTGAGCTCAAATATCGCGTTAGCTTAAGCTGCCAAATTTGAGCGCTTAACCAAAGACCTTAATAATACAAAGATAGTTCGCAGCCATGTAAATATTTGGACCTAAAAATTCAAGTTTTATGTTTGCGCTTTCAATAGCAGTTGAAAGTTTCTTTTTTGGCCAGAGAAATAAAAGCTCTTGACTCTTTTCAAATATATATTTTAAAAAGCTTATTCGTACTCTTACATTTTTCATTCCAGTCATAGAAATATTCCTAATTTCTTAGCGCTTAGCCGGATATTTGAAGATTGTGGTTTCGTGTTCGTTTGCTTTTTTTTATTAATTACAAGAGACTATTGAAATTATTATATTGTAGTGGGCATTGTGTTTGGACATTGAAAACATTTTATTTTTCTTTTACGTTTGCTGAATTGTTTCAAATATTTTTTAAGTGTTTTTTTTTTTGAAAATAATTATCTTTTATTTTTGTATTGGAGATTCATTTTAAGTTAAGAAATACTTTTATTTATCCTCAAATCGCTCTCTTAATTTTGGATATACTATATTTAAGGTACTTTTCTGTAAACACTGTAAACATAAACACTGACAACCCATTTTTCTATTTGTGTTTGGGGGTTTCTTCCATATTTCAGATATTTTATTGTAAAAAAATAATTTGGCTCTGTATTAACGTTGACGATATGGAAAAACTAAAAAGATCAGCAAAAGCTGGTAATAGATGTTGTTTGAGTCACTGCAGGAAATCCAAAAGGGATTTTCCTACAATGAAACTATTCCAATTCCCAGATTTTGATTCGCCTCTTTTTTATGAATGGGTTAATATACGTAATTTCTCAGAAGAATTTGTAGAAAAATCTCCAATTCTATTTCTATGTGAACACCATTTTTCTCCTGATGATATGGGAAAGAGATTTTTGAAAAGAGGTGCAAAACCAAGTATGTACTTAACACCTAATAAGATTAATACCAGAGATAACATAATACTCCGTATAAAGATGCGACAGCTAGAACAAAAAAGCCGAACGCTTTTTGCCTCGGCAGGCCTCTGAGATTGCCTCCCCCTTAGCAACATGCAACATATTCGAGTGTCTAGCTACACAAGGAGGCGAACGTGGTCATGGTCCGCAGCACAAGAGATGCGGTGAGTTTGTGGATAAGGAAGCTAGAATTTTAGGGGGGCAAGGAAAGGAACTGACAACAGAATGTTTCTCGCAACATCTTTCTTTCTTTCTCATCTTTCAAACGTTTGCCTCTAGCTCTACATTGAAGGATTTCCCTGATGCTTTGTATTTTAACTATTTCTTAGAACATTCCGTGTATTTTTTTAATGACTGTCTGAGATCCACTATCAATTTCACTTGATTTCAAATTCTTGGTGAGAGGGTTTGCGATATTTTTAAAATAGGTGATTAGTTGAGGTTTTGGTTACTTTTTTTTATTTTCTGGTATTTCGGTATTGGCTAACTCGATTGATTTTAGAATCGAATTTAGGTAATTATTCTTTGTTTTATTTTATTCAAAATCTGGGACAAGTGCTTTTTATAAATGCTTGTAAAGTTAACTCCCCGCCCACAATCTGCTCAAAACAATTCGATCGTAATTGTTTTGGTAAAAATAAATTAAAAATAGGTTCAATACCTTTATAGGCTTCATGTCCAGTCAATTTTCAGGAAAAACGTATGACAGAAGGAATTCATTCTCGGACTTGCAATTACAGGATTTATCCATTTTAGAGTCCCCTTATCAACAATTAAATATTGAGCTCGTAAATATATACTGCAAACAATGGAAGGTGAAAAACAATTTCTTTATATTTGTTCTTCTGGTGGAAACTAAAAAAAATAAGTTTTCAATTTTTTGGACTTCCATTTTATTAGTTATAAATTTTCAAAAAGTCGAAAATCTTAAAATTTTAACAAATTTTGAAATCTTTAAATTGATCTAGTTCAAAAACTATTTGACATAGAAAACTGAAAGTAGCACCAATTTCTTCTGCTTCAATAAGGCTTTAATACGTGATATACAATATAGTATTATTAGTAAGAATAAAACTATAGTATTATTAGTAAGAACGAAACTTTTGTGTTTGGACTATCTTTTGGAATAATAACTTGATCGAAAACTATCCCCAAGACAACCCTTATTACTAAATTTTAGGGTTTCACACTTGCTCTATTTGTGGCCCAAAGTCAACCCTGTCAGACCCGCGGATCCCACCCCTACAGCCACTGCTGAAGTTAAATTATTTTCTTATGTCCAAAATAAAGGTTTCACTGCCAATTTTTAATGAACAAGAACATATGTATATTTCATATAAGGCATGGTTTCTAAAACATGCCTATCCCTCAGGTAGAAGCCACCCCACCTCTAGGGGATGAAAACTAAATTATTTAATTTTATACCTAAACTTCAATTAAATAATTTTGCTCTCACTGCTAGTGATTTCCGATGCCCGAGAGCAGAGGTATCGTTTCCAAAATTTATTTTTAATCTAATAGGTGTATGTTAGGGTTTGTCAGTTTTTAAAAACCGGTTTTTACAAGAAAATTTTGTAATTCGAAATTCGGGGTTTCCAGTAAAAACAAAACGGTTTTAAATTTATACATTGCACTTCTTCTGACAGCTACATTGAGTTATCCGAACAGATATTATCAAACTTATATAATCTATAGAAGATGAGATGTTAGAATAAGTAACGAAGAAGAAAATTAAGACATATGTGTGTATCTATTACAACACTTAATAAGTTCATCATATACATAGATGGCCCCACTACTGTCATATCCATAGAATTGTTTTTATATGGCAGTGCTAAGCTCAGGAATCACCCTTTGTACTACCAGTGCGTCATGTCGTTTATCGTCATGGTGCAATGTCTAGCGCAAGCTTAGTACGGGGGGGGGGGGAATAGGTTAAGGGTTATGAGGGTTCGAAGGGGTGTTGGAGAAGAGGACGATGAACCCTGCGTTTGAACTCTTGGATGTTGTATGATCTCGGAAATACTGGCTGCGAGAGATTATTCCACAGTCGAGTTGTTCTATTTACAAACGAATTCATATCTTGTTGAGTGCGTGACAGGGGGAGTTGAAGGTAGAAGGAATGAGACGAGTGGGCTAATCCAGTGTTGTGGTTATAAGATTGCCGTGGAGGCAGGAGAGCGTTTATTTCGGAGGAGCAGTCGCTATAATAGTAGCGATAAAATTTTGTCAGTGCTGCTACATTCCTACAGTGGCTCAAGGGGTCGATGGAGGAGCAGGCGGTGTCGTCATCAATTAATTTAAGTGCGCTTTTTTGCTCTTTATCTAACCATACCAAGGTGGCTATCGAATCGCCGCCCCAAACGAGGGAGTTGTATTCGAGAAGAGGCCGAATGTAGGATTTATAAATAACAGCACGAGCCGATGGCTGGAGGAGGAACTTGCACCTCTTAAGAAATCCCAAGCACTGGGATCCTTGTTTGGCGAATTGGAATATTGTGTCATCCTATCGCAAGTCTTTGGCTAATGTCACGCCTAACATGTGTAGGGATGGGTCGGCCATTAGTTTAACGTCATCCACTGTTAAGGATGGTGAAGTGTTGAGCTTTTTGTTTCGAAATAAGACAGTACTTAGTTTTGGTGGAGTTGAATTCGACACGATTCTTTTTTCCCCACTCTAGAATGAGATTAATGTCGTTATTAATAGAATTGAACATCAATTCACGATCATCAAGACAGATCTGGCATGAGTCTGTCTTCTATCGTAGCTGTAAGAGTAACGTAGGGTACCGTCGTCAGCAAAGCTGAGAAGTGGGTTGGAGGGGATCGAAAGTAGGTTATTTATAAAGATAAGAAAGGGCCGGTAATAAAATCGATCCTTGGGGGACCCCCGAAGAGATAGGGTGGGGTTCAGATTTGACGGGGAAGCCAACCGTTGAATTGGCCATCAACTAAGTAGACATCTGCCAGGAAAGCCGTCCAAAGTGACAAAACATGAAAAATTCGGCTGGGACAGACGCTTATTTTGGGAAGTGCTTCGACTATTTTGAAAAGGAAAGGGGATCCATAGTGAATATTACATAACTAACGACGAAATCGCGAAGAAAACAGCAAAGAAAAACAAGTGCCCCTTCACCAAGTTAATGCACCGTACCACAAAGGCAAAATCGCCCAAGTTGTACTTCGAATTGCTTCTACGTACACCGACTTATGCAAATTTAGCCTAAAGCGAATATTACCTGTTCTGAAATTAAAAAAGAAAGATGGTCGCCGGCAAGAAATATGGCTCCAATGAGGAGGATGATCAAATCGTTCTATAAGAACGACATAGAAATGTTAGAGAAGCGTTGGAATGAATGTACCACTATTGAGGGAGACTATAATAATGGATAAAGTTGTATATGTACCTATAAGTCGGTTTTTGTCTAAGCCCTAGTGTATGTACTTTAAAAATTGGCGTGGTGAACCTTCATTTTGGGCGTAAAGAAAATAATTTAAGGTTAGGGGTTGCTGTGGGGGTGGTTTCCGCTTCGCCGATAGGGTTGATTTTGGTCTCAAGAATTACTCATAGTTTATAAATAGCCCATAAACAAAAATTTTTTGGAGTGCAAGTGTGAAACCTTAAAATTTAGTAATAAGAGTTGTCCTGGGGGTAGTTTTCGATCAAGTTAGAGGGTTGACTTTATTTCCATTTAATTCGCCATACCCAAATTAGTAAATGGCTATGTTTTTGGCAAATGTTTTTTTATATTGCGTTCATTGAGTACCTAAAAACATTTATTTCTATATGATCCCAATGTCGTCCCATCCTAAATTTTGGCATTTATGTACGTTAAAATTGTATGTACAAAATATAATTTTTTCAAAAATTTGGAGAAATATTATTTTGAGATATTCCAAAAACAAAAGTTTCGTTCTTACTAATAATACTATAGTTTTATTCTTACTAATAATACTATATTGTATATCACGTATTAAAGCCTTATTGAAGCAGAAGAAATTGGTGCTACTTTCAGTTTTCTATGTCAAATAGTTTTTGAACTAGATCAATTTAAAGATTTCAAAATTTGTTAAAATTTTAAGATTTTCGACTTTTTGAAAATTTATAACTAATAAAATGGAAGTCCAAAAAATTGAAAACTTATTTTTTTTAGTTTCCACCAGAAGAACAAAAATATAAAGAAATTGTTTTTCACCTTCCATTGTTTGCAGTATATATTTACGAGGTCAATATTTAATTGTTGATAAGGGGACTCTAAAATGGATAAATCCTGTAATTGCAAGTCCGAGAATGAATTCCTTCTGTCATACGTTTTTCCTGAAAATTGACTGGACATGAAGCCTATAAAGGTATTGAACCTATTTTTAATTTATTTTTACCAAAACAATTACGATCGAATTGTTTTGAGCAGATTGTGGGCGGGGAGTTAACTTTACAAGCATTTATAAAAAGCACTTGTCCCAGATTTTGAATAAAATAAAACAAAGAATAATTACCTAAATTCGATTCTAAAATCAATCGAGTTAGCCAATACCGAAATACCAGAAAAATCGCAAACCCTCTCACTAAGAATTTGAAATCAAGTGAAATTGATAGTGGATCTCAGACAGTCATTAAAAAAATACACGGAATGTTCTAAGAAATAGTTAAAATACAAAGCATCAGGGAAATCCTTCAATGTAGAGCTAGAGGCAAACGTTTGAAAGATGAGAAAGAAAGAAAGATGTTGCGAGAAACATTCTGTTGTCAGTTCCTTTCCTTGCCCCCCTAAAATTCTAGCTTCCTTATCCACAAACTCACCGCATCTCTTGTGCTGCGGACCATGACCACGTTCGCCTCCTTGTGTAGCTAGACACTCGAATATGTTGCATGTTGCTAAGGGGGAGGCAATCTCAGAGGCCTGCCGAGGCAAAAAGCGTTCGGCTTTTTTGTTCTAGCTATCGCATCTTTATACGGAGTATTATGTTATCTCTGTTAATACTATCCAAGGCAACGATCACACAGAAGATTGTGGTGTTGATGAGATATGTCTATTGAAATCACCTTCTCGAAAAAGAAGGCGAAGTGAATCGCCAATTTCAATATGTAAATCGTGCAAAAAAAGTGCATCAAGTTTAGAATTTTATAGAAAACGGTGTGGACAATTTGTTGACACAAATGAAAATCAAAAACAGAAAAATCGAAATCTTGAAAAAAAAGCAATATCAGATATAGATTATTAAAAAGTAAATACAAAACAGATTTATCCAAAAAACTTTCTTTAGAAAACCAGATAGATGAAATGAATATTCATCCTAATGAGAAAATTTTATGCAAAATGCTTCTTAAGACTAATAGAAATAGTAACGCATCTTGGAATGAAAAGGAGAAAATGTTAGCACAAAGTATATTTTATAGGTCAACTTCCACTTATATATTTTTACGTGATGTTATGAAGCTAAATCTAACTCATCCATCTTCATTAAGTAGATGGAATACAGTAAAAAAATTAAAACCGGGTGGTAATCTTTGTATTTATAATGCACTTAACTGCTAAAATGATGAATTCTATAGATAAAGAATGCGTTTTGCTTTTTGATGAAGTGTCAATTAGACATAATTTAACATACAATTCTTCAGTTGATGTTATAGATGGTTTAGGTGATCTTGGATACGAACGGTTAAATAAAATAGGTAGTCAAATTTGTGTATTTATGATCCGCGGCTTATATAAAAATTGGAAATTTGTTTTAAATTATTTCGTAACAGAGCATTCTATTGAAGGAAATACATAAAAAAGACTTCTCCTAGAGAATTTACATGTCGTAGAAAATTTAGGTTTTGCTGTAAGGGCAATCACATGTGATCAGGGACCAAATAATCGGAAATGCTTGAAACAGCTTGGTGGCACGATTGAAAAACCTTATTTTTTACATAATAGCAAAAATGTTTATCTTTTGTATGATGTATAGACGTTTTCCAACCTCGTGACATCCCGCGCATCTTCCCCAGCTAAGCTCTTAAAAATGTTAAAAAGTTCAGACAAAAGCTTCACTTAACTCCTCCTATCAAATCACTTGCTGCCATGTAATCAGTCGCGACTGCGTATTGCTAAAGGGAGGTGTATTTTTCTGGGACTTCGATGATTATTTAAAAAAATTACAAATTATGACTGAAAAACACCCGTTTTTATATATTTTTTTTATTTTAAGGTTTTTATATTTTACACAAATGCCACAGAAATAATTTGTAGTAATTTCTACTAAAAAATACGATATTTGTGTTTTTATCACTTTGATTACTAGATTTTTGACATTTTCCGCCAGTTGCAGGCGCGCTTCTGCCTGGGGAGGTTGTGTTGCTTGCGGCTGCGGAGAACTCTCAATTTATGAATGAAAATGCTCATATCTTTAAAAGAATTTTTTCCAGTAATTCTTTTAATTTATTTTAAAATTAGGGATGAGAAATATTTAGCATAATTATAGTAAAATTATGCTTATTACGATGGATAAACTGCCTTTGTTGAGCAGGAGTTTTACATGTATTTCAAAGCTCTGCTCAATACATGTAAAGATTACTTAACTTTATTCATCCGGCATGCGCACATCCCTTCCCAAATTATTTTGTTGAGTTTTTTCTGCGTTTGTTGCCTTTTTAAGTTAAAAGAGGGGAAATGATAGAACAAATTTTATGAAATTGGGCAACGAGGTGCGCAGAACCCTTCAAATTATTTGTGTCACGGAGTTTGAAAACTTCTATACCCCACTTATTTCAATCAATTCGAAATACATTGTTAAAAACGAATCTTGAGACTCCAGATGGAGTGGTAAATTTTGATGTAATAAGGGAACTCTTTGAATTAGAAGAAGGAAAAGTCACTAAAATGACGAAACTAACATCTACTCATGTAAATCCCAACAGTTTCCAAAAAATGAGAGTAAGTTTAGCAACGCAAACCTTGAGTCATACAGTTGCTACTGCAATAGAAAGTGCTGTCGAAAATAAACAATTTAAAAAAAGTAATACCCAAACGGCTATTTCAACTGCCCATTTTGTTAAGAAAATGAACACTTTGTTTGATTGCCTCAATAGTAAAATATTAACAGATCCAAATCCTTTCAAACGACCTTTGAAGGAAGGAAATTTTATTTGGCATAAATTAAAAGAATTATTGCTATATATTATGGAAATTAAACATAATATGAAAAAAAACTACTGTTTCGATGGTTTAAAACAGACAATTAATGCCATTTTAATGCTATCTGAAAATAGTAACACATTTTTTATTTTCACTAGCAGATTCAACCAGGATCCACTTGAAAACCTTTTCTCATTTATAAGAGCGAAGGGGGGTCACTGTAAAAATCCTTCCGTACACGAATTTAATTTCATTATTGCTAAATTGTTCTCACTAAAAATGTTGCATTTTAGTGCAAAATCCAACTGCATTGACGATGGCGACGAAATGCTAATCACTAAGGATAATTTATCCGAAACTACCTCATTTTTGCAAGAGGATTTGGAAAATGATGAACCGACTGTAATATATGAAGATATTATTCAACCTGATGAACCATTTTTGAATAAAAATTTTGATTGTTTTGAATCTGAAAACATTCCAATAGAATTAACGTCCAGTCAATATTTTGTAGAATACATAGCTAGTCGTATAAACTGTGAAAGTTGCAAAAATATTATTTTGAAATCCGATGAAGTACTTGCTTGTCCATCGGAAATGTTTATTCATAAAAAAAATTACACCCGCAATTCAGATTTTGGAAGTTTACACGCACCGTCTGATTACTTTTTTAATATTTGTAAGATCCATATTAAAGTATTTCAAAAAATATTTCATGAAAACAAAGAAATTCGTAACATAAAAAAAGCTATTGTTGATAATTGTGTAAAGTGTACACAGCAAGATAATGAATTTTCTTTGTGGTTTGAAGAACAGAATCCTTGTTTATCTCATAGGATGAAAATTTTAAATATACTTATTTCAACTTTATTATATAAACATTGTTCATGGGCAGTTAAAAATAATAAATTAAGAGACTCGAAATTAAAAATTATAAAAGTCACAATTGAAACTGATTCTGCCTCCTTAAATATATTTTATATTCTTTTTATTCTTACGTACAAATTATGTGTATATAAAATACGCTCTTAATTTTTTTTAAATGTGGTTTTTATTCATTCATTTAGAGTTCCTTTCCATATTCCTCATTTATTTATTCCTTTTAATAGCATTTTAAACAAATTGCGAGTGAAAGAGAAACAGTTGTAAAATAGTTATAATATCAGCACGCTCTCTTAAGTTTCTCTGAGCTTTTTCATGTGGATTTTCGGAAAATCCACCATTCGGATTTACTGTGCCGTTTCATTTATAAGGGAGTGCAACACCTTTGTAGATATTAAGGTCTTTGGCTTAACTTTAAGCCGTGAGGCTTATCGTTGAGAAATGTCAATTTTGTGTGAGAAGTGATTGCTTTGGTTGTTTGATTCTATTCCGGCAAAAATTTCACAAAATATGACAGCTGACTCGACCACAGTGGCCTACAAAATTCAATGAACTAAGTTTAGCTGAACTGAGCACAAAAACAAACTGTGAAACGATTTCGAATTGAGCTAAAGCTTAAACTAACTGTTCAGGTTCAGCTAAGCGAAAGCTTAAACCGACACTGTGAAACCGGGCATAAAAGATTTATAATTCATCAGGTTATGGGCCCAGATGTTTTGCATGTGGGAAAAGGATGTTTTGCGTGTGGGAAATATGGACACTTTGCAGACAATTGTCAAGAAGGCCATAAGAAAATCGTGATGAGTCCTAAATGTTATCCAAACAAGGGTAAAACTAGAAATGCAGCGTTTTCGATGTTTTTCGCCAACAACGCCATTATTGGCAAAATGAAATGGGTGGTGGACAGTGGCTATACATGTCATATTTGCTGTAACAGAGAGCTGTTTACAAAAATAAAGGCACATTCTGAAAAAATCCAACTAGTTGCTGAACATTCAATAGAATCACGTGGGGTTGGTGAAGTATTGTTTAAAACGAAGGAAGGAGTGAATGTCACATTAAAGGACGTACTTTTTGTTCCGAACATAAAAACAAACTTCCTGTCGATGAGTAAAGTTGTAAAAAGGGGTTATGTTGCAAATTTCGCAACGAGTGGCGTTACCATAAGAGCTCAAACGGGTGGTCCAATAATAGAAGCCAAGAGAATAGACGGGCTTTTTGTGTTCAAGTCAGAGTTGGTGGGGGCCAACACAGTTTTTTACGCAAATAAGGAAAGAGACGAATGTCAGAAATGGCATTTACGGTACGGACACCTGAACAAAAAATCGCTTCAAGAACTAGAAAATAAAAAATTAGTTCATGGAATTGATTTACGACAGGAAAACGTAAATGCAAACTGCGATGTGTGTGCAAAGGGAAAAATTTGTGTAAAGCCATTTCCAAAAAGTTCGTCAATTACAACGGAAATACTGGAAATAATACATACAGACATATTTGGTCCAGTCAGAACAAAATCGAATGGGGGTTCAAGATATTTTATCACGTTCATAGATGATAACACAAAAATGATTTTCGTGTATTTCTTAAAGGAGAAAAGCGAAGCACTCGACGTGTACAAATATTTCCAAGCAGAAGTTGAACGAACGACCGACCGTAAAATTAAGATCCTCCGAAGTGATAACGGCAGAGAATATGTGAACCGTGAGTTCTCGAACCATCTAAAGCAATATGGAATAAAACATCAGTTAACAGTGCCATACACACCTCAGCAGAATGGTGTTGCGGAGCGTGCCAACCGTACGCTAGTGGAAATGGCACGTTGCATGCTGCTCAGTGCATCATTACCAAACTCGTATTGGGCTGAAGCGATACACACAGCAGCGTACTTAAGAAACAGATCACCGACTAAGTCAATAGGAAATATGACCCTTTATGAAGCATGGACTGGAAAAAAGCCATCGGTATCACACTTAAAAGTGTTCGGAAGCAAGGCAGTAATGTTGGACAAACGGCCTGGAAGGGGAAAATTTCAGCCGAAAGGAGTGGAATGCGTCATGGTGGGCTATTCAGAAAATAGCAAAGCCTACCGAGTATATCAAGAGTCCTCAAAGAACCTACATATTACCAGAGACATCATTTTCATGGAAATCACAGGCAAGTCAAATTATGCCAATACTAATGACTACATTATTGTAGATAGTGAAGAAAAATGTAGTTCAGGGACAGAAGAAGCCTTAACTGAGCTTGACAGCAAACTAAAATTAGAGGATGATCCAGGCGATCTCTCGGATACTATCGAGAACGATACAGACAAAGAGTCAATGCAGTCTGATTCCGAAACTATCGAGGTAAATCAAGATGACAACTTGGAAAGAGCTAATCGTGGTGGCAGACCACGCATTATCCGAACCGGAAAACCTGGAAGACCGAGGATAGAAAGACAGAATTCCCTCAACACCATGACAAGTAGTGGTAAGTACGACAATCCTAAGTCGTTTGAAGAAGCATTAGCTTCGAATGAGGCTGAACAGTGGAAAAAAGCAATGTACACTGAGTTCCAATCGCTCAAGAAGAATAACACATGGGAGTTGACGAATCTTCCAGAGGGACGTCGAGCTATAAAATCGAAGTGGGTGTTTAACATAAAACGCGACAAAGAGGGAAGAGTAACGCGATACAAAGCCAGACTTGTGGCAAAGGGCTGCAGCCAAAAATACGTCGTCGACTTTAAGGAAACTTTTTCACCAGTCGCGAGACTTTCAACGATACGAATGATTTTAGCTTTGGCAGTTGAGCATGAATTGCTTGTCCACCATTCCTCATGTTACCTCTGCCTTTCTGAACGGTGACTTAAAAGAAGAAGTGTACATGGAACAGCCAAAATTTTTCGAGGACCAAAGTTCTCCGCATAAAGTGTGCAGGCTACAGAAGGCGATATATGGACTGAAACAGTCAGGCCGCGAATGGTACAGCAAACTGAATGATGCATTGAAGCAAATCGGTTTTACCCGATGTTCATCTGACAACTGCGTTTATGTTATGAATAAGCATCACGAAAGGAACATAGCTGTGATCTATGTAGATGACATCCTGTTAGCCTGCTCACATGAAAAAACATTGAATATAATAAAAAACGAAATCAGTCTGCATTTCGACACAGTGGACAAAGGTGAAATAGAACATTATCTCGGATTGGAAGTATTAAGAGATGGAGATAGAGGAAAAATGAATATATCACAAAAACAGATCATAAATAATTTGCTCATACAGAATCGTATGACAGATTGTCGAAATTGCAGTACACCGTTGGATCCTGGAAGCAAGATGACAAAGTGCAAAGATTGCGAAAATTGTGATAAGCCTGATATAAAAGAATATCAGTCGTTGATAGGATCGCTAACCTATCTTGCAATATCAACACATTCAGTAAACAGGCTGGCGCAGTTCAACAAAGACCCACACAAGGAAAATTTGAAAGCAGCAAATCATTTATTGAGGTATCTAAAAAGTACAATAAATATCAGTCTACATTTCACTAAAACAAGACAAGCGTTAGAGGGATATGCAGATGCTGATTGGGCTGGCGATGCCGATGACCGGAAGTCAGTAACCGGTTACGTGTTTATGGTGGCGGGCGGCGCAATAAGCTGGGAATCAAAGAAGCAACATTCCGTAGCGCTCAGCTCCACGGAAGCTGAGTACATGGCAATTGCATCAGCATCTAAGGAAATAGTATACCTTCGAAGTGTCCTGAAAGATTTGGGTTTTACCCTGGACGAGCCAACCAAATTGAGTAGTGATAACCTTAGTGCCCAGCAGCTGGTTAAAAACCCGGTATTTCACTCACGCAGTAAACATATAGATATAAAAGTACATTACGTTAGAGAAATACGTATATCAGAGTAAAATAATTGAGTTGACTTACGTACCAACAGGAGATATGATAGCGGACATACTAACTAAAGTATTAAACAAACAGAAGCATTCGAAATTAACGAATCTATTAGGACTTTACTGAATCGAATCCTTTTGTAACCTATACCTAATGTATCAGAGTTAAAATACCACTGTACCATTATTGTCATGTTCAATGTATATTGTATAACGAAGTATGTCATAACTTTATACTGTCGATTTAGTTCAATAAAAGATTTATAATTCATCACATATAATAAACTAAAAAGTAGAAAATAAAATAAATTTAAAAAAATTTTTTTAAAAAAAAATTCTTTTAATTAACTAAAAAATGTACTGAAAAGTAAAAAATAAAAAATATTTAAAAGAAAGCGTGAAATTTCAATTTTAATGAAAAAGTTAATTAAAAGAATGGCGCATTTTTCATCCAAAAATTTTGTTAGAATTTTTTTCGAAGTGAATTGAGCAAAACAACAAGTTTAAATTAATTTTTTTTACTACGCCTTATAAATTAATACATAAAATCTTAGATATATTGAAAAATAAAACAAAATTAAAAAAGATGATTTTATAAAAAAAATGTGAATTTGAAATTAACAAAGCAAAAAATTGAGGGTTATTGTAAATCTCACGCGATTTACAGTTATATTTTCAATTTAAATGCGCCATTCTTTTAATTAACTTTTTCATTAAAATTGAAGTTTCACGCTTTCTTTTAAATATTTTTTATTTTTTACTTTTCAGTACATTTTTTAGTTTATTAAAAGAATTTTTTAAAAAAAAATTTTTAACCATTTATTATAAATTAAAAATAAAACAATTAAAATAATGTTCACAATAAGAATAAATTGAAAAATTATTTTAGCAAATTTGAAATCCCTTATTTTCTCCTAATTACATAGTCTGGGGTTACACCACTTTTGCGCTGATGGCCTCATATTGTATAGTATTAACAACCCTCAAATCTTAACGATTATAGATAAATTTTCCAAATTCGTTTGTGCTTACACCCTTCCTTCTCGCAATAGCATCTCAATATTAGGCACCTCAAACATTTCATGAGCCACCATGGCATACCCAAAAAACTTGCCTGCGGTCAGAGATCAGAATTCACAGCAAATTTATTCAAGGACTTTTGTAGACAATATGACATAGATCTCCATTTTACTTCATTCCAACAAACCACAAGCAACTCACCCGTAGAACAGTGGAGACGTTAACAGAAATCGGAGGAGGAGGAGTACCCCTTAGGAGTACCCCTTACCATAAAGTACGCCTTAATTTAGTATAAATCAACCACCTTCGCAAATAAATATTAAATAAAGTGCATTTCATCGCGATAGTTATCATTATTACTGAAGTAATCGCGAAAACCCCCTAAAAAGGGGTGTTTTTTGCATTTTTAGGGGTGACGCCCTAATTTTAGAACCGCGGGACCTCGATTTTCGTGATCAGCGAACCCAAAAACCTTTAGGGTTCGATTTTCTTAACGGTGTTATTTTGGAACCTTAATTTTGGAATCTTAATTTTTTAAATAACCGACTCATGAGCCTGAAGTTCCGAACGTTCGATCGAACGATTTTAGAAAAAAAAAATTAAATTTTGAATTTGACTATCGGACCTTAAAAAACAAGTAAATAATTGTTTTTTGATACCAGACAGACAGTGGGGGTCTCGAAAAATATCATACCTAAATTATTAACCCCGAATTATAAACCTACCCCTAACTCACCCCCTAAAAATGATTTTTTTTGAAAAAAATAGTTAGAGGTCGAGTGCCCCGCTGGATTTTTGTGGACTTGTTAAGGGTGGTGCTAGTAACCACCACAAAAAATCTCAAGCCCATATCGTGCACGGGCGACACTTTTAAAACACCCCCTAGAAATGATTATTTTAAACACAATAGTTAGAGGCCTAGTGCCCCGCTGGATTTTTGTGGACTTGTTAAGGGTGGTGCTAGTAACCACCACCAAAAATCTGAAGTCCATATCGTGCACGGGCGATACCCCTAACTCACCCCCTAGAAATGATTATTTTTAAACAAATAGTTAGAGGCCTAGTGCCCCGCTGGATTTTTGTGGACTTGTTAAGGGTGGTGCTAGTAACCACCACAACAAATCTCAAGCCCATATCGTGCACGGGCGACACTTTTAAAACACCCCCTAGAAATGATTATTTTAAACACAATAGTTAGAGGCCTAGTGCCCCGCTGGATTTTTGTGGACTTGTTAAGGGTGGTGCTAGTAACCACCACCAAAAATCTGAAGTCCATATCGTGCACGGGCGATACCCCTAACTCACCCCCTAGAAATGATTATTTTTAAACAAATAGTTAGAGGCCTAGTGCCCCGCTGGATTTTTGTGGACTTGTTAAGGGTGGTGCTAGTAACCACCACAACAAATCTGAAGCCCATATCGTGCACGGGCGATACCCCTAACTCACCCCCTAGAAATGATTATTTTTAAACAAATAGTTAGAGGCCTAGTGCCCCGCTGTATTTTTGTGGACTTGTTAAGGGTGGTGCTAGTAACCACCACAAAAAATCTCAAGCCCATATCGTGCACGGGCGACACTTTTAAAACACCCCCTAGAAATGATTATTTTAAACACAATAGTTAGAGGCCTAGTGCCCCGCTGGATTTTTGTGGACTTGTTAAGGGTGGTGCTAGTAACCACCACCAAAAATCTGAAGTCCATATCGTGCACGGGCGATACCCCTAACTCACCCCCTAGAAATGATTATTTTTAAACAAATAGTTAGAGGCCTAGTGCCCCGCTGGATTTTTGTGGACTTGTTAAGGGTGGTGCTAGTAACCACCACCAAAAATCTGAAGCCCATATCGTGCACGGGCGATACCCCTAACTCACCCCCTAGATATGATTATTTTTAAACAAAAAAATCGAAGTGGGTGTTTAACATAAAACGCGACAAAGAGGGAAGAGTAACGCGATACAAAGCCAGACTTGTGGCAAAGGGCTGCATGTAGCATATCAAAATTGCTACGAATGCAAAATATTAAAAATGTCCTAAGTCCTAAATGAAATCTTAGTAAAGCACAAAATTATTTCAAAGTAAACAAGTATAAATATTACAAAATTTAACAATAACAAATCGGACATAAATATTACAAAAATTTATTTTAATTAGACCTAACAATTAAAATACCTAATCAATTAAAAACCTGTAAGATCCAAACAAAGCGGAAATTCGAAACTCCCGAGTCTTCGAAAACGGCCGCGTGGCGAGGCAAAAAAGAACCGATCCTTCTTCTCGTGCCAGCATGCAAAGAGTATAGACCTATAGTGAACAGAAAAGTAAAATTTAGAAAAGTGGAATTCAGTAAAGTTTAAAACATTTAATATATATATAATTACTCTAAATAAATGTATCAAAGTTTAAGAAATATGAGTAGTACACTCATAATAAAAAAAAATGTACCTAATTAAATAGTGCTCCAGGTAGCCAGAACACATAAAATAAAAAAGAAAGGGAATATGCAACAAAGGAAATAATTAAAACTACCTACCAACCACCAGGGAAAAGGAAATATATGGCATATAATAAAAGCATAACCTGTTGGAGGAGACAAATAAATCAACGCCACATGCAGACACTGCACAACTTAACCAACGTGGGACTTCCAGATAAGAAAAAAACATAATAATTCATATATATATAAAATAAAAGAAAAAAAAAGAAAAAAAAACCTTATTATAACTTATATTTATTCTATTATATTTATTATATTACATATTTATTTAACTTATTACCTACATATATTGATCATATTTATGCTTAAATGGTTTGTAAATTATTCCCCTTAATTTATTATTTATTTAAATTGCATGCCTAGGAAATACAATATTAGTTAGATGGGCCCGGATTAAGTAGGTAAGCGAGTAAGTAGCATAAGGATGCTTATACCTTTAAGAAGTTTTGAATATTATAATAAATTACTAAGCGTTATGTGTAAGGCATTTGAGAAAAAGGATATGTTTTTATTTCATTCTCCGCAAACCAATTTATTTCCAAAAGAAAAGAAATATTATGACAGGGAACTACGTATACAAATTTCGTCGCCTTCCATGGCCTACGAAGGGTTCCCGCCCGGGAAAAAGTAATAAACGTTAGATCCACGATATTAAAGGAAAATACGCGATAAAATTTGGGGGCTCAACCGGGATATCTTTTTATAATCAAACACGCGTAAATTTCCTAACTTCATACTTATGTGCCAACGACCAATATTCATATTTACGATTATCCCCTTCAAACTAAGGTAACAATAGGAATCAGCCATTTCATTTCAATGCCATCTATCAATTTTTCATTCTTGGCAAAGCAAAATCGTAACCGTGCATTACAATATAAGGTCCAGTGTCATCCAAATCTCCGTCTGTCAAGTCGAAATTGCAATACAAGTCCGATTAGTCCGTGTACTTGGGAATAATTAAAAGTAATAATATATAAAACAAGTGATTAGATATCTACTTAAATTAGTAACAACTAAAGTGAAAATAATGCTAGATAGTGTCAAACTAAGTGCGCCAAAATCCCAGATCGCACCGTAGTCTAATTAATTTGTAGTGCTTATATTTTTTTTTAATGAAGTAAACAAAGCAAATACTACGGAATCAATAGTGAAACAAAAGCTAAAATAAAAAAAAATAATTTTCGAATTTCGCAAAGGGCAAAAAAAAAAAATTTGTAGTCGGTAACAAACAAAGTGATGACAGGCGAAAATAGTACCCATTTTAGTGTCTTTGAGTTAAAATGTTATTGTTAGGATTATCAACTCGATATCCATTCATTTGTTTCAAAGTACTTGTGATCTTATTATTACACGTCGAAATTATAAGGTTTTCCTCAAAGGTTTTCTAAAATTTAATAAATTTTGTGCTACTTTATAGTTTAAGCGCCCAGTGATTTCATATAGATCGTTTTATAGTCATGTCATCATGATAAGATTCTGTTTTGAGTATTCCTTTTAGGTACAAGAAGATTTCTTTTGTTTCTTTAAGCCTGCTTCAGTTTATAGTTATTTCAACCGATCCTAATTTGACCATACCTTTTGTTTTGAAAGGCAATATCAAAGTTGAGGGCGATAACATGAGGAAGTGGCGATCGGAATTTAAATAAATAAAGTTTTGAATAGAAAGTATGGGTAATTTATGTAATTTATATGATAATGATAACAAGTGATGCGCAGTATAAGTGAAAGTTTATATTTTCTGATTGTGATTAATTTTGGTCGGTAAATAGTTAATGCCTATTATTTGCGTGGGATATTTACGTATAGCCAAGTGAAGTAACATGACGTTTTTATATACTTCGCCCGAATTTTGTAGACATTTAAAATTTTGTTAGTTTATTTTGGACGAATGTTGGCAGCTTTCAGTGTGTTGAATTTTTTTAGTATGTTCTAAATATCCGTAATAAAAGTTGGTGATCTTATTTAGTAATTTTCTAAAATCTTGTCGCCCGTGTTAACCCATTGGTTAATCACTAATTGATGATCGATTAATGTGTCAAACACATCCGGTTTAGTTCCGAAGAAGTTTAAACTGTTTCGATTTACAGTTTTGTGAGGCCCAATTGGTATCGGATACCTTTTATGATTAAATCAAGTTTCACTACAAAAGTTTCTTCTTGTAAACCGTGCTCTACAACAAATAATTTCCTTTAACCGCATCAATTTATTAGTGCTTTCGAATAGAGCTTATAATATACACACTGACTATAATCTAATACAAAATGTCAGATAACTGGCAAAAGATAAACTTGTGAAATTTTCGTGTTTAGGAAATGTGAAGATACCAATCATTCATAATATTCAGCTTGTTTGTGACGAGACACGAGCTGAATACTAGTATTATTTAATATCAGTAAACTAGTGCTTAAGATTAATCGTACAAAATTTATGCTGGTGCTAAGTTTAAGTTCTGAATTCTGTGCGTAAAGAAATTTAATTGATAGAAAATGTCGAGATCAAGAGCAAGTGATACGTGGGATCGCGGTATCTTCTCCGCTCTACGAACAATTATGCATTTAATTGCCGCCACACATTATTGGTACGCGATTTACTACGATTTCAATCACGTTAAAATTCCGGTGGGCTCCAGGTTCCACGGAATGGGAAACTCTTTCGGAGGGAAATTCAAGTACCTGACTGTTTTAGATGCGTTTATCCAAGCAATTTACTTCACGATAAGTCTTTTAAATGATTTTATCGGAACAAACGAAGTAGCACCAAAGAAAACGCCTACTATACGACAGTTAAAAGATTATTTGCTGGCAGCACTAGCATTTCCTGTAGCACTAAACGTTGGTATATCATTTTGGACAGTAATGGCTATAGACAGGGAGCTGGTCTTCCCAAAAGCGTTTGACGGATTCTTTCCCAGTTGGCTTAATCATGTTATGCACAAAAATATAATGGTATTTATTGTGCTAGAGATGTTTATCTCCTTTAGACAATATCCTAAACGTAGTAAAGGATTACTAGACCTTCTATTGTTTATGGCAGGATATTTAGTTTGGCTTCCTAATATAAAACACGTTTCTGGTGTTTGGGTATTTCCATTATTAGAAGCATTGGATCTTCCACAACGAATCGCCTTCTTTATTGTTAATTTAGGATTGGTAGTATTCTTGTATTTAACTGGTGAATCCCTTAACAATAAGATTTGGATAAAAGAACTAAAGCTTGCGCATCATAAGACAAATTAAATTTAATTTAGCTACAAATTAATATATCAAAAAAATACGGTTAAGGTATTTAAAAAAAAAAAAAAAAAAAAAAAAAACGATTCCATAGAATTTTAAAATAAAATTTTTGCACTTGCGTAGGGTATTTTTCATATGCAAACGATTTGTTTTTATTAAATTAAAATAAAGTTAGAATTCTTTGTAGCTTCAAGCAATTTTACTAAATGATAAACAAAACATTCATAATTAATTTGTTTTCCTATTGTTTAAAGTTTTCGCTTAGTTGTAGAATCCACGTGTATTTAAAGGGCATTTTTTAAGCGATCAGTAAATCTAAATTTCTCTATAAAATGTATTACGAGTCATTTTATTAAAATATATAATGAAGAGATTACCAAATTATACACATATATACAGTATATAAAAGAAACTAAGTACTTTCGGACAAATCCAAGGGATTCTCCGCGATGAATGCACAGTTTCTGAAAAGATTTCTGACCTGTGTTATAGATTAAAAGATAGGAATGGGGTGGATATTGGTAAATGGCACATAAAGGATCTTAAAAAGTAGTATTTGTTAAATAGTATATTTTTCAAGTTAATAATCCTTTTATAATCGTGTACTTCCAATAATTATTGTTAAGAGCGGCAAGCGTAGAGCTCCCGACTCAACTAATGTACAAAAAACTAATAATTATTATTAAGAGCGGCAAGCGTAGAGCTCCCGACTCAACTCAAGTTATAAATCCTTTTAATCGTGTATTTCCATTGTTATTAAGAGCGGCAAGCGTAGAGCTCCCGACTCAACTAGTATACAAAAAAAAAATTGTCCTTAACACGTATTCGCGAAGCACAATTTTTTTTCCCCAGGTTCGGAGGAAATGTAGCATATCAAAATTGCTACGAATGCAAAATATTAAAAATGTCCTAAGTCCTAAATGAAATCTTAGTAAAGCACAAAATTATTTCAAAGTAAACAAGTATAAATATTACAAAATTTAACAATAACAAATCGGACATAAATATTACAAAAATTTATTTTAATTAGACCTAACAATTAAAATACCTAATCAATTAAAAACCTGTAAGATCCAAACAAAGCGGAAATTCGAAACTCCCGAGTCTTCGAAAACGGCCGCGTGGCGAGGCAAAAAAGAACCGATCCTTCTTCTCGTGCCAGCATGCAAAGAGTATAGACCTATAGTGAACAGAAAAGTAAAATTTAGAAAAGTGGAATTCAGTAAAGTTTAAAACATTTAATATATATATAATTACTCTAAATAAATGTATCAAAGTTTAAGAAATATGAGTAGTACACTCATAATAAAAAAAAATGTACCTAATTAAATAGTGCTCCAGGTAGCCAGAACACATAAAATAAAAAAGAAAGGGAATATGCAACAAAGGAAATAATTAAAACTACCTACCAACCACCAGGGAAAAGGAAATATATGGCATATAATAAAAGCATAACCTGTTGGAGGAGACAAATAAATCAACGCCACATGCAGACACTGCACAACTTAACCAACGTGGGACTTCCAGATAAGAAAAAAACATAATAATTCATATATATAAAATAAAATAAAAAAAAATAAAAAAAACCTTATTATAACTTATATTTATTCTATTATATTTATTATATTACATATTTATTTAACTCATTATCTATATTGGTCAAATTCATGCTTACATAGTCTGTAAATTATTCCCCTTAATTTATTATTTATTTAAATTGCATGCCTAGGAAATACAATATTAGTTAGATGGGCCCGGATTAAGTAGGTAAGCGAGTAAGTAGCATAAGGATGCTTATACCTTTAAGAAGTTTTGAATATTATAATAAATTACTAAGCGTTATGTGTAAGGCATTTGAGAAAAAGGATGTTTTTATTTCATTCTCCGCAAACCAATTTATTTCCAAAAGAAAAGAAATATTATGACAGGGAACTACGTATACAAATTTCGTCGCCTTCCATGGCCTACGAAGGGTTCCCGCCCGGGAAAAAGTAATAAACGTTAGATCCACGATATTAAAGGAAAATACGCGATATGCAGCCAAAAATACGTCGTCGACTTTAAGGAAACTTTTTCACCAGTCGCGAGACTTTCAACGATACGAATGATTTTAGCTTTGGCAGTTGAGCATGAATTGCTTGTCCACCATTCCTCATGTTACCTCTGCCTTTCTGAACGGTGACTTAAAAGAAGAAGTGTACATGGAACAGCCAAAATTTTTCGAGGACCAAAGTTCTCCGCATAAAGTGTGCAGGCTACAGAAGGCGATATATGGACTGAAACAGTCAGGCCGCGAATGGTACAGCAAACTGAATGATGCATTGAAGCAAATCGGTTTTACCCGATGTTCATCTGACAACTGCGTTTATGTTATGAATAAGCATCACGAAAGGAACATAGCTGTGATCTATGTAGATGACATCCCGTTAGCCTGCTCACATGAAAAAACATTGAATATAATAAAAAACGAAATCAGTCTGCATTTCGACACAGTGGACAAAGGTGAAATAGAACATTATCTCGGATTGGAAGTATTAAGAGATGGAGATAGAGGAAAAATGAATATATCACAAAAACAGATCATAAATAATTTGCTCATACAGAATCGTATGACAGATTGTCGAAATTGCAGTACACCGTTGGATCCTGGAAGCAAGATGACAAAGTGCAAAGATTGCGAAAATTGTGATAAGCCTGATATAAAAGAATATCAGTCGTTGATAGGATCGCTAACCTATCTTGCAATATCAACACATTCAGTAAACAGGCTGGCGCAGTTCAACAAAGACCCACACAAGGAAAATTTGAAAGCAGCAAATCATTTATTGAGGTATCTAAAAAGTACAATAAATATCAGTCTACATTTCACTAAAACAAGACAAGCGTTAGAGGGATATGCAGATGCTGATTGGGCTGGCGATGCCGATGACCGGAAGTCAGTAACCGGTTACGTGTTTATGGTGGCGGGCGGCGCAATAAGCTGGGAATCAAAGAAGCAACATTCCGTAGCGCTCAGCTCCACGGAAGCTGAGTACATGGCAATTGCATCAGCATCTAAGGAAATAGTATACCTTCGAAGTGTCCTGAAAGATTTGGGTTTTACCCTGGACGAGCCAACCAAATTGAGTAGTGATAACCTTAGTGCCCAGCAGCTGGTTAAAAACCCGGTATTTCACTCACGCAGTAAACATATAGATATAAAAGTACATTACGTTAGAGAAATACGTATATCAGAGTAAAATAATTGAGTTGACTTACGTACCAACAGGAGATATGATAGCGGACATACTAACTAAAGTATTAAACAAACAGAAGCATTCGAAATTAACGAATCTATTAGGACTTTACTGAATCGAATCCTTTTGTAACCTATACCTAATGTATCATTGAGGGGAAATGTTGGAATACCAATGACAATATTAGAGTTAAAATACCACTGTACCATTATTGTCATGTTCAATGTATATTGTATAACGAAGTATGTCATAGCTTTATACTGTCGATTTAGTTCAATAAAAGATTTATAATTCATCACATATAATAAACTAAAAAGTAGAAAATAAAATAAATTTAAAAAAATTTTTTTAAAAAAAAATTCTTTTAATTAACTAAAAAATGTACTGAAAAGTAAAAAATAAAAAATATTTAAAAGAAAGCGTGAAATTTCAATTTTAATGAAAAAGTTAATTAAAAGAATGGCGCATTTTTCATCCAAAAATTTTGTTAGAATTTTTTTCGAAGTGAATTGAGCAAAACAACAAGTTTAAATTAATTTTTTTTACTACGCCTTATAAATTAATACATAAAATCTTAGATATATTGAAAAATAAAACAAAATTAAAAAAGATGATTTTATAAAAAAAATGTGAATTTGAAATTAACAAAGCAAAAAATTGAGGGTTATTGTAAATCTCACGCGATTTACAGTTATATTTTCAATTTAAATGCGCCATTCTTTTAATTAACTTTTTCATTAAAATTGAAGTTTCACGCTTTCTTTTAAATATTTTTTATTTTTTACTTTTCAGTACATTTTTTAGTTTATTAAAAGAATTTTTTAAAAAAAAATTTTTAACCATTTATTATAAATTAAAAATAAAACAATTAAAATAATGTTCACAATAAGAATAAATTGAAAAATTATTTTAGCAAATTTGAAATCCCTTATTTTCTCCTAATTACATAGTCTGGGGTTACACCACTTTTGCGCTGATGGCCTCATATTGTATAGTATTAACAACCCTCAAATCTTAACGATTATAGATAAATTTTCCAAATTCGTTTGTGCTTACATCCTTCCTTCTCGCAATAGCATCTCAATATTAGGCACCTCAAACATTTCATGAGCCACCATGGCATACCCAAAAAACTTGCCTGCGGTCAGAGATCAGAATTCACAGCAAATTTATTCAAGGACTTTTGTAGACAATATGACATAGATCTCCATTTTACTTCATTCCAACAAACCACAAGCAACTCACCCGTAGAACAGTGGAGACGTTAACAGAAATCGGAGGAGGAGGAGTACCCCTTAGGAGTACCCCTTACCATAAAGTACGCCTTAATTTAGTATAAATCAACCACCTTCGCAAATAAATATTAAATAAAGTGCATTTCATCGCGATAGTTATCATTATTACTGAAGTAATCGCGAAAACCCCCTAAAAAGGGGTGTTTTTTGCATTTTTAGGGGTGACGCCCTAATTTTAGAACCGCGGGACCTCGATTTTCGTGATCAGCGAACCCAAAAACCTTTAGGGTTCGATTTTCTTAACGGTGTTATTTTGGAACCTTAATTTTGGAATCTTAATTTTTTAAATAACCGACTCATGAGCCTGAAGTTCCGAACGTTCGATCGAACGATTTTAGAAAAAAAAAAATTAAATTTTGAATTTGACTATCGGACCTTAAAAAACAAGTAAATAATTGTTTTTTGATACCAGACAGACAGTGGGGGTCTCGAAAAATATCATACATAAATTATTAACCCCGAATTATAAACCTACCCCTAACTCACCCCCTAAAAATGATTTTTTTTGAAAAAAATAGTTAGAGGTCGAGTGCCCCGCTGGATTTTTGTGGACTTGTTAAGGGTGGTGCTAGTAACCACCACCAAAAATCTGAAGTCCATATCGTGCACGGGCGATACCCCTAACTCACCCCCTAGATATGATTATTTTTAAACAAATAGTTAGAGGCCTAGTGCCCCGCTGGATTTTTGTGGACTTGTTAAGGGTGGTGCTAGTAACCACCACAAAAAATCTCAAGTCCATATCGTGCACGGGCGATACCCCTAACTCACCCCCTAGATATGATTATTTTTAAACAAATAGTTAGAGGCCTAGTGCCCCGCTGGATTTTTGTGGACTTGTTAAGGGTGGTGCTAGTAACCACCACAACAAATCTGAAGCCCATATCGTGCACGGGCGATACCCCTAACTCACCCCCTAGAAATGATTATTTTTAAACAAATAGTTAGAGGCCTAGTGCCCCGCTGGATTTTTGTGGACTTGTTAAGGGTGGTGCTAGTAACCACCACAAAAAATCTCAAGTCCATATCGTGCACGGGCGATACCCCTAACTCACCCCCTAGATATGATTATTTTTAAACAAATAGTTAGAGGCCTAGTGCCCCGCTGGATTTTTGTGGACTTGTTAAAGGTGGTGCTAGTAACCACCACAAAAAATCTCAAGCCCATATCGTGCACGGGCGACACTTTTAAAACACCCCCTAGAAATGATTATTTTAAACACAATAGTTAGAGGCCTAGTGCCCCGCTGGATTTTTGTGGACTTGTTAAGGGTGGTGCTAGTAGCCATCACAAAAAATCTCAAGTCCATATCGTGCACGGGCGATACCCCTAACTCACCCCCTAGATATGATTATTTTTAAACAAATAGTTAGAGGCCTAGTGCCCCGCTGGATTTTTGTGGACTTGTTAAGGGTGGTGCTAGTAACCACCACAAAAAATCTCAAGCCCATATCGTGCACGGGCGATACCCCTAACTCACCCCCTAGAAATGATTATTTTTAAACAAATAGTTAGAGGCCTAGTGCCCCGCTGGATTTTTGTGGACTTGTTAAGGGTGGTGCTAGTAACCACCACCAAAAATCTGAAGTCCATATCGTGCACGGGCGATACCCCTAACTCACCCCCTAGAAATGATTATTTTTAAACAAATAGTTAGAGGCCTAGTGCCCCGCTGGATTTTTGTGGACTTGTTAAGGGTGGTGCTAGTAACCACCACAACAAATCTCAAGCCCATATCGTGCACGGGCGATACCCCTAACTCACCCCCTAGAAATGATTATTTTTAAACAAATAGTTAGAGGCCTAGTGCCCCGCTGGATTTTTGTGGACTTGTTAAGGGTGGTGCTAGTAGCCACCACAAAAAATCTCAAGCCCATATCGTGCACGGGCGACACTTTTAACCCACCCCCTAGAAATGATTATTTTAAACACAATAGTTTGAGGCCTAGTGCCCCGCTGGATTTTTGTGGACTTGTTAAGGGTGGTGCTAGTAACCACCACAAAAAATCTCAAGTCCATATCGTGCACGGGCGATACCCCTAACTCACCCCCTAGATATGATTATTTTTAAACAAATAGTTAGAGGCCTAGTGCCGCGCTGGATTTTTGTGGACTTGTTAAGGGTGGTGCTAGTAGCCACCACAAAAAATCTCAAGCCCATATCGTGCACGGGCGACACTTTTAACCCACCCCCTAGAAATGATTATTTTAAACACAATAGTTTGAGGCCTAGTGCCCCGCTGGATTTTTGTGGACTTGTTAAGGGTGGTGCTAGTAGCCACCACAAAAAATCTGAAGTCCATATCGTGCACGGGCGATACCCCTAACTCACCCCCTAGAAATGATTATTTTTAAACAAATAGTTAGAGGCCTAGTGCCCCGCTGGATTTTTGTGGACTTGTTAAGGGTGGTGCTAGTAACCACCACCAAAAATCTGAAGTCCATATCGTGCACGGGCGATACCCCTAACACCCCCTAGAAATGATTATTTTTAAACAAATAGTTAGAGGCCTAGTGCCCCGCTGGATTTTTGTGGACTTGTTAAGGGTGGTGCTAGTAACCACCACCAAAAATCTGAAGTCCATATCGTGCACGGGCGATACCCCTAACTCACCCCCTAGAAATGATTATTTTTAAACAAATAGTTAGAGGCCTAGTGCCCCGCTGGATTTTTGTGGACTTGTTAAGGGTGGTGCTAGTAACCACCACAACAAATCTGAAGCCCATATCGTGCACGGGCGATACCCCTAACTCACCCCCTAGAAATGATTATTTTTAAACAAATAGTTAGAGGCCTAGTTCCCCGCTGGATTTTTGTGGACTTGTTAAGGGTGGTGCTAGTAACCACCACAAAAAATCTCAAGTCCATATCGTGCACGGGCGATACCCCTAACTCACCCCCTAGATATGATTATTTTTAAACAAATAGTTAGAGGCCTAGTGCCGCGCTGGATTTTTGTGGACTTGTTAAGGGTGGTGCTAGTAGCCACCACAAAAAATCTCAAGCCCATATCGTGCACGGGCGACACTTTTAACCCACCCCCTAGAAATGATTATTTTAAACACAATAGTTTGAGGCCTAGTGCCCCGCTGGATTTTTGTGGACTTGTTAAGGGTGGTGCTAGTAGCCACCACAAAAAATCTGAAGTCCATATCGTGCACGGGCGATACCCCTAACTCACCCCCTAGAAATGATTATTTTTAAACAAATAGTTAGAGGCCTAGTGCCCCGCTGGATTTTTGTGGACTTGTTAAGGGTGGTGCTAGTAACCACCACCAAAAATCTGAAGTCCATATCGTGCACGGGCGATACCCCTAACTCACCCCCTAGAAATGATTATTTTTAAACAAATAGTTAGAGGCCTAGTGCCCCGCTGGATTTTTGTGGACTTGTTAAGGGTGGTGCTAGTAACCACCACAACAAATCTGAAGCCCATATCGTGCACGGGCGATACCCCTAACTCACCCCCTAGAAATGATTATTTTTAAACAAATAGTTAGAGGCCTAGTGCCCCGCTGGATTTTTGTGGACTTGTTAAGGGTGGTGCTAGTAACCACCACCAAAAATCTGAAGTCCATATCGTGCACGGGCGATACCCCTAACTCACCCCCTAGAAATGATTATTTTTAAACAAATAGTTAGAGGCCTAGTGCCCCGCTGGATTTTTGTGGACTTGTTAAGGGTGGTGCTAGTAACCACCACAACAAATCTGAAGCCCATATCGTGCACGGGCGATACCCCTAACTCACCCCCTAGAAATGATTATTTTTAAACAAATAGTTAGAGGCCTAGTGCCGCGCTGGATTTTTGTGGACTTGTTAAGGGTGGTGCTAGTAGCCACCACAAAAAATCTCAAGCCCATATCGTGCACGGGCGACACTTTTAACCCACCCCCTAGAAATGATTATTTTAAACACAATAGTTTGAGGCCTAGTGCCACGCTGGATTTTTGTGGACTTGTTAAGGGTGGTGCTAGTAGCCACCACAAAAAATCTCAAGCCCATATCGTGCACGGGCGACACTTTTAACCCACCCCCTAGAAATGATTATTTTAAACACAATAGTTTGAGGCCTAGTGCCCCGCTGGATTTTTGTGGACTTGTTAAGGGTGGTGCTAGTAACCACCACAAAAAATCTCAAGTCCATATCGTGCACGGGCGATACCCCTAACTCACCCCCTAGATATGATTATTTTTAAACAAATAGTTAGAGGCCTAGTGCCGCGCTGGATTTTTGTGGACTTGTTAAGGGTGGTGCTAGTAGCCACCACAAAAAATCTCAAGCCCATATCGTGCACGGGCGACACTTTTAACCCACCCCCTAGAAATGATTATTTTAAACACAATAGTTTGAGGCCTAGTGCCCCGCTGGATTTTTGTGGACTTGTTAAGGGTGGTGCTAGTAGCCACCACAAAAAATCTGAAGTCCATATCGTGCACGGGCGATACCCCTAACTCACCCCCTAGAAATGATTATTTTTAAACAAATAGTTAGAGGCCTAGTGCCCCGCTGGATTTTTGTGGACTTGTTAAGGGTGGTGCTAGTAACCACCACCAAAAATCTGAAGTCCATATCGTGCACGGGCGATACCCCTAACTCACCCCCTAGAAATGATTATTTTTAAACAAATAGTTAGAGGCCTAGTGCCCCGCTGGATTTTTGTGGACTTGTTAAGGGTGGTGCTAGTAACCACCACCAAAAATCTGAAGTCCATATCGTGCACGGGCGATACCCCTAACTCACCCCCTAGAAATGATTATTTTTAAACAAATAGTTAGAGGCCTAGTGCCCCGCTGGATTTTTGTGGACTTGTTAAGGGTGGTGCTAGTAACCACCACAACAACTCTGAAGCCCATATCGTGCACGGGCGATACCCCTAACTCACCCCCTAGAAATGATTATTTTTAAACAAATAGTTAGAGGCCTAGTGCCGCGCTGGATTTTTGTGGACTTGTTAAGGGTGGTGCTAGTAGCCACCACAAAAAATCTCAAGCCCATATCGTGCACGGGCGACACTTTTAACCCACCCCCTAGAAATGATTATTTTAAACACAATAGTTTGAGGCCTAGTGCCCCGCTGGATTTTTGTGGACTTGTTAAGGGTGGTGCTAGTAGCCACCACAAAAAATCTGAAGTCCATATCGTGCACGGGCGATACCCCTAACTCACCCCCTAGAAATGATTATTTTTAAACAAATAGTTAGAGGCCTAGTGCCCCGCTGGATTTTTGTGGACTTGTTAAGGGTGGTGCTAGTAACCACCACCAAAAATCTGAAGTCCATATCGTGCACGGGCGATACCCCTAACTCACCCCCTAGAAATGATTATTTTTAAACAAATAGTTAGAGGCCTAGTGCCCCGCTGGATTTTTGTGGACTTGTTAAGGGTGGTGCTAGTAGCCACCACAAAAAATCTCAAGCCCATATCGTGCACGGGCGACACTTTTAACCCACCCCCTAGAAATGATTATTTTAAACACAATAGTTTGAGGCCTAGTGCCCCGCTGGATTTTTGTGGACTTGTTAAGGGTGGTGCTAGTAGCCACCACAAAAAATCTGAAGTCCATATCGTGCACGGGCGATACCCCTAACTCACCCCCTAGAAATGATTATTTTTAAACAAATAGTTAGAGGCCTAGTGCCCCGCTGGATTTTTGTGGACTTGTTAAGGGTGGTGCTAGTAACCACCACCAAAAATCTGAAGTCCATATCGTGCACGGGCGATACCCCTAACTCACCCCCTAGAAATGATTATTTTTAAACAAATAGTTAGAGGCCTAGTGCCCCGCTGGATTTTTGTGGACTTGTTAAGGGTGGTGCTAGTAACCACCACAACAAATCTGAAGCCCATATCGTGCACGGGCGATACCCCTAACTCACCCCCTAGAAATGATTATTTTTAAACAAATAGTTAGAGGCCTAGTGCCCCGCTGGATTTTTGTGGACTTGTTAAGGGTGGTGCTAGTAACCACCACCAAAAATCTGAAGTCCATATCGTGCACGGGCGATACCCCTAACTCACCCCCTAGAAATGATTATTTTTAAACAAATAGTTAGAGGCCTAGTGCCCCGCTGGATTTTTGTGGACTTGTTAAGGGTGGTGCTAGTAACCACCACAACAAATCTGAAGCCCATATCGTGCACGGGCGATACCCCTAACTCACCCCCTAGAAATGATTATTTTTAAACAAATAGTTAGAGGCCTAGTGCCGCGCTGGATTTTTGTGGACTTGTTAAGGGTGGTGCTAGTAGCCACCACAAAAAATCTCAAGCCCATATCGTGCACGGGCGACACTTTTAACCCACCCCCTAGAAATGATTATTTTAAACACAATAGTTTGAGGCCTAGTGCCACGCTGGATTTTTGTGGACTTGTTAAGGGTGGTGCTAGTAGCCACCACAAAAAATCTCAAGCCCATATCGTGCACGGGCGACACTTTTAACCCACCCCCTAGAAATGATTATTTTAAACACAATAGTTTGAGGCCTAGTGCCCCGCTGGATTTTTGTGGACTTGTTAAGGGTGGTGCTAGTAACCACCACAAAAAATCTCAAGTCCATATCGTGCACGGGCGATACCCCTAACTCACCCCCTAGATATGATTATTTTTAAACAAATAGTTAGAGGCCTAGTGCCGCGCTGGATTTTTGTGGACTTGTTAAGGGTGG
Source organism: Thereva unica (assembly GCA_949987705.1). Taxonomy (NCBI): domain Eukaryota; kingdom Metazoa; phylum Arthropoda; class Insecta; order Diptera; family Therevidae; genus Thereva; species Thereva unica. Next base: position 42,448,497 of record OX465285.1, read on the forward strand.
TGCTAGTAGCCACCACAAAAAATCTCAAGCCCATATCGTGCACGGGCGACACTTTTAACCCACCCCCTAGAAATGATTATTTTAAACACAATAGTTTGAGGCCTAGTGCCCCGCTGGATTTTTGTGGACTTGTTAAGGGTGGTGCTAGTAGCCACCACAAAAAATCTGAAGTCCATATCGTGCACGGGCGATACCCCTAACTCACCCCCTAGAAATGATTATTTTTAAACAAATAGTTAGAGGCCTAGTGCCCCGCTGGATTTTTGTGGACTTGTTAAGGGTGGTGCTAGTAACCACCACCAAAAATCTGAAGTCCATATCGTGCACGGGCGATACCCCTAACTCACCCCCTAGAAATGATTATTTTTAAACAAATAGTTAGAGGCCTAGTGCCCCGCTGGATTTTTGTGGACTTGTTAAGGGTGGTGCTAGTAACCACCACCAAAAATCTGAAGTCCATATCGTGCACGGGCGATACCCCTAACTCACCCCCTAGAAATGATTATTTTTAAACAAATAGTTAGAGGCCTAGTGCCCCGCTGGATTTTTGTGGACTTGTTAAGGGTGGTGCTAGTAACCACCACAACAAATCTGAAGCCCATATCGTGCACGGGCGATACCCCTAACTCACCCCCTAGAAATGATTATTTTTAAACAAATAGTTAGAGGCCTAGTTCCCCGCTGGATTTTTGTGGACTTGTTAAGGGTGGTGCTAGTAACCACCACAAAAAATCTCAAGTCCATATCGTGCACGGGCGATACCCCTAACTCACCCCCTAGATATGATTATTTTTAAACAAATAGTTAGAGGCCTAGTGCCGCGCTGGATTTTTGTGGACTTGTTAAGGGTGGTGCTAGTAGCCACCACAAAAAATCTCAAGCCCATATCGTGCACGGGCGACACTTTTAACCCACCCCCTAGAAATGATTATTTTAAACACAATAGTTTGAGGCCTAGTGCCCCGCTGGATTTTTGTGGACTTGTTAAGGGTGGTGCTAGTAGCCACCACAAAAAATCTGAAGTCCATATCGTGCACGGGCGATACCCCTAACTCACCCCCTAGAAATGATTATTTTTAAACAAATAGTTAGAGGCCTAGTGCCCCGCTGGATTTTTGTGGACTTGTTAAGGGTGGTGCTAGTAACCACCACCAAAAATCTGAAGTCCATATCGTGCACGGGCGATACCCCTAACTCACCCCCTAGAAATGATTATTTTTAAACAAATAGTTAGAGGCCTAGTGCCCCGCTGGATTTTTGTGGACTTGTTAAGGGTGGTGCTAGTAACCACCACAACAAATCTGAAGCCCATATCGTGCACGGGCGATACCCCTAACTCACCCCCTAGAAATGATTATTTTTAAACAAATAGTTAGAGGCCTAGTGCCCCGCTGGATTTTTGTGGACTTGTTAAGGGTGGTGCTAGTAACCACCACCAAAAATCTGAAGTCCATATCGTGCACGGGCGATACCCCTAACTCACCCCCTAGAAATGATTATTTTTAAACAAATAGTTAGAGGCCTAGTGCCCCGCTGGATTTTTGTGGACTTGTTAAGGGTGGTGCTAGTAACCACCACAACAAATCTGAAGCCCATATCGTGCACGGGCGATACCCCTAACTCACCCCCTAGAAATGATTATTTTTAAACAAATAGTTAGAGGCCTAGTGCCGCGCTGGATTTTTGTGGACTTGTTAAGGGTGGTGCTAGTAGCCACCACAAAAAATCTCAAGCCCATATCGTGCACGGGCGACACTTTTAACCCACCCCCTAGAAATGATTATTTTAAACACAATAGTTTGAGGCCTAGTGCCACGCTGGATTTTTGTGGACTTGTTAAGGGTGGTGCTAGTAGCCACCACAAAAAATCTCAAGCCCATATCGTGCACGGGCGACACTTTTAACCCACCCCCTAGAAATGATTATTTTAAACACAATAGTTTGAGGCCTAGTGCCCCGCTGGATTTTTGTGGACTTGTTAAGGGTGGTGCTAGTAACCACCACAAAAAATCTCAAGTCCATATCGTGCACGGGCGATACCCCTAACTCACCCCCTAGATATGATTATTTTTAAACAAATAGTTAGAGGCCTAGTGCCGCGCTGGATTTTTGTGGACTTGTTAAGGGTGGTGCTAGTAGCCACCACAAAAAATCTCAAGCCCATATCGTGCACGGGCGACACTTTTAACCCACCCCCTAGAAATGATTATTTTAAACACAATAGTTTGAGGCCTAGTGCCCCGCTGGATTTTTGTGGACTTGTTAAGGGTGGTGCTAGTAGCCACCACAAAAAATCTGAAGTCCATATCGTGCACGGGCGATACCCCTAACTCACCCCCTAGAAATGATTATTTTTAAACAAATAGTTAGAGGCCTAGTGCCCCGCTGGATTTTTGTGGACTTGTTAAGGGTGGTGCTAGTAACCACCACCAAAAATCTGAAGTCCATATCGTGCACGGGCGATACCCCTAACTCACCCCCTAGAAATGATTATTTTTAAACAAATAGTTAGAGGCCTAGTGCCCCGCTGGATTTTTGTGGACTTGTTAAGGGTGGTGCTAGTAACCACCACCAAAAATCTGAAGTCCATATCGTGCACGGGCGATACCCCTAACTCACCCCCTAGAAATGATTATTTTTAAACAAATAGTTAGAGGCCTAGTGCCCCGCTGGATTTTTGTGGACTTGTTAAGGGTGGTGCTAGTAACCACCACAACAACTCTGAAGCCCATATCGTGCACGGGCGATACCCCTAACTCACCCCCTAGAAATGATTATTTTTAAACAAATAGTTAGAGGCCTAGTGCCGCGCTGGATTTTTGTGGACTTGTTAAGGGTGGTGCTAGTAGCCACCACAAAAAATCTCAAGCCCATATCGTGCACGGGCGACACTTTTAACCCACCCCCTAGAAATGATTATTTTAAACACAATAGTTTGAGGCCTAGTGCCCCGCTGGATTTTTGTGGACTTGTTAAGGGTGGTGCTAGTAGCCACCACAAAAAATCTGAAGTCCATATCGTGCACGGGCGATACCCCTAACTCACCCCCTAGAAATGATTATTTTTAAACAAATAGTTAGAGGCCTAGTGCCCCGCTGGATTTTTGTGGACTTGTTAAGGGTGGTGCTAGTAACCACCACCAAAAATCTGAAGTCCATATCGTGCACGGGCGATACCCCTAACTCACCCCCTAGAAATGATTATTTTTAAACAAATAGTTAGAGGCCTAGTGCCCCGCTGGATTTTTGTGGACTTGTTAAGGGTGGTGCTAGTAACCACCACCAAAAATCTGAAGTCCATATCGTGCACGGGCGATACCCCTAACTCACCCCCTAGAAATGATTATTTTTAAACAAATAGTTAGAGGCCTAGTGCCCCGCTGGATTTTTGTGGACTTGTTAAGGGTGGTGCTAGTAACCACCACAACAAATCTGAAGCCCATATCGTGCACGGGCGATACCCCTAACTCACCCCCTAGAAATGATTATTTTTAAACAAATAGTTAGAGGCCTAGTGCCGCGCTGGATTTTTGTGGACTTGTTAAGGGTGGTGCTAGTAGCCACCACAAAAAATCTCAAGCCCATATCGTGCACGGGCGACACTTTTAACCCACCCCCTAGAAATGATTATTTTAAACACAATAGTTAGAGGCTTTAGACCCCGCATTATTTTTGCATACTTGTTACGGATGGTATTAAGAACTACCACAAAAAATTTCTAGTTCATAACATCCCCGGGTGGCACCCTAAAACCACCTCTTAGAAATTATTATTTTGCTCGATTCTCTGTACCCTACAAACACCCTACAAAAATTTTAAATGTTCTAAAAGAAATATGTTACAAATTAAGTGCTTAAATAATTAATAAAAATCTTTGCCGCCCAAAGATTTGTAGGGTGCGATCCTAATAAATGTAATAAATACATCACACAATTCTCATTTTTTTTCCTAATTTTTTGTTGAGACGAATACATAACATTAGAAATGTGTGTTGTGTTCTTATCGCGACGATTTTACTACCACTGATTTGGTTCTGAAAAGGACCATCGCTGTTTCTCGTTATTTTCTAATGTTTGTGTTTATAATTTTTTTGTTTCTATGAAATTTGTTAAAATTATTATTGTTAAATTATGTATTATTCAGCTATTTACCCCATTACGACCTGTCTGTCTTTGCTAAAAAATATTTTTTTTTAATCGAAATACTACCTCTTAAAGTCCTATAGAAATCGGATTACCCGTATTCGAGATTATATAACCATACAGAAAGGTAATCAAAGTTCTTAACAGCCCGAGCTGTGACCGTCAAAAAGTGGTGGACTTTTCTGAAAGGATGAAACCTGCAGGAATGATAGTATTTGCGAAGACTATCTGCATTTCGAAAATCGGAGTAGAAAATGTAGGTATGTATGTCCATATTAGAGTGAAAAGTTTCTTTATCAATACAATTTAAGTCCCCAAAAAGCTCTATTTAAATAAAATATCCAGCGTCAGCTAAGTATAAATAACATTATAGACAATCTTATATACAAAATCGTGCTAAAAAGAATCGAATTGCCTATAGTAGGTATGGTCAGGATATATTTAGGCAAATATAGATATTGAGATTGAGCTTGCTGAGGTGTACAATTAGAATGATGAAAAAAGTTTTAGCTCACTTTCCTTCAAGTTTTCGGTCTGATCTTCTTCTTCTTTGATCCGTTAGCTGGCGGTCCGAGCGGGACGTCCCCGCAACGGATACGCTGCTGTCGGAGCCGCTGGGTCCCGAACTCTATTCACGATTCGCTTCCATTCTTCTCGGGTTTTGGCGGTGTCTCGAGCCTCGGTAACCTATAATCTTTGATTCTTTAGGTCGCCCTCGATATTCTTTAGCCAAGTTTTCTTCGGTGCCAATCGCTGGATTTTCCAGTCTGCGGGACGGTCTCGCCAGAGAAGTTTACGTGGCAGGCGGTTATCATCCATTCGGCAAACATGTCCAAACCACCGTAGTCGACGTTTTTGCATTTCTTCTTCGATCAGTGTTTGCTGATCGCATCTTTGTCTGACAACCTCATTTCGAAGGCGATCACGGAGTGAGACACGGAGGATCTGCCTCAAACATCGCATTTGGAAGACCTCGAGCTTCTTAACGTCCGATTTGAGCAGTGTCCACGTTTCAGATCCATAAAGAAGAATCGGAAGAATCAACGTTCGGTAAAGACGTAGTTTTGTTTTGATGGAAATATTTGCTCGTTTCCATATGCACCACTTGAGCGAGGCGAATGTTGCTGTTGCCTGGCCGATACGGCTGTGAACGTCGGCCGTCGATGCTACTTTCGTTTCCTCAACCAATGATCCCAAATATTTGAACCTTGGAACCTGTTCGATTTGGGTTCCATCGAGGTGAACACTGGCTCTTGATCCATCCGTTGTGAGCACTTTGGTCTTTTCCGCATTGATTTTTAACCCGTATGATTGGGCGATGCGGGAAATATCGTATAAGATGTCCGTTGCTTCGGCATCCGTGTCGGCGAAAACAGCGCTATCGTCGGCGAACATTAAGTCTGTTACGAAGTTGTTGTCGTATTGAACTCCGAGTCGTCCATCGAATGCTTCACGCATAATCGCGTCGATCACAACGTTGAAGAGAAGTGGCGAAGCGACGTCTCCCTGTCGGACACCCGTCTGAATCGGGAACTCCTCGGATAAGTCGTTTCGAATACGAACGCTGCTGGTTGAGCCATCGTACGACGCTTGGAGAAGTTGGATGATTCTCAATGGCACGTGTTCGGTTACCAAGACTCTCCACAAGCTGTTCCAATCGATGCAATCGAAAGCGGATTTGAAATCGATGAAAACGACGACAATGCGTTTGCCGCAACGAATTCTTTCTTCCATTAACTGACGGAGGGCGAATATTTGATCAATGCATCCTCGATGTGGTCTAAATCCCGCTTGTTCCTCCCGGCTCGTTTGCTCTCGATGTTTCTGTAGCCTCGATTGTATTATTTTCGTAAATACTTTACCGACGATCGAAAGAAGGCTAATACCGCGATAATTCTTGCATTCCCGACTGTCGCCTTTCTTCAAAATTGGGACAACGATCGCTTTCTTCCATACCGAAGGGACACGATCCGAATGCCATATGTGTGTTATGAGGACATGAAGTCGTTGTGATAAGACATCACCTCCAGCTTTGATCATCTCGGCGGTTACTTGGTCTATTCCCGGCCCTTTTCCATTTTTCAGCGATTTGATTGCTGTCTTCACCTCGATAATTGTTGGTTCGGTATCGAGAAACTGATTCATCGGCTGTTCGATAATCGGTGGTTCGGGTGCTGGACCTTGCGGCGGATCGTGGTTATACAGCTGGTGGAAGAATGCTCTCCACCGCTCCAGGCGTTCATGGGCAGAAGTCACAAAAGTTCCATCCGATTTTTTGATGTTATCGTTTGTTGATGTTGTTTTGCCGCCTAACCGGCGGATTGTCTGGTACAGCGTCCGGTACTCGTGCCTCGACGCCGCTTTTTCCATGTCGGCCGCAACGTTATTCCAGTACGCTTCTCGTTCCAATTTCATTTTCTGCCGAACTTCTTTGTTCAATCTTCGGTATTCCTCAAAGTCGACGTGTTTCATGCGCTTCCGCTGATCGACGAGGTCCAGACAGCTGTCCGAGATCCATGGCTGCGTCCGTTTACGGATAGTTGGACACAACTCCATTGCACCCTCCACAATAGACTCCGACAATTGCCTTTCTTCTACATCGATATCGTCCGGTATTGCGAGCGCCGCGAATTTGTTGGACAATGCCATCTGAAACTCTCGCCCGATGGCCGGGTCCCGTAGGCACGCCCAATTTTTCTTGGCTGGTGGTGGCTCCGTTTTCTTCGCTCTTTGCAATCGCATCTGCAATTTCGCTCGAACAAGATAATGGTCCGATCCGCAATCGGGTCCACGCATTGCACGTACGTCTTTAAGCGTCGATCGGAATCTTGTGTTGATCAAAACGTAGTCTAACATCGCCGAGTCTTTGCCGGATGGATTTCGCCAGGTGAGTTGGTGTTTGAGTGGATGGCGGAAAATGCTGTTGCCAACGATCAAGTTGTTTGACGATGCGAATGAAAGCAGGCGTAAGCCGTTGTCATTAATTACTCCGTGTCCGAATTTGCCCATGGTTTCTTCCCAGCCGGTTCGATCTACTCCTGAATGTGCGTTGAAATCCCCCGCGAGAATTATTAATTCGGTTTGAGGTATCATATCCAGCGTCTGTTGAAGATGATCGTAAAATTCGTCCTTGTTCGTGTCCGTGCTGGTCTCCGTTGGCGCATAAACGGATATGATATGGGTCTTGATCGTTCCACTGATGGTTATAACCGCCAAACGCTCGGATATCGGTTGGAATGCGATAACGCTGCTGGCAGCCCGTCGGTCGACCATAAAGCCGACGCCGGCCTCTCTTTTCTCACCACCGGAATAGTAAAGCATCATCGTTTCGTCGATTGTTGGCGGGACGATTGTCAATATCCCGGATCCGGTAAGCCGTAGTTCCGATAGCGCAGCAATTGATATTTTGCATTTCAACAATTCCATTGCTATGATTTCCTTTTGACCAACGTGATGTCCTGTTCGTACATTCCACGCAGCGAATTTTAATTCCCTTTTCGGTGTGACTAATTTGGGTGTTCGGCCAGTAACCCACTTCTCACCAGCATCCCTGGTCCCCAGTGCTGGCGCATCGGCTGCCCCGGATGCAGTAGCATTGTTTCGGCCAGTAACCCACTTCTCACCAGCATCCCTGGTCCCCAGCGCTGGCGCATCGGCTGCCCCGGATGCAGTAGCATTATTTCGTGAATGGTTAGTTCGTGTATCCATGCGGTTTCTTGCCTAGTTTTTACGATCGACTCGGCAGGTCGACAACCCTCCTCCTTTCACACCCTGGACTTGGGACCAGACGAAGGCGGATTCGGTCTGATCAAATAGTGGGACTCGATAGTCGCATGAAAGGGAAAAAGTAGCCGCAAATATGTCTTACCTTCGCAGGCATTTTTACAGACAACTAGGATAAATAAAAAATTGTTATCACATTTCATAAAATTTAGGGAACGGAAAATTCATATCTTCATATGTAAGTATGCATATTAGTTGAAGTCATATTTATGGACTCGTATAATTAAGTTGAAAAATTCTAGAAAAAATAATAGTTTTTCAATGCTTATATTGTTAGATGTACATCCTTCAGTCAAATACGTCACGTCATATTAATTAGTAATAATAACTTGATTGAGTTTTATGTACTTGTTACACTTATTGTTTTTAATTAGTTTTTTTTCCCATAGTTAGCATTGACGAGCTGACTTATGAAATATTATTTTTGTTCTGTTTAGTTCATTTTTGTTCCTCTTAATAAACACGTTCAACGCCCAACAGAAGTTTCTATTAACAGGTTATAGGCCCAGAAGCGATTTCTGTAAATATTTGGTTGAACAAAACTTAAGAGGATAGTAACGCGTCGATAAAAAAAAAATGAGTCTCATCAAAATCTGTGAGCTGAAAAAGGACAATTATGACTCCTGGAAAATTCACGCTCAAGCCATGCTAGTGAAAAATGGTATTTGGGCTTATGTTGATGGAACCAATGTTATTCCGTCGAGTTTAAATGGAGATGATGCAGATGGAGATGATGCAGCGTCAAGAGAAATTGAGGATAGAAATTGGCTTGAGAAAGACCAAATAGCTAAAGCGGATTTGATATTGTCGATTGGAGCTGATGAGCTACATCACGTTAGTGATTGCGAAACATCCAGGGATGTGTGGCTAAAATTAGCAACTGTTTTTGCTCCTCAAGGACCTCTGAAGAAGGTACAGTTGTTGAAGACCTTATTGTTCACTAAACTTCATGAAGGAGGTGACATTAGAGAACATGTTCGTCGTTTTTTCGGTGCATTGGATAAATTAGCAGCAATGAGGATTAATTTTCATCCAGATGTTGTATCAATTGCATTATTGTATAGTTTGCCTGCTAGTTTTGAGCAGTTTAGATTAGCAATTGAAGCTCGTGATGAGTTGCCATCGTCAGATGTTTTAAAGGCAAAGATATTGGAGCATGCTGAAACTCAAACTAATAATGAAATTGTACAAGCAGCAGGAGCAATGGCTACTCGAAATGATTCCAGGGCATCAAAATATAAGAAGTTCTATCGAAACGGTACCAAACCTGAGAATACAAATAAAATACGCTGCTATAATTGCGGAGCGTTTGGCCATAAATCACCAGAGTGTAAAGAACCTAGTAAGACAAAGTCTTCATATGGACGTAGTTCAAAGAAGCAAGTAGCTAATGCTGTAGATGAATCATATGCCGTGTGTTTTGGTGCTCTTTCTCATAATATTAGAGAATGTAATTCAATATCTGATGAACCGTGGATTCTAGATAGCGGATGTACTAGCCACTTATGCAACAACCGAGAAAAATTTGATGTCTTGAGAGAGTCAACTTGTGGAACCCTGAATTTAGCCAGTAATTCTTCCACAGATGTCCAAGGATCTGGCAATGTAATGATTGCTATGAATCGTGAAGGATGTCCAAAGCTGGTTGAGCTTAAGGACACTTTATTTGTTCCAGATTTACGGTCGAACTTGGTATCCGTTGCTAAAATTACCGATAAGGGCCATAAGGTAACTTTTACCAAAGATTCAGCGACAATTACTGATCAAAATGGCAGGGTAAGACTCAGTGCAATTCGAAAGAATAACTTGTATTTTCTCTCACAGACTCACCAGTTTGCTAAGGTATCTGCACTTGTAAGTCAAGATGATCTCCGAAAATGGCATGAGAAGTTGGGTCATTTAAATTTTAAGGACGTGGTCAAGGTAATCAAAGATACAATGGGATTGGATGCTGGAAAAGTAGAAGTTCCACAGTGTGACATTTGTATAAGAGGAAAAATGACTAGTTTACCTTTCACGAAAAGTACATCACCATGTAGTGAGCTGTTGAAGATTGTTCATTCGGATGTTGTTGGCAAAACTCGAGTGCAATCACTAAATGGAGCTAAGTACTTTGTCTCCTTCATAGACGATGCGTCTCGGTGGTCAGAAATTTTCCTTCTAGGACAGAAAAATGGAGTTCTATCAGCGTTTGAGCAATACAGGAATTATATGGAGAATCAGACGGGAAAAAATATTAAATGTCTTCAGTCTGACAACGGTAGAGAATACTGTAGTACTGAATTTGATGGTTTACTTAAAAGCTGCGGTATTCAACGCCGACTAACTGTTCCCCATACTCCACAGCAAAATGGCGTAGCAGAACGTTTTAATCGTACTATTGTTGAAATGGCAAGATGTTTGTTACTTCAATCAAAGCTCCCTCAGACATTTTGGGCTGAAGCTGTAGCCACAGCTTGTTATATTCGAAACAGATCGCCTACGTCGGCTCTTGGTGGAATGTCTCCTTATGAGAAGTTAAAAGGAAAGAAACCAGATTTATCAAACCTCCATGTTTTTGGATCTCCTGTATATTTACTGGACAAACTTCCAACCAAAGATAAGTTTGCTCCTAGGTCAATAAAAGGTGTTTTTGTTGGGTATCCTCGTGAAGCAAAAGGATTCCGAGTGTGGTTACCGGATGAAAGAAAAATAGTGATTGCTCGAGATGTAAAATTTGTGAAAGATACTCCAGATTCGTCTAAAGATGAGCAATTAGTAGATTTCTTGGATGATCAGGAAGATGATGATAAAGATACCTCCAGTGATATTGACAATGGCATACAAATTGTTGATACAAATGTACAAGTTCGTAGTCCTAAAAGAAGTGTTGTTAGTAATCACACTCCAAAAGGAAGAAGTTGCAAGTCAAGCACTAGTTCATCAAATCAACCAAAACAACCAGAATTAGTTCCATTGAATCAACATCATTTAAGGGGTCGAGGCAGACCAAGACTGATACGTACTGGGTTGAGAGGTCGACCTAGAAAATTATTTCAAATTTCAGATACTTGTGAAGAAGGCATTCCTATTGAACAAAAAGACGATGACGACGATGATGGATTTGCTGGTGTTGCCGAGGTATCACTCAATAAAGCTATGAGTGGCGAAGAAAAGGAAGCCTGGGAACGTGCAATTCAAGCCGAAGTCAAAAGTTTAGTAAAAAATGATACATTTGAAATTGTGAAACATAAGGAAGAACAAAATATAGTTGGCTCTCGTGTTGTTTTAACGAAAAAATATCGGCCAGATGGATTAATAAATTGTTTTAAGGCAAGAATAGTAGCCAAAGGATACAGCCAAAGATTTGGAATAGATTATCACCAAACATTTGCTCCAGTAGCTAGATTACAAACCATTCGTATGTTGATGGCTATATCAGCAAGTTACGGCCTACAGGTGCATCAAATTGATATTGTAACTGCGTATTTAAATGGTGTACTTGATGAAGAGGTCATAATGGAGATGCCTGATATGCTCGAAGATACGTTGCAGAAAATTGTTCACAGCGATGACAAAATTATAAGTAATAAGGCTAATACTTTATTGAAAGCTATAAAGGCAGGTGGTGATGCTTGTAAACTAAACAAGGCGCTATATGGACTTCGTCAAGGTGGAAGAAAATGGAACGAGGCTATAGATGAGAGATTGAAAAATTTAGGGTTAAGTCCAACCATTGGTGAGCCATGCCTCTATTATGCTCATCGCAATTATGATGTCCTGTTCGTGCTACTTTATGTAGATGACATTTTAATTGCATCTAAAAATGTTAAATGGATAGAGGAAGTTAAAAGAGGACTTGCAGCTAAGTTCGAAGTTAAGGATCTAGGATTAGCAACATTTTGCTTAGGACTTGAAATTAATCAATCCAGAGATAAAATAACGGTAAACCAAAGAAGTTATATCCTAGACATCATACAACGGTTTGGAATGAGTAAATGTAATTCTGTTTCTACACCGTCAGAATTGAAGTTTTACGAATCCATTAATGATGAAACAAGTGATAACTCGTATGAGAAGTTCCCATATCGTGAGCTTATTGGTGCCCTGATGTACCTATCGGTGTCTACAAGACCCGACATTTCTAACACTGTTACAAGATTGGCGCAGTTCACGAGCTGCCCTAAGAGGTGGCATATTGTTAAGGCAAAGAGAGTCTTAAGATATCTGGCTGGAACTAAAGATTTAGGACTTATTTATAGTAAATCAAATGATGCAGTCGTCGGATATTCGGATGCCGATTGGGGAGGAGATCCCACTGACCGCTGCTCCTTCACGGGTTATGTTTTCACTTTAAGCAATGCTGCTATATCCTGGAGATCGCAAAAGCAACAAAGAGTCGCTTTATCAACCACAGAGGCTGAGTATGTAAGTTTATCTGAAGCTCTTAAGGAAGCAATACATTTGAGAAGCTTATTGGTAGAGATTGGCATGGAAAAACTCAGTAAGATAACAGTTTTTACTGATAATAGAGGTGCTGAATGCATAGCCAACAACCCAGTGTTCCACAAGCGGACCAAACATATCGACATTAAGTTTCACTTCATCCGAAGTATGATCAAAGAGGAGTTGGTGGACGTGCAGCATATACCTACACAAGAAATGGTAGCTGATGTTTTAACGAAGCCCCTAGCTCGTCCAAAGCACGAAAATTGTGTCTACAAGTTAGGCCTTAGAAATATTGCAGATTCCAATGACGTACGTTTTGAGAGGGAAGTGTTAGATGTACATCCTTCAGTCAAATACGTCACGTCATATTAATTAGTAATAATAACTTGATTGAGTTTTATGTACTTGTTACACTTATTGTTTTTAATTAGTTTTTTTCCCATAGTTAGCATTGACGAGCTGACTTATGAAATATTATTTTTGTTCTGTTTAGTTCATTTTTGTTCCTCTTAATAAACACGTTCAACGCCCAACAGAAGTTTCTATTAACATATATTATATTATATTTGAATATAAACCCACCCCCTCGAAGACCCTTTTGTTAAAAATAATTGCTTAGCTGAAGGACCGAGATCTTGAAAAAATATCTTGCATTTCCGGATTCAGCAAATCTAAATCTATTATAGAAGTCATCCGGAAAATTCAACCACCCCTTCATGAATAGCGAACCCCCCTCAACCGCGGACACCGTTCTCCGTTCAAACTAAGCAAAAAGTGCTCGTTAAGAATCGCTTTTGACAGAGAAAGAACGCACTATATCTTTCTGCATCGTGCGCACCCATCGTTAAAGAATAGAAGGAGCATTAACTCGTACAGAAAAATTTAAAAAATAAACTTCGACCCTTTTCCTTTATGAATGAAATTCTGAATTGATGACCTATTTAGGCGCATTTTTTGGATAAAAAAGTTTGAGGGCGCGAAGTCTGGACAGGGCGAGAAATCCCCCGGCACGGCACAAATCCTCCGGCCAGGCGCTGTCTGTTACACATTTTTGTATTGTAAATACATACAAAAAAAAAATACGAGTGTGCGTAGGACCACACTTTAGAAGTGTTAACTTCTATGGCTAGTCTAAATGTCCAAATCAATCTTAATACAGGACGATAAGGATTAATATATTCTATTTAGGAATATTCTGTTAAAGTTTATTTAATTGTTACTTATATGCACTCCCTCCAAAATGTGTTGCAATGTTTTGGAAATTAAACAATTTATCTTAAACTTATCACACAAAGATCGGACGATGGATGACTGGGATAATGTAGTTTTTAGTAAAAATAGTAGATAATACATATATAGTAATAAATACATAGTACATAGTTCATAGGAAAAATGTAGTATACATAGTACTTGTCGTCGGGTTGATGCAATAGTCACGAAACAGAAATTTTTGCTATTTTAAACATTGTGCAAATATGCAAAAAAGTCATATTATATTTAGCCAAAGTCACGGATCTAAATTTGGGAATCCACTGGATTCATTTTGAATTTTTTCAGAACATAGTACATAATATGCAGTACATTGTATATAGTACGTAATAGATAATATATAATACATAGAAAATAATATAACATACCAGTAGGGAATGGAATTACTGGAAAAACTACTTCTACAGAAGCAGTTCAGTACTTCCACCCAGTACAAAAAAGGCATTACATTAACACGGCGATGGCCTAGGCTGGGAAGTACTTTTTTTCCCTTCCATTTGGAGGTACTTATACTACATTTATTACTAAACTCATAATGCAAAGTTATTATACTGTAAATTTTTATAATATAATTTAGTTGGCGTAGGCGTGAAGGGGTGGGGTAGCTTGAAGTAAAATTAAGCGATTTATATTTATATCATAAACATAAATTCAAATATATGTTTATACATTAAAGACATAAAACTTAATGGCTGAGACAACTGTGATGGTTAACAAAGAAAACGAGCAGCTACGAAGTTTTTCAACACGCTTTTTGCGCGAAATCAAACGCTTGGTCACCAAACCCATTCTCCTCTGCATTATTTGTAAGTCATTACAGAGAACACTAATTAAAGAAGTACTTCCAAATCGACTTCCCACAATAAATACCTGCGATTTTCCCTACTGGGATACTACCTCAGATATGTACGTAAAATACAGATGCCCAGTCGAATAGGCGAAACGCCGAAACGTATTCCATGTCGCCGAAAGCGATTAATCCAAGCAAAAGATTTAAATATTGCAGCCATTTAGTTGGCTAGAGCATGGCAACTTTTAGTCGAGGTCCAGCAACAGACATCAGCGATGGTCACGCGCATTTTTGGTTCGCACCCGTTTCTGGGCACTTGTGCCTATGCAGCTGGCTAGAGCATGGCAACTTTTGGTTTAGTTCCACATAGAAACAGCAGCGTATAATATTCTATGTGTGCGAGGAAAAATAGCCCGCGCTTGGTGGGTGGGATTGGGTTAGAATGTTGCAATGCAGAAGCTGCTTTCAGCATTCGTTTTATATTCTCGCGCCGCTCTCAAAATTCATGTCATATTCAGGGGTGCCACTTTGCTCTATAGAGCCATTTGTGGCTCTTTATAAAAAAAACTTTTAAAATTGGCTCTTTGGCTCTTTTTCAACTTAAATGGCTCTTTTGCCTTTTTCTTTCAACTTGATCTTGAATTTTAACTGATTTGGTTTTTCCTAATTACATACTCGCAAAGAATTTACCATTACTGTTACTGGATAAAAATTCAATATTTGATTTCAAGATTTGAAGATTTTAGAACTATCCTACAACTAATTTCTCTGGTCGACCATGCCTCCTACTCGTATGGTAAAGAAGAAGATTTGTTTTTGACATCTTATTATTCGCGGTTTTCAATGTAATTCCTGTTGTGTTTGAATTTGGCTCTTTTTTATCAGCTTTGGCTCTTTTTCTCGGAAAATTTGGCTCCAAAATTTTTTGTTTAGTGGCAACCCTGGTCGTATTCTCGCACGCCATCGCACACAGCAGCGAATGTATGAATGTATGCAGACCCGCTCTCAAAATCCATGGCATATTCACGCCGCTCTTAGCATTCATTTCATCCTCTCGCACACATTCGCTGCTGTGTGCGATGGCGTGCGAGAATATGACATGAATTTTGAGAGCGGCGCGAGAATATAAAACGAATGCTGAGAGCAGCTTCTGCATTGCAACATTCTAACCCAATCCCACCCACCAAGGGCGGGCTATTTTGCCTCGCACACATATAATTATGCGCTGCTGTTTGTAAGTGGAGCTCAACTAAAAGTTTCCATGCTCTAGCCAGCTTCATAGGCACAAGTGCCCAGAAACGAGTGAACAACAAAGTGCGCGTGTCGCCAACATGTGTCCAGAAACGGGTGTAAGCAACAAAATGCGCGTGTCGCGAATTCTTTGTTTTACCCCCAGCGAAAAAGTGCCAAACGCGCCTAAAGAAGTTAACACTTCAAAAATTGTTTCATGGCTTTTTTTCCCCCGTGAAAACTTTTGCAAGTTGAAAGTGAAAATGATATTAGAGGAATTATGACCAAAAATTTTATTTTTTAGGGTTTTTGAAATTCAGCCCCAATTATTAAAATGTAACCCACTTGATATCTCTTATGGTCGGTTCTCCAGAAAAGAATTTTTGGGCACATGACATTAGCGATTCATAAATTATTTAGTTCAATCTAAACTAGAGATACCGAATATTCGGCCACGCTCAAAGCCTCGAATTCGCAAACATTTCGAGGATAGAACAATTATCACTGTAGATGCGATCTATTGTAGTAATATTGTAGTAATATTTCCGGTGTTAACACAATTGCGCGCAATTCCGTAGACGATTTGAAGCCACTCGATTTCGATTGCTTTTTATTGCTTTTCTCAAGAAATTTATTCCCCGGTCTGGAGTCCCCTTTCATAATATGTATTGTGGTTTTTTTATGTTGCTTTCCGAAGAAATTTGGATTCCTTTCATATAGTGATATGTGTGTTTTTTATGATTTGGTATTCGGCCGCATAACGTGGATTAACCCACCCACAAAGAATTTTAGGGGTGGCGGTGACATTTAAAATACATGGGACAACATTTGCGCTGGCATAAACATCAGGCGGCGCGGAGAAATTAAATCTATGTATGGGGACTTCTGCCGCATGCCGCCGCCGTCGCCTGGCAAGTCGTTTGTTCATTTTTATTCTGCCGAATACCGAACCTTAAAAAAGTGGCCGAAAAGCAGCCAAATATTTGTAGCATTTTATAAACCATACCAAATTGATAATAATTTGTCTTAGAAAAATGATTTATCATCTATTAAGTAATTAGTTCAAAAATTATCTCATTACTAACAAAACAAAATTAATTAAACAATATTCTTCAAGACATAATGCTCAAAAGAGTGGCTTTCGTGGATACTAGGATGCTAGGGTGTTTATTATTTTTAAATACATACAGTGACTCCCAAAAGTAACCGAACAGAGACTTACGAGTTGTTTTTAAACAATCCTATCAGAGGAAATCGAATATTCTTTACTGACTGCAGGGATAAAAAAATTATTCCTGTTGCCACATGTTTAAAATAAGTCTATTGTATATTTTGTGATGACATAAACTCTTGTCTGATTGAAAGTAAAATTAAAGTGACCGACTTTAAAAAAAAACAATCTCGTAATCCACCAGAAAAGATTAAATAATTGTTTGTAATTCTTTACAGCATTAATCCAATCAGAATGGATATAGAAAGAAGAATCATTTTTGAAGACGGTGCCAGGTGGTAGTTGACTTTGATTGCATTAACTGTTTTCTAAATTTGTTTTCATTTCTTTGTTAGCCTTATGTACTTAATACACCGCCCCAAATAAAGGTGTTAGGAAGGTGCTAGGACTAGCACCACCCTTAACAAGTCCACAAAAATCCAGCGGGGCACTAGGCCTCTAACTATTGTGTTTAAAATAATCATTTCTAGGGGGTGTTTTAAAAGTGTCGCCCGTGCACGATATGGGCTTGAGATTTTTTGTGGTGGTTACTAGCACCACCCTTAACAAGTCCACAAAAATCCAGCGGGGCACTAGGCCTCTAACTATTTGTTTAAAAATAATCATATCTAGGGGGTGAGTTAGGGGTATTGCCCGTGCACGACATGGACTTGAGATTTTTTGTGGTGGTTACTAGCACCACCCTTAACAAGTCCACAAAAATCCAGCGGGGCACTAGGCCTCTAACTATTTGTTTAAAAATAATCATTTCTAGGGGGTGAGTTAGGGGTATCGCCCGTGCACGATATGGACTTCAGATTTTTGGTGGTGGTTACTAGCACCACCCTTAACAAGTCCACAAAAATCCAGCGGGGCACTAGACCTCTAACTATTTGTTTAAAAATAATCATTTCTAGGGGGTGAGTTAGGGGTATCGCCCGTGCACGATATGGGCTTGAGATTTTTTGTGGTGGTTACTAGCACCACCCTTAACAAGTCCACAAAAATCCAGCGGGGCACTAGGCCTCTAACTATTTGTTTAAAAATAATCATATCTAGGGGGTGAGTTAAGGGTATCGCCCGTGCACGATATGGACTTGAGATTTTTTGTGGTGGCTACTAGCACCACCCTTAACAAGTCCACAAAAATCCATCGGGGCACTAGGCCTCTAACTATTGTGTTTAAAATAATCATTTCTAGGGGGTGTTTTAAAAGTGTCGCCCGTGCACGATATGGGCTTGAGATTTTTTGTAGTGGCTACTAGCACCACCCTTAACAAGTCCACAAAAATCCAGCGGGGCACTAGGCCTCTAACTATTTGTTTAAAAATAATCATATCTAGGGGGTGAGTTAGAGGTATCGCCCGTGCACGACATGGACTTGAGATTTTTTGTGGTGGTTACTAGCACCACCCTTAACAAGTCCACAAAAATCCAGCGGGGCACTAGGCCTCTATTTGTTTAAAAATAATCATTTCTAGGGGGTGAGTTAGGGGTATCGCCCGTGCACGATATGGACTTCAGATTTTTGGTGGTGGTTACTAGCACCACCCTTAACAAGTCCACAAAAATCCAGCGGGGCACTAGGCCTCTAACTATTGTGTTTAAAATAATCATTTCTAGGGGGTGTTTTAAAAGTGTCGCCCGTGCACGATATGGGCTTGAGATTTGTTGTGGTGGTTACTAGCACCACCCTTAACAAGTCCACAAAAATCCAGCGGGGCACTAGGCCTCTAACTACTTGTTTAAAAATAATCATTTCTAGGGGGTGAGTTAGGGGTATCGCCCGTGCACGATATGGGCTTGAGATTTTTTGTGGTGGTTACTAGCACCACCCTTAACAAGTCCACAAAAATCCAGCGGGGCACTAGGCCTCTAACTATTTGTTTAAAAAGAATCATATCTAGGGGGTGAGTTAGGGGTATCGCCCGTGCACGATATGGGCTTGAGATAATTTGTGGTGGTTACTAGCACCACCCTTAACAAGTCCACAAAAATCCAGCGGGGCACTCGGCCTCTAACTATTGTGTTTAAAATAATCATTTCTAGGGGGTGTTTTAAAAGTGTCCCCCGTGCACGAAATGGACTTGAGATTTTTTGTGGTGGCTACTAGCACCACCCTTAACAAGTCCACAAAAATCCAGCGAGGCACTAAGCCTCTAACTATTTGTTTAAAAATAATCATATCTAGGGGGTGAGTTAAGGGTATCGCCCGTGCACGATATGGACTTGAGATTTTTTGTGGTGGTTACTAGCACCACCCTTAACAAGTCCACAAAAATCCAGCGGGGCACTAGGCCTCTAACTATTGTGTTTAAAATAATCATTTCTAGGGGGTGTTTTAAAAGTGTCGCCCGTGCACGATATGGGCTTGAGATTTTTTGTGGTGGTTACTAGCACCACCCTTAACAAGTCCACAAAAATCCAGCGGGGCACTAGGCCTCTAACTATTTGTTTAAAAATAATCATATCTAGGGGGTGAGTTAGGGGTATTGCCCGTGCACGACATGGACTTGAGATTTTTTGTGGTGGTTACTAGCACCACCCTTAACAAGTCCACAAAAATCCAGCGGGGCACTAGGCCTCTAACTATTTGTTCAAAAATAATCATTTCTAGGGGGTGAGTTAGGGGTATCGCCCGTGCACGATATGGACTTCAGATTTTTGGTGGTGGTTACTAGCACCACCCTTAACAAGTCCACAAAAATCCAGCGGGGCACTAGACCTCTAACTATTTGTTTAAAAATAATCATTTCTAGGGGGTGAGTTAGGGGTATCGCCCGTGCACGATATGGGCTTGAGATTTTTTGTGGTGGTTACTAGCACCACCCTTAACAAGTCCACAAAAATCCAGCGGGGCACTAGGCCTCTAACTATTTGTTTAAAAATAATCATATCTAGGGGGTGAGTTAAGGGTATCGCCCGTGCACGATATGGACTTGAGATTTTTTGTGGTGGCTACTAGCACCACCCTTAACAAGTCCACAAAAATCCATCGGGGCACTAGGCCTCTAACTATTGTGTTTAAAATAATCATTTCTAGGGGGTGTTTTAAAAGTGTCGCCCGTGCACGATATGGGCTTGAGATTTTTTGTAGTGGTTACTAGCACCACCCTTAACAAGTCCACAAAAATCCAGCGGGGCACTAGGCCTCTAACTATTTGTTTAAAAATAATCATATCTAGGGGGTGAGTTAGAGGTATCGCCCGTGCACGACATGGACTTGAGATTTTTTGTGGTGGTTACTAGCACCACCCTTAACAAGTCCACAAAAATCCAGCGGGGCACTAGGCCTCTATTTGTTTAAAAATAATCATTTCTAGGGGGTGAGTTAGGGGTATCGCCCGTGCACGATATGGACTTCAGATTTTTGGTGGTGGTTACTAGCACCACCCTTAACAAGTCCACAAAAATCCAGCGGGGCACTAGGCCTCTAACTATTGTGTTTAAAATAATCATTTCTAGGGGGTGTTTTAAAAGTGTCGCCCGTGCACGATATGGGCTTGAGATTTGTTGTGGTGGTTACTAGCACCACCCTTAACAAGTCCACAAAAATCCAGCGGGGCACTAGGCCTCTAACTATTTGTTTAAAAATAATCATTTCTAGGGGGTGAGTTAGGGGTATCGCCCGTGCACGATATGGACTTCAGATTTTTGGTGGTGGTTACTAGCACCACCCTTAACAAGTCCACAAAAATCCAGCGGGGCACTAGGCCTTTAACTATTTGTTTAAAAATAATCATTTCTAGGGGGTGAGATAGGGGTATCGCCCGTGCACGATATGGACTTCAGATTTTTTGTGGTGGTTACTAGCACCACCCTTAACAAGTCCACAAAAATCCAGCGGGGCACTAGGCCTTTAACTATTTGTTTAAAAATAATCATATCTAGGGGGTGAGTTAGGGGTATCGCCCGTGCACGATATGAGCTTCAGATTTTTTGTGGTGGCTACTAGCACCACCCTTAACAAGTCCACAAAAATCCAGCGGGGCACTAGGCCTCTAACTATTTGTTTAAAAATAATCATATCTAGGGGGTGAGTTAGGGGTATCGCCCGTGCACGATATGGACTTGAGATTTTTTGTGGTGGTTACTAGCACCACCCTTAACAAGTCCACAAAAATCCAGCGGGGCACTAGGCCTCTAACTATTTGTTTAAAAATAATCATTTCTAGGGGGTGAGTTAGGGGTATCGCCCGTGCACGATATGGACTTCAGATTTTTGGTGGTGGTTACTAGCACCACCCTTAACAAGTCCACAAAAATCCAGCGGGGCACTAGGCCTTTAACTATTTGTTTAAAAATAATCATATCTAGGGGGTGAGTTAGGGGTATCGCCCGTGCACGATATGGGCTTGAGATTTTTTGTGGTGGTTACTAGCACCACCCTTAACAAGTCCACAAAAATCCAGCGGGGCACTAGGCCTCTAACTATTTGTTTAAAAATAATCATATCTAGGGGGTGAGTTAGGGGTATCGCCCGTGCACGATATGGACTTCAGATTTTTGGTGGTGGTTACTAGCACCAACCTTAACAAGTCCACAAAAATCCAGCGGGGCACTAAGCCTCTAACTATTTGTTTAAAAATAATCATATCTAGGGGGTGAGTTAGGGGTATCGCCCGTGCACGATATGGACTTGAGATTTTTGGTGGAGGTTACTAGCACCACCCTTAACAAGTCCACAAAAATCCAGCGGGGCACTAGGCCTCTAACTATTGTGTTTAAAATAATCATTTCTAGGGGGTGTTTTAAAAGTGTCGCCCGTGCACGATATGGGCTTGAGATTTTTTGTGGTGGCTACTAGCACCACCCTTAACAAGTACACAAAAATCCAGCGGGGCACTAGGCCTCTAACTATTTGTTTAAAAATAATCATTTCTAGGGGGTGAGTTAGGGATATCGCCCGTGCACGATATGGGCTTGAGATTTTTTGTGGTGGTTACTAGCACCACCCTTAACAAGTCCACAAAAATCCAGCGGGGCACTAGGCCTCTAACTATTTGTTTAAAAATAATCATATCTAGGGGGTGAGTTAGGGGTATCGCCCGTGCACGATATGGACTTGAGATTTTTTGTGGTGGTTACTAGCACCACCCTTAACAAGTCCACAAAAATCCAGCGGGGCACTAGGCCTCTAACTATTTGTTTAAAAATAATCATTTCTAGGGGGTGAGTTAGGGGTATCGCCCGTGCACGATATGGACTTCAGATTTTTGGTGGAGGTTACTAGCACCACCCTTAACAAGTCCACAAAAATCTAGCGGGGCACTAGGCCTTTAACTATTGTTTAAAAATAATCATATCTAGGGGGTGAGTTAGGGGTATCGCCCGTGCACGATATGGACTTGAGATTTTTTGTGGTGGTTACTAGCACCACCCTTAACGAGTCCACAAAAATCCAGCGGGGCACTAGGCCTCTAACTATTTGTTTAAAAATAATCATATCTAGGGGGTGAGTTTGGGGTATCCCCCGTGCACGATATGGACTTGAGATTTTTGGTGGTGGTTACTAGCACCACCCTTAACAAGTCCACAAAAATCCAGCGGGGCACTCGACCTCTAGCTATTTTTTTCAAAAAAAATCATTTTTAGGGGGTGAGTTAGGGTAGGTTTATAATTCGGGGTTAATAATTTAGGTATGATATTTTTCGAGACCCCCACTGTCTGTCTGGTATCAAAAAACAATTATTTACTTGTTTTTTAAGGTCCGATAGTCAAATTCAAAATTTAATTTTTTTTTTTCTAAAATCGTTCGATCGAACGTTCGGAACTTCAGGATCATACCGACTCCTCATATTTATTTTACCGATGCCTGCGCCATCTATGTACAAATTTAAATAAATTGTAAATATTTTCCTGCTGGTTTGGTAGAATTTGTTTATATGGCATCACTTAATGTAATGTAATGTAAATGAGTGAGAAGGCAACTTCCGTTTTGTACAACTGTCCTTGTTTTCGTTTCAGTTTTCTGAATTCACTCGTACTAGCTCGAGTCAATTCAAAATCCCCGGAACGAGAGCAAGGAAGTTTCACTTAAAAAAAACTGCTAATAAATAAAAATGAGTGATGGAAATTTATTTCCGTTAATTATAACAATCATCTTATCACTTATTTTCTCCTAAATTCGAAGAAAATTTTTTTGTTTGCATAAAAAAGGTTTTCTATTTCTGGAGAAAAATGGTGCCATTCAGCATCCTCAATCAGCAGTCCATTACTATACTGTCAGAGTCAAAAGTGAGTTTACACCCGAAATTTTTTTCTTTCGTATCGGATTTCCAGGAATTCGATGGACATAGAAAAACAAAAAATAACTCAGATTATTAAACATGTATTGACGTAACATTAGCAAAAAAAAATACTTCAAAAAGTTTAAATAACACAAAATGAGTTCATAAATTATAAAAATAGTTCATTTTTTTGCAGTCAAAAGTGAGTTTGCAGCCACTAGAAAATTACGACGAAAATAAGGGTATTCCCTTCCTAGTATTTTGTTTGCGCCCCTTTCCCTTGCATCACTGCATCTAGCCTCCTTGGCAAGGATTCGACCAGCTTAGTTGTCATACCCCCCCTTATTTTTTGCCATTCTTCCTTTAAGGCCTCCTTGAAATCCCCTTTCGACGTTATTGATCGCTGCCGAATTTTCTGGTCCAAATGATCGCACAAATGCTCCATGGGGCTCGGGCTCGGTTTTCTATTTCTGGAGAAAAATGGTGCCATTCAGCATCCTCAATCAGCAGTCCATTACTATAAGTATGTCAGTGGTATTTTTTGTACTAAATATAAATCCAGGATATGCTAGAATACGTCCATAAATAAGAAAAAAATATGTTAACATTATTTTTATATTTTTACAAATTGATATAAACATATTAACACAAGTTGTAAAAAACTTAAACATTTTTGTCTCCTAATCCCTTTGATTATTATTCGAAAATTTTAAATTAAATATAAAAAAATTCCATTTTTATTACTCTTCTGCCCCGGTGTCCTCAAAGATGGGCGTTAACACTTCGTTTTTTTGGCACATGAATATTAAGTATAACTTGCCTGAGATGCACACCTCTCTCTATTCAGGAATAATTTTTATGACAGTTTTCAAACAATACAAAAGTATCTTCGCAAAGCGACGACGGCATTTTGTCAATGGCATTCAAACTCCCATCGATGCTTTGGTACGTAATTAAAGCGTTTCGGTCCCGCATGCCGGACAAATTTTTATAACGTCCATTTTAATATTGGGCTGCAGCGATCCCAGAGTTTATTGTTTGTTTTAATGGGGAAATTACTAAGATTGTTTCAATTTAAATATTTTGACAATCTGATTATGTGATTATATAAAACAATCCATTTAGTTGTGTGATTGATGTTAAGCTTTGGCTTATTTTAAATTATTCAAATAAAGTTGTGTAGGATATTCAACGTGGAATTTGGTATAACGAGTCAATTTTGCAATAACAAAGTTGAATAACCAAACTATTCGTGCTATAAGAAGTGTTCCGTGCTTTTTGGTAGAGGTTTACATATAACCCTGTATTTTTGTAACCCTATTAGATATTTTCATATTTTCATGGCAGCAATTGAAATTTGGATATATTCGTCCTTTTTTAACCGACTTCAAAAAAAGAGGAGGTTACTCAATTCGACGTGTAGGGTATTTTGTAGTGTTGTTCACGCATAACTTTGTAACCCAATAACTTTTTTGCTTTTTTTTTGTTCATTAGTTTCCCACGGTGGTACCGTTAAATGTTTTCGAAATTCTGATAATGGAGTTCGAAGTTAGGCATAAAAATCTGTTAAAATTATTTCAGCCTAGATATTTCTTAGGCACAGAACAAATTACTTTATTGTTATAAAATTGGTAAAAGGCCGGTGGGAGAGTGCGTAGCGCCGTTGGATCCTCGATCCAGCGGCGCGTAGCGTTGCAGGTTCAAGCTCTGGCCGGGGCAGCCCGATTGTTTTCTTTCTCTCTTTTTCTTCCTTCTGAAATGATTTAATAGCATATTAGTCAACCACCGATAGTTTCTGCCATGGCGCAGAGGGCTAGGGAGAAGTACCCTCGCTGCGGGCTCTGTGGGGCTGCGAGTTCGCTACTTCGGCCCGTGGTGCTTTTTTTTCGCCAAAATATTTTTTTTTAAATTTCCATCGGGGAACAAGTTTTTGACGTGAATATGTCTGTAAATTTGCTTCGTTTTGATTTCCAGCTCAAAAACTATGGGTGAAGAATCAAATTATTTTATTGTTTACATTTGATTTTCCCGATATCAATGGCAATTAAGCTTATATTTCCTTGAATCGTATATGTGTGTACTGTAAACAAATCTTGCAACTTGATTTTGACTCACATCCATATAACCGATCAACTGCCAAATTTACACATACGTATAGTTCGCATGACAATACAATCTGATCATTTTGTAAAAAAATCAAGATGGCGGTTCCAAGATGGCAGTCGAGTTTTGCAATTGGGCTCGCCGACCCCCGACATGGGTATCAAATGAAAGGGTGTGACTAGTAGAACACACTTCGCGATGTGGCGTCATTCAAAACCCAAAATGGCGGCCAACACAAAATGGCGGCTTACTTTTTCTTTTCAACCTCCTTAGTATGGGAATCAAATGAAAGTGTATGACGAGTATAGTACAGTAAGCTATCGACTTCACAATAAATATTTCTTTTAATTTCGGAGCATTTTTTTCATATTAAATAAGTTTTTTTTTAAATTCGTCCGAAAATATGCAAATACCTTATACTGCAAAAACTCTTTAGCTACTGCTTCGATTTTTTTCGCGGGCGCGGCGGCGTGTTATACTTCTCAGAATGGATTTAAAAAGAAGAATCATTCTCGCAATACATACGCTGCGTCGTCGAATAAACGATACTACGGCAGCGTGTCATACTTATCGTAAAGGTAGGTTCATACGCAACGATTTAGTTTTTTAAATTGTCTGGTGCAAGTTGAATTGTGTAAATAAACTAAATGCAAATGACGAGTGAAAATTACCTCCATTAGTTATTGCGCATTATATTTATACTTATCTACTCGTTATATTATGTTACATTGATTGTGAGGTCGGAGGGACAAGTGGTCGAACATCACTGAGGCATATTTGGTATACATATTTTAGATTGTGCAAGCCGAACAGTTGAGTTCACACGCAACGATCTATTTGTACCGTGTAGACCTACCTTAATAATTTTGTTTATATTGCCCCCGAAAAAAATGAGTGGACTAAAAATTACGATATAAAAAAAAGTTGTAAAACCCGACTTCAGAAAAAAACCAATCCCGCGATGCACAAAAAAGGATGAAATAATTGTTTGTAATTCTTAACAACATTAATCCAATCAGAATGGATCTAGAAAGCAGAATCACTGTAGAAAATTGTAGTTAGCTAGTAGTCCTTGATTTTAATTATTATAAATTGTCACTTTTTCTTTTGTTAAGTTTTCTTATAACTTTCTTAGAGCGAACACGTTTTCTGTTCAACGGGATTTTAATTATAAACTTAATTTCGTTATTAATGTAATCGAGTTTTTTTTTCTTTCTTTTACCTATATTCCACATTGGTGCCGAAACCCGGGAAAGACCAAGAGCGCGTTCAAAAACCTTATTATGGTTAACCATGGTTAACTATGGTAAACTTTTGTCGTTCAAAAACTCTGTGGTTAACTACAACATAACCACGAGCATAACTTTTTGGCGTTCAAAAACTCCCGTGGTTAACCATGGTGTAGTTAAATTTTAACCATGCTCGGGAGCATGGTTAGCGATAGTTAAGAAGAAGAAGAATAAAAACAATTTTTTGACATTTGTTTTAATGTTAATAATGAACAAATCAAAGTGGGATTTGTGAGATTATTTTAAATAAATAATTATTGGAAATAATTGAGGCAAATAGCCGACACTATTTTATGGAAAAAAATTTTAAATTTTCTTTACCACGTAGTTAACTACGGTGCGTTCAAAAACCTCCATGGTTAAACATAAACTTTCGTGGTTAAGTGAAGTGGTGTAGCATAACCACAGCTTACCTCGTGGTTTACTATAGTAAGGTTTTTGAACGCGCTCCAATTATCGAGTCGATAAAAGTCGATCGAAACCGTTTAACGTAACACGCGTTTTTAAATTCTTTTATTTAACTTCAATCCTGACTGATCAAATCTTTGAAGTTAAATTTGACCCACTTCCCGGTTTCGAGTAGAGCTGAAATTTTGCATACACGTTTAGTTTGGATGACAATGCAATCTGGCAATTTTGTAAAAATATCAAGATGGCGGTTCCAAAATGGCGGCCGATTTTTGAAATTATGCTCCGCGGCCCTCTGACATGGGTATCAAATGAAAGGATATGACAGGTAGAACACAATTAGCTATGTGGCGTCATTCCAAATTCAAAATGGCGGCCTACACTAAATTGCGGAAAGCTTATAAAAGACTAAAAAGTTGAAAATATCACCGATCAACTTCCAATTTTGCACACACTTGTAGTTCGTGTGATAATTAATGTGTATGAATGATGAGATGAATAGTTGAATTAAGGGTGAATTGAAAATAAAGAAGCAATACACGTTATCAAATGAATACAGTAAACTTTGTGACGTAATTTTAAATTTAATAGAATTGCCATCATAAAATGGCGGAATACATATAATAAACTAGAAAGTAGAAAATAAAATAAATGGTTAAAAAAACAAAATTTTAAAAATTCTTTTAATTAACTAAAAAATGTACTGAAAAGTAAAAAATAAAAAATATTTAAAAGAAAGCGTGAAATTTCAATTTTGATGAAAAATTTAATTAAAAGAATGGCGCATTTTTCATCAAAAAATTTTGTTAGAATTTTCTTCAACGTGAATTGAGCAAAACAACAAGTTTAAATTAATTTTTTTTACTACGCCTTATAAATTAATACATAAAATCTTAAATATATTGAAAAATAAAACAAAATTAAACTAGTGGGATGTTGTGCCTAGAGACTAGCCACTAATTACGCTTTTTCATGGTATTCTTTCTGTTAAATAACACTTCAGACTGGATGACAATATATTAAGTGGAGATTGATCCGCACTCACTTCCAACCCGCCGGATCTGGGAATCGAGGGCAATAATTCGAATGTGTCAAATTGAAAAAAAAGCACATCACACACGTAAACACTATATAAAACGAATCTAAACACTTTTCTTTGGTTTGGAGGCAAATCTAAGGTGATGCACTTTGCACAACAGAATTAGGTGTATTATTTTACTTAAACATACATGTATTATTGTTAAAAATTCGGCCTACCGCACCTTTTGTATTAATTTACACTTCAATGTAACTTTTTTTTTATTTTTAAAGAAAAATCACGCACGCACTTCACTTTTCTTTAAATGTAGAACATCTACTGAAAAACATAGGCACCTGTTTATCCATGGCATATATGCACGTGAACGCACACAAGTACCCCCACCTCGCAATGAGACCAACACCAATAATTACCCGCCTAAGCTAAATAAGCCAAATCCGTTCTTAACTAAAACTTTTATTTCACGTTGCATTGATTTAATTATTGTCATAATGCTGTATCCTAGTTTGGCCATGGAGATTCATAAGTATTACACTGACCAACGCTATATATATATGTAATTAATCTTGAAAAGTTTTTGTTAAAGGCTTATGTAGGTTATAAGTTGTGAGACTTTGCGTAATGTAAAACTTAACAAAGTATTTAACAAACACTACAATATAATCATCATTAACACGTCATGGTATATTTCTTTATTCAATATAAAGAATAGTTTTTGAGCTGCAAATAAAAACTATTTGCCATAATTTCGTTATCATCGGTTTTGTTCTGGAAGCAAATTTAGAGACGTATTCATGTCAAAAACATGTTTTATATGAAACAAAATCCCCGAAGGAAATTTAAAAAAATTATTATGACGAAAAAAAAGCACCGCGAGCCGAAGAATCGAACTCGCAGCCCCACAGAGTCCACAGACGACGGCACTACTCGCTAGCCCTTCGTGCCATGGCCGATACTATGTTAATAAATCATTTCAAAAAGAAGAAAAAGAAGAAAATAAACCACCACCAGGAATCGAACCCTGGCCCTTTCGCACCCCGATCTATCGCCTTTTTTTTAAAGCATTTATTTCTCTTATTAACTAACTTAATATAAATTTAACTAAATGCTTAAAGTTAATTATTCTAGCCTATGCTAATCTATCTAACTTACTGGCCCTCAGCAGGCACTCTAAATTAATCTATGTCTTATATTAACTTATGCCTTTCAGCTAAAACTTATCTTTTTTAATTTTATTTTATTTGAAAATATCATTGTAATTAATAATAGTCTAAGAAAAATTAGAACAAAAAAACTAGACACTATGTTTATTTTATATATAAAAACTTAAATCTACTTAATCAATAACTTATTTCTAACTATCTGGGCGGGGGGCAGCGGAGACGATAAAATCGTCTCAGGTGATCCCCGTCCAGGCGACGAACTTCCACAGGCTCGAGTGATGCTAGAGCTCAAGCTCGTGAAAGCTCGCACCACTTAGGTACTTACACGCTAATTAACCTAAACACAGAACTATCCGGACGGGGTACAGCGGAGGACCTGCCTCGGATGTACTCCGTCCAGGCGACGAGCTCCCACGGGCTCGTGTTAGCAAAACTTACAAAACAAACAAAGAACAGACAAACAACAAACAAAAACAGACAAACAAAACTAACAAAAGCTCGTGGCGGCTCGCACGTAAGCTTATTTAAAACTAAATCTATTACTAAGTAAAAACTATAACTAATCCTATCTACGCCCTAAGCTAATCATTAAAAACTAGATTACAAGCTAAACTATTCTATATATAAAGTTTTAAGGGCGAATACGCAATATTCAAGTATCCTCCAGCCACCAGTACAGAGTACTTGCAGTGGAGGCGTCTCGTCTATCTCTCCCCGAGATTCGAGTACTGAACCTCAGGAGCTCCTGAACTTCCATATCTTCATTGCTAAATCTGTAGCGTTTATCTGTCGCGGAACGATGTAGGTGGTAAAAGAGGAGCACCCCCGAACCATCTTGGACCAATCTTTTTCTATCTAGAAAGACAAATGCCTCTGGAGGGATAAAGCCGCGGTCACAAGCAGCTCTGTGATATTCAGCGTTCGGGTAGAACGCTCCCCGAATAAGAGGATTTTCGCTATCCGTCGCTCTTGCAATGTGTCTTCGAATCAACTTGATTATGAAGTTGTCGATCCTATTAAGAAATGCCTTATCGTAAAGAACATTGTTGGCGTGAAACTTCGTGAAGCCAGATTCGGGTGTTCGGTACAATCTTAAGCACGCCCTTACGCATTGTCTTTCGAAAACCCGAAGCTTTTCCATATAAAAAGGGGATATGTTGAACCACACTGGGCAGCCATAAGTTAAAATCGGTCTGACCAAGGCTTGGTAGCAGATCACCTTTACCCGTGAGCTTAGGTGTCTGCTATAAAAAAGCCTTTTAGTCATGTGAAACGCCTTGTTTGCCTTGTCAAGAGCAGCACTTACATTTCTGTTGAAATACAAGTACTGATCCAACCAAAGCCCAAGGTATTTCACTTCCGATTTATGTTCTAACGCCTGTCCAGCATAGTTCGAAATTCGAAAGGTTTTCCAGTTCCTCTGCACATCGTAAGAAGCTCTGCGCAAAGGAGTCCGGAAAAGGATCGATTCGCATTTGCCAAAGTTGATCTTCAATTTCCAATCATCACTGTAGCGCTCGATGGTTTCGAAGTCACGTTGCAGGAGCGTCTGGATCACTCCAATCTTCGGCCCCGTCCTGTACACAATCAGGTCATCCGTATACGCTAATGCGAAGCGGAGTGAACTAATTAGGTCACTCGTAAAGATATTAAACAAGAGCGGCGAG
Organism: Thereva unica; assembly: GCA_949987705.1. Taxonomy (NCBI): domain Eukaryota; kingdom Metazoa; phylum Arthropoda; class Insecta; order Diptera; family Therevidae; genus Thereva; species Thereva unica. The sequence continues at coordinate 42,479,247 of OX465285.1, forward strand.
TTCACTGCGCCCTGTTGCAAACCGTTTTTAATATCAAATACCTTTCCTGATATGAAGTTCCCACTTTTAACGATGAACTTCTTCTTGGAAATCATATTATAGATCAAGTATAGCAGAGGTCCAGTCATCCCGTATCTGGCTAATTTGTAGAGAAGGCCCTCGATCCACACTGTATCGAACGCCTTCTCATAGTCGATCAAGCATGCTCCGGTACACCGGCCTTTCATTAAGTTCCAGTGTATGTCTGACACCAATTTCGACGCGTCATGAATGGTGTCATGTCCCGCCCTGAAACCGAATTGGTTATCGGGAATTATATTCTTTTCCTCAACCCGTTTGGACAATGATATATTAATTACTGATTCAAAAACCTTACTGATATTCGGGAGCAGACTTATTGACCGAAAATTAGCAGGGTTGCTTTTATCTTTACCCTTTTTGGGCATTGGGTACACCACTGCCGTCCTCCAGTGTCCTGGAAAATGGGCGTTGTTTAATGCAAAAAGTGTTCATGGGCACGAAACCCAAAAATTAGATCTTTTGGGTTTTTCAGGTACTTTTAGGATTTACCTCTCTTTTGCCTCCCACGGCCCCAAAACAAGTCGTAGGAGGCTCCAAGACCCCTCAATATTTTTGTAATGGTACCTACTATTAGTAAAAAATACCAGAAAAATCCCCCCTTGCCTCTAAGGGGGCCAGGGGCGGTCCATATGGCTGCAACAGGTAAAATGCAGTTATGCTTGTGTTTTATTATTTTTTGATGCACCTACAAATCGATGTAATTAGAGCCCCAGGTGAGGTGCAACGACTTTTTTTTGATTGATTATTAATTATTTCAATGTAATTAACTAGTTTTATAATTTAGACATGGGTGGCGTCCATAGGGTGCATATGGGAGGGGGCAAACTTTCAGGACCCTTTTTGACCCCCTTAGAGGAAAATGCGGATTTTTATATTATTTTTGCGTAATTGTACGATTAATTACGAAGATTTTCCGGGGTCTCCGAGCTTCCTACGATTTTTTTTGGGGTCGTGGGAGGTAAAAGTATAAAGTGCATAAGTGCATTTTACCTGTTGCAGCCATACGGACCGCCCGTAGTGGCAAGGGGGGATTTTTCTGGTATTTTTTACTAATAGTAGGCACCGTTACGAAAATATTGAGGGGTCTTGGAGCCTCCTACGACTTGTTTTGGGGCCGTGGGAGGCAAAAGAGAGGTAAATCCTAAAAGTACCTGAAAAACCCAAAAGATCTAATTTTTGGGTTTCGTGCCCATGAACACTTTTGATCAGGACGATGTCAGCTACAACATAGTAAAATTCCAGCCAATTTGACCGAAAGCACGTTTCCATATAATTTGTGCGGGGTCCTTTGGTGAAAATGTAGATTTGCATGTTCCGAAAAGCGCCAATTTTTTTTAAAGGAATTGATTATTTAGGTTTGTTTTTATGAATTTAATCTAAAAAAGGCCCTATTTGCTATCAAAAAAGTTGACGAACACAATTTTGATTTTTAAAATTTTTAAGACGGTATTTTTTTCTTTGAATCCTCTACTTTTAGATGGTGTAAAAAATGTTTTCGATAAAAATACGAAAAACCAAAAACATCCTTTTTCAAATATCGATTTTTCCGTAAACTTTACTAAATCTTTACCTCCCTTTGAAATAAAGCTTTTAAAGTCGTGCAACACTGTAAATTTTATGTAATATATAATAAGGGAACCTCATGAAACATGTTCAGATGTGGCTAAAATTGTTTAAACCCAAGAAATCGAGGAAAAAATTGCGGATTAACATATTCTTCACAACACCGGCGACGTAGGTATCAAATGAAAGGGTATCATACGTAAAATACAATGGCGGCCATCTCAAGAGGACGGTCTACCATATTCTTTATAAACCACTCCACATGGGTATGAAATGAAAGGGTACCGTTAGTAGAATACAATAAGAAATATAGTATACTTAATATACCGCTGGATCCATGGCGGCTGTCTCAAAGGAGGAGATTACCATTGCCTTGACAACCCCTTTGACATGGGTATCAAATGAAAAGGTGTGATAAGTAGAATACATTAACCAATATAGTACACATGGCCGCCATCTCAAGAGTGCGGATTACCATTTTCTGCACAACCCCCTCTACATGTGTATCAAATGAAAGGATATCATAAGTAGCATACAATAGGCTATGTCGTTAGATCCATGGCGGCTATTTCAAGTGGGCAGATTACCATTTTCTTCACAACCCTTTGACATGTGTATCAAATGAAAGGGTATCATAAGTATAATACAATAAGCAATATACTGCACCGTTAGATCCATGGAAGCCATCTCAGGAGGGCGGATTGCCACTTTCTTCATAACCCTATCGACATGGGTATCAAATGAAAGGGTAGCATAAGTAGAATACAATAAGCAATATATTATACTAAATATTCAATAGGGCAGATTACCATTGTCTTCACAACACAGCTCTCGTCAACGCCCGGCATCTCTTCCCCAATACTTAAGGCGAGTTCTAATGCATGACCGTAGCTGCTTCTGGCCATTTCATTGCGTAGTGCAGCTGCGTTGATTCGAGCCTGATCACCGCATACAAACCTTTTCAGCGTTGTAATGCTGACCAATTTCCGGCATTTCCTTTTTCTCTTGCTAATCAACGGTTCCTTGAAACGCACGCGTACGCAAAACTTAGTTGGAGATTCCTTAAAAGTCTAGAGTTTAGTAAATTATAAAAGTTTCTAAAACTTCATAATAACATTTGTGAATTATTAGTGCAATAAAGTATTAACAAATAAATAATAAACTTGTGTTAAATATTTAAAAGAAATAGAACGAAGGGCAGACGCGGTCAAAAATTTTCAGTGTTAACAAAAATCTTTTACATGCTACACTGAATTAAATTCTTACTTTCACAAATGCATATTGTTTTTGTTCTAAAAGTTTATTCCAGAATTTATGCGAAATTTTTCTTTTTAAAGTGACCTTTACAATTAAAATTATGGTTGATGCACAAAATTGGTGTGGTAAAAATTTTAGTAAAGAATATATGAAAAATTGGTTCTTAATTTTAAGAAAAGTGGGCCTAAATTAATTTAAAACTAGTTGGGATGTGGGTTTGACCCCTTCGGTCCACACGACTAACTTCCCAGTATGATGAACGAAGATGAAATAACTGATAAATAGTTATACGTTTAGCACTAGTGGTAAATTTACTAGTATCAGAACTGATGACATAGCAATCCCGAGAGAAGCTAGTTCAAATAACTATAATAGTAGTAAATCCACAAGATTTTTCTAGAGAATTTGTTTTTCCTGAACGTTAGCAAACAAACATGTCCTCCGTATTTCGTTCGCTGCACTAAAGCGGGTGATCAAATTTGTATTGAGCGTGCTGATGCGCCGTTGACAAACTCTAGAGTTAACCCTTCTAGCACAGAAGGCGCACTTTTCAGCTAAACATGAAAATCTATACATACACATACATACATTTATATATATATGTAGGAACCGAGAAAAAAGCCACTCAAGAACCTTCGCACTCAAGGCACTGTAGGAATTAAAAAATACGGGAGTCGGAAGGAGGCGATGAGATGTCGAAAATCGATTCAAAAATCAAAGCAACTCGAAGTCGGAACTTTTTTTTTGTTTTAATAATTAAATTATTTAAATGTTATCGGAATTAAATCGTTATATAATAAAAGATTAAATATTTTAAAATCCTTAAGAATCTCTACAATTTTGGGGGCTCAACCGGGATACTTATTAGGATTTTATTGTCAGGCTACCCGTCAGGTAACGGTACCGAGTTTGGAGGTATAGCGATTTTTCAACGCTGAATGCGGTAAAATTAATGAAAAAACATCAAGAAGCTGAAGTTTTAAACACATTAACAGTAAAGCAACTGTGCAAACTACTGCGAACACGTGGATTACCGACAAGCTATAAAGTGAAAGCCGATTTGGTAGAGAGGCTTGTAAATTTACCGATGTCGGATGAAGAGGAACAACAGGAAATACCAGAAGTCCCTCCATCATTAAATCGTGATCGCAGGCTAGTATCAAACGAGATGACGAATCCCTTATTTTCTTTCAGAGACGTTGAGGAATCACGCAGCCATTTTGGTGGTGAAATTACCCAGGATATTGAAGCATGGATCAAGGAATTCGAAGAGGTAGCTGATTTATGCCAGTGGACGAGTGTTCACAAATTCATTTATGCGCGAAGGCTACTAAATGGAACAGCTAATCTGTTTTTAGAGTCAACTAGCGATATAAAAAATTGGGATGCATTAAAACAAGCGTTACGGAAGGAATTTCCTAGTGCATTGACGACTGCACAAATACACATAGAACTGACAACGTGTCGAAAGAAGTCTTCGGAGTCCTATTGGGAGTATTTGTATCGTATGATCAGTATTGCTAACCGAGGTAGTGTCGATGAGGCATCTGTAATACAATATGTTGTTAATGGCATACAGGATGAGGCGAATAATAAAATATTTTTGTACGAAGCAAAAACCATAGATGAGTTAAAAGCCAAACTGAAAACTTATGAGATGATCAGACAAAATCTTCAGAATCAACGAGTTCCATCACATAGAGCCGAATGAAATATTAATAGACAGGGTGAAAAGAAGTTGTCACGGTGATGGAGTTGCGGTGGTAAAGGACATAGTAAGGCTTCAAGTGCTTTAAGTGTAATCAGTTTGGGCATCTAGCAAAAGATTGCAATAACTCGCAAGCATCCAGTTCAACAAATAGACTCAGAACAATTCAGAAAAATAATGAAAACATTCCAGACATGCATATCAGAGTTCAATTATGTGGAAAATCTGTGAATGCCTTGGTTGATACTGGGAGCGACATTACGGTTATTAAACAATCTGTATATGAACAAATTACTGATGGTGATACCCTGAAGAGTTGTGGTACTAAAGTCATTGTATTCGGAGATTGCCCTCCATGCAGTACGCTAGGTTGGTTTTCAGTTGCAGTGTCTATAGATGGAAGCGAATTAAATATTAAATGTCATGTAGTACCTGATACATGGTTACAGAATGATATGCTAGTAGGCAAGGATGTTCTTAGAAATTTCGATCTGATAATTCGAAACGGAAAGCCGGAAATAAAGAAGCCAAGTGAAATTGACACTTACGATGATATTAACCCATTTAGAAGTTGGGATTTTGTTGGGTTAATGAAGGAAGGTGCCATTTCGTCGTGCATGCAAGATGTAAAGGATCCTGAAGTTGCAGATAAGTTGTCCAAGTTGTTACGTTCAATTATTCAGATGAAGATTCATTTAGAAAATGAGGTACCTGTATATCAGCCAGCGAGAAGATTATCACCAAGCGAGAAGAAAGTAGTATCGGAGCAAATAAATCAGTGGTTAGAGAAGAAAATAGTACAACCAAGCAATTCAGATTTTGCAAGCCCGATAGTTATCGTAGGAAAGAAGGATGGAACAAGTAGAATATGTGTCGACTATAGGAAATTGAATCAGAAAATGATCAAAGAAAGATATCCGTTACCATTAATAGAAGACGTCTTAGATAAACTTCATGACGGCGGCATATTCACGGCAATGGATCTGAAGAATGGGTTTTTTCATGTCGATGTCATTACAGAAAGCCGAAAATATACGTCGTTCATAACTCATATGGGACAATACGAATTTCGTAAAGTACCATTTGGACTTAGTAATTCACCGTCTGTCTTTCAGAGGTATGTTAATACTGTATTCCATTAACTTATTGTCAAAAACATTGTCTATGTTTATGTCGATGATTTAATCATATCATCTAAGGATGTCGAAGAAAATGTTAAAAAGATTGCCCAAGTATTGGAAGTAGCGGAGAAACACGGATTACAGTTTAAATGGTCAAAATGTCAGTTTCTTAAGGAAGAAATTACGTTTTTGGGACATGTTGTCAGTAATGGTCATATAAAGCCTTCGCTAGAGAAAACGAAAGCAGTCGCTAATTTTCCAATTCCCAGAAATGTTAAGGAAGTTCAGTCTTTTCTAGGTCTCACAGGATTTTTCAGGAAATTTGTTGAAGGGTACTCCAAGATAGCTAAGCCTATTAGTGATCTCACGAGAAAGGGTAGTAAATTTTGTTTTGGACCCGATCAACTTATGGCATATGAAATCTTGAAAGAAAAGTTGTGCAAGGAACCAGTACTTCAGATATATAACCCACACGCTGAAACTCAACTACATACGGATGCTTGCTCAAAAGGTGGAGGAGCAGTATTACTGCAGAAAAATTCTGAGGATCAACAATTCCACCCTGTATACTACCTAAGCTTTAAAATGAGTCCAGCCGAGCAGAAGTACTCAAGTTACGAACACGAGGTTCTGGCTATCATAAGGGCATTGCGAAGATTACGTTGCTACTTATTGGGAATAGACTTCAAAGTTTTCACGGACTGTCAAGCTTTTTACCTTACAATGAAAAAACGAGAACTATGTGCAAGAGTGGCCAAATGGGCCTTAATTATAGAAGAATTTGGTTGTGAAGTACAGCACCGATCAGGAAGAATGATGAGGAACGTGGATGCATTAAGCCGTTTTCCTACAGTTCTGCTAGTGCAATCAGAAATACTCAGCAAGGTACGAAAGGCTCAAGAAGATGATAAATATTGCAGCGTCGTTAAAAAAGTTCTACTAAAAGAAACATATCAGGATTATGTCATAAGAGGAGAACTACTCTACAAATTTAAGGATGGAGACTATCTTTTGGTTTTACCCAAAAGAATACAGGCTGAAATCATCAGAAGAGTTCATGAGAATGGGCATATAGGTGCTAGGAAAGTCATGCAACAAGTAGGACAAGATTATTATCTGCCTAAATTACAAAAGGCTGTTGATTTAGTTGTGAGCAATTGACTCACTTCTACAGAAGTGGATTGAGAGTTTCCTTTTTGGCCGTTTAATCAAAGTAGTATTGGATGGCGTCAAATCCGCATCCCACCCGATCTCTGCGGGGGTCCCCCAGGGGTCAATTTTATCACCGGCCCTATTTCTCATATTTATAAATGACCTTCTTTCAATCCCCTCCAACCCACTCCTCAGCTTCGCTGACGACGGTACTCTACGTTACTCGTACAGCGTCGATACAAGACAGACTCATGCCAGATCCTGTCTTGATGATCGCGAACTAATGTCCAAGTCGATTATAAATGACATTAAGCTGATTCTAGAGTGGGGAAAGAAGAATCGTATTGAATTCAACTCCGACAAAACCAAGTACTGTCTTATCTCCAAAAAGAAGTTCAACACCTCACCATCCCTGAAAGTGGATGACGTGGTACTAAAGGCCGACCCATCCCTACACATCTTAGGCGTGACTTTAGCCAAAGACTTGCGATGGAATGACCATATATTCCAAATCGCCAAACAAGGATCTCAGTGCTTGGGATTTCTTAAGAGGTGCAAGTTCCTCCTCCAGCCATCGGCCCGTGCTGTTATTTATAAATCCTACATTCGGCCTCTTCTCGAATATAACTCCCTCGTTTGGGGCGGCGCCCCAATAACCACCTTGGCATGGTTAGATAAGGTGCAAAAAGGGCGCTCAAGTTAATTGATGACGACACCGCCTGCTCCACCATCGACCCCCTGAGCCACCGTAGGAATGTAGCAGCACTGACAAAATTTTATCGCTACTACCACAGTGACTGTTCCTCCGAGTTAAACACTCTCCTGCCTCCACGGCAATCTTATACCCGCAACACCAGATTAGCCCACTCGTCTCATTCCCTTCACCTGCCACTACCCTTTTCACGCACTCAACAAGATATGAATTCGTTTGTTAATAGAACAACTCGGCTGTGGAATAACCTCTCGCAGTCAGTATTTCCGAACTCCTACAACATCCAAGAGTTCAAACGCAGGGTTCATCACCACCTTCTTCAATACCCCCCCGTACCTTTTAATCCTTAACCTATGCCCCCCCCCCCCCCTCATCCCTCCCCCGTACTAAGCTTACTGCTAGATATTGCACCATGACGTGACAAATGACATGACGGACTAGTAGTACAAAGGGTGACTCCTGAGCTTAGCACTGCCACATAAAAAAAAAAAAAAATATGAGTGTGCTTATGACCACACGACTGAAGTGAAACTTCTTTCGCTCCATCTGCCTGTATACATATATATATATATATATATATATATATATATATATATATATATATATATATATATATATATATGGGTGTGTGTACAACATATACATGTATGTACATATACATATATTAATTTTATTAAAACTCGTTGCTTTTGTCTATCATGGCTAACTGATATTATTTATTTTTATTATGTATACTACAGTAAGTCATTACATTTACTATTTATACTACAGTAAGATATTACCATATGTACATATTAATACCCCCACTTAACAAAATAACAGTATAATCTAACCTTTTAGTTTTATTTTGTTACATATGACAACCATTAAACAATATCTCTAAATCGGAATAATCCCTACCATGTTCAGAAATTTGTAATGTTTAGTTGACATCAGACCCTTTGTTAACAAGTCGGCGGGCATTTCTTTAGTAGAAATATATTCAATTTGTATTAACTTATTTTTAGTAGCATCTCTAACATAGTGATAGCGCACATCTATATGTTTTGATCTATTATGTGACTGATCACTTGTTGCTAATTTTAATGCACTCTGATTATCGCAGTAAATCTTGATGACACAAAGCTTATTAGTAAGCTCATACAATAAATTTCTTAAATAAACAGCTTCTCGAGATGCCTCTGATAGCGCCACATATTCGGCTTCAGTACTAGATAAAGAAACTGTCTTTTGTTTCCTGCTCTGCCATGAAATTAAAGAACCACACATAGTAAAGCAGTAACCAGTATAAGATTTCCTGTCCAAACAATCACTGGCCCAGTCAGCATCAGCAAATCCTTTTAACTCGATATTTTCCTTATTATATTTTAAACAGTAATTTTTGGTCTTTTGCAAGTACTTCAAAACTCTTTTAGCATAATGATAATGATTTTCATTATAACAGTTATTAAATTGGCTAAGATAACTCACAGAGTATGCTATGTCAGGTCTAGTTAAAACGGCTAAGTACATAAGACTGCCAATGAGTTTTTGATAAGGAATATGTGTCATACATTTTTCAGATCTTTTAATATTCAACTTGCTTTCAATTGGAGTATCTGCAGATTTACAATCAGACATGTTGAATCTAAACAATAATTGCTCAATATATTGTTGTTGATCTACAGTTATGGTATGCAATTTTTTATTCACATTAATTCTCATACCTAGATAACGTCTTACAGAGCCTAGGTCTTTCAGTTTAAACTCAGAACCTAATACAGTTTTTAATTTTTCTGTTTCCTCAACACTATTGGAAAAAATTAAAAAATCATCAACATAAACAGCTACTATAAGTTTAACATTGTCAATATTCTTTTGGAATAAACATGGTTCAAATTTACTAATTTTGAATTCTAGGTTACACAAACAATCTCTTACTCTTTCATACCAAACTAGAGAAGACTGCTTTAACCCATATATAGCTCTCTTCAATTTTAAAACTTTTCCGTTACATTTTTCATTTCCAAACCCTTCAGGAATAGACATATAAATGTTTTCTTTTAAGTGTCCATTCAAAAAAGCAGTAGTCACATCCAGGTGTGTAATGTCCATATCCCACTGAACACTCAGAGCAAACAACATTCTCAGCGTTGAATGTCTCACTACCGGTGAGAAAGTATCTTCATAGTCGATCCCACGTTGTTGTGTAAAACCTTTTGCCACAAGCCTTGCTCGATACCGGACTGTGTCATTCACATCAAGCTTTTTATTCAGCACCCACCTGCACTGTACTATTGACGCATCACATGGAACATTCACGAGCTCCCAAGCATCATTACACTGGAATGACTTCAGCTCCTCTTGCATGGCTGATTTCCATTGCTCGGCTTCTGGTCCATTCAGCGCCTCTGAGAGAACAATCTGTTCTGCTTCTGGAAAACCATCTGAGACAGCGGTAACGTTCAGACCATATCGTTCTGGAGGCTTTCTGACTCTCTTTCCTTCTAGAATTTCTGGAACTTCTTGTAACTCATTTGCTGGAATATCGGTCTCAACATTTGAGTCCGATGAGGTCTCATCACTATAATAAGAATCTGGATTTGTGTAAGCTGTGTCATTAGAACTTGAACTGCTCAGAGATTCATTCAAAGTAGTCTCCCCCACTGAATCTCTGCTCTCAACATTTCTTCCTTGACTATCCTCACTCACATTATCAGTTTCTATTTCATTCTGTATCCAGATTGCACTGTTTCTTTCTTGACTTTTTACATATGTTTGGTCTTCCATTACTATAACATCTCTTTTAATACTTACAGTGTTTTTTCTTGGATCATAAACACGATATCCTTTTACATTTTCTGAAAATCCAACTAAGATACACTGTTCCGCTTTTCTGTCCCATTTCAATCTCCGCTCTTTCGGGACATGTACCATTACTGTACATCCAAACAAACGGATATTACTTAAGTCAGGTTTCTTTCCATGCCATACTTCATATGGAGTCTTATTTTCCAAACTTGAAGTAACACATCTGTTTTTGATATAGACAGCTGTATGTGCAGCTTCAGCCCAAAACTTTTTATCAAGTTGTGCATCAAAGAGTAAGCATCTAGCTTTCTCCACAACAGTTCTGTTGGCTCGTTCACAAACTCCATTCTGCTCTGGCGTGTATACTACAGTTTTTTGATGAATAATTCCTTGTTGTGCCAAATAATTCTCCATTTCACCATTGCAAAATTCACCACCATTGTCTGTGCGAAGTATCTTTATTTTCTTATTTTGCTGATTCTCAACGATAGCTTTAAAATCCTTGAACTTTTTGAATACTTCATTTTTATTTTTTAAAAAGTATATGAAGGACATTCGACTATAGTCATCTACAAATAAAAGATAATAACGTGAACCTGCAATTGATTTGTTTTCCATTGGACCACATACATCTGAATGTATTATTTGTAGTGTTTCACTACTCCTCTGGCCAATGTGAGAAAATGGTAATCTAATCTGCTTACCTTCACAACAAATTACGCATTTGTCCTTTGTTATACCACTAGGAGCTGGGTATGACAATCCATCAACTATTCCATTCTTCATCTTGTTCAAATCACAGCTGTTAATATGTGCCAGCCGCCTATGCCACAACTCTGCACTTGCTACTGCTGGAGCGGCTAACATACAATCTGCTTCCTTGGTCTTAAGCTTGTATACTCCGTTAGTCAATTCTGCAGTTGCTACCAGTACATTGTTCTTGTTGCGAATGTAACAATGACTTTGATCGAAACCAACATTGTTTCCATTTTTGATTAATTCGCTTATGGATAACAAGTTTGTTGTTAAACTTGGCACACATAGTACATTTTTAATCGTGATGCTGTAATTGTAATTAGTCGTTATTTGCACGTCTCCCGAACACACAACTGGCACTTTCGTATCATTAGCAATAGTTATTTCTGATAAACTCGGTTTAAAGTTTGCATTGTTTATCCATTCTTTGTTTGCCGTCATATGTGCGCTGGCGCCGGAGTCAACGTACCACTCGTTTTTATTGTACTTTCCATTCAGAAAAACCACATTAAACGCATTTGTTTCCTTACTTTTCTTCAATGACGGACACTGATTTCTATAATGACCAGTTTTCTTACAGTTGTAACAAATTATTTTTTTCTCTCCAAACATTTTTGAAGAAGTCAATCCGCCATATTGTGGATTTTTATTCATTTTAAAGTGAGATTTTTTCGCAGCGAATGCAGCGCTGCTGGAATCTGTATCAGTGAAATTTTTAACTTCCATATCCATTAACTTCGATTTTATTGAATCTGTGGTTATCTGAATTCCTGAGTGCTCTATGGCCATGATCATCGGAGAAAATTTTTCTGGCAAACCTGCTAATAATAATGACCCGATCCATTCGTCTGTGATTGTAAATCCTGTGCCTTTCAATCTCTGTGCTGTATCGACCAGTTCGGTTACATATGCGGTCATAGAATTACAACTTTCTTGCCTTATTGATATTAGATGCCTTAGCAAGCTTATTTTTCTGGAATAACCAGAGTCGTCGAACATATTTTTTAGCTTCTCCCACAACTCTTTCGAACTGGTTGTTTCCTTAATGTGCACGTATAGTCCTGGATCTATAGTTAAAATTAACTTTGCCTTGGTTTTTGCGTCGTCTTCAGGTTTTATTTCCTTGTTGGTAACCGGCTTGATGTAATGATTCATACCTTCAAGCACCAACAAATTTTCTGCTGCAAAACTCCACTCATCGTAATTTTCTCTGCCTTTTAGTTTTGGAATATTTTGCACGTAGTTTACTGCCATAATTACGTAAAGAATAACAATATTTCACTTATATTTTTTTTAATTTTATTTTTTTAACAGATGGCCCATAACCTATTAAAACTCGTTGCTTTTGTCTATCATGGCTAACTGATATTATTTATTTTTATTATGTATACTACAGTAAGTCATTACATTTACTATTTATACTACAGTAAGATATTACCATATGTACATATTAATAAATTTCCTACAAATATTATGATTTATTTCATGTTTTCATTGGTAAATAAATATTTTTGCAAAGATCTTTTATTTTTATTCATTATTATTCATTATTGTCATTATTGGACACATCAGTAATTACTGTGGTTAATGGAAAAACCGAGACAATAGGCTTATGGTACGAGAAATAAGACACATATATTTTCGAATTAAAATTAGACAGATATCTAGAAAAAACTGCATCGATTGTTGTTCCATGTCTTGTAGTTGGCTCATTACGGTTATTATTCATTAGCAGTTCTAATTTATCTCGTAGAAAGTTTACCAAGAGTTGTCCATCTTCGGACGCGAAATTAATATTGAAATCTCCTGCTAAAATTAGTGGCAACGTATGATAGTTTTCTCCTAATTCTTCAGAACCTACTCGACCGTAAATTATAAGTCTTTTGTATATAAACTTTATGATATTTTTAACTGCGTTATTGGGCGAAATGTAAACAACTGCCATTATGATGTTTGTTCCATCGTCCAAAACACAGTGAGCAGCACATATATCACCAATTGATGATTGACCAATATCGACTTCACGAATATGTCGCAATAGGATGTCCATGTTCGAAGTTACTATATTCGAGGTATCATTTGATTTCCGATAAATTGCCACTCCTGCTGATCTAACATTTCTACGCTTAAATTTCGCAATACAATCAAAATTCGGGATGTCAATATTTTCATCATGGTTTGACCAGGCTTCTGATAAAAACAGAATATTGCTTGAATTAATTGCGGGATCGCTCAAGTCCGACACGTGTTTTCTTAGACTTTGGCAATTGAAAGTAACCATGTAAAAAAAATTGTTTTCAAGTTTATGCTTCAAATTCCATTGTAGGCGTACTGTCAGACATAAAATACATAAAATACATAAAATATATAAAATACATAAAATACATAAAATACATAAAATACATAAAATACATAAAATACATAAAATACATAAAATACATAAAATACATAAAATACATAAAATACATAAAATACATAAAATACATAAAATACATAAAATACATAAAATACATAAAATACATAAAATACATAAAATACATAAAATACATAAAATACATAAAATACATAAAATACATAAAATACATAAAATACATAAAATACATAAAATACATAAAATACATAAAATACATAAAATACATAAAATACATAAAATACATAAAATACATAAAATACATAAAATACATAAAATACATAAAATACATAAAATACATAAAATACATAAAATACATAAAATACATAAAATACATAAAATACATAAAATACATAAAATACATAAAATACATAAAATACATAAAATACATAAAATACATAAAATACATAAAATACATAAAATACATAAAATACATAAAATACATAAAATACATAAAATACATAAAATACATAAAATACATAAAATACATAAAATACATAAAATACATAAAATACATAAAATACATAAAATACATAAAATACATAAAATACATAAAATACATAAAATACATAAAATACATAAAATACATAAAATACATAAAATACATAAAATACATAAAATACATAAAATACATAAAATACATAAAATACATAAAATACATAAAATACATAAAATACATAAAATACATAAAATACATAAAATACATAAAATACATAAAATACATAAAATACATAAAATACATAAAATACATAAAATACATAAAATACATAAAATACATAAAATACATAAAATACATAAAATACATAAAATACATAAAATACATAAAATACATAAAATACATAAAATACATAAAATACATAAAATACATAAAATACATAAAATACATAAAATACATAAAATACATAAAATACATAAAATACATAAAATACATAAAATACATAAAATACATAAAATACATAAAATACATAAAATACATAATACATAATACATAATACATAATACATAATACATAATACATAATACATAATACATAATACATAATACATAATACATAATACATAATACATAATACATAATACATAATACATAATACATAATACATAATACATAATACATAATACATAATACATAATACATAATACATAATACATAATACATAATACATAATACATAATACATAATACATAATACATAATACATAATACATAATACATAATACATAATACATAATACATAATACATAATACATAATACATAATACATAATACATAATACATAATACATAATACATAATACATAATACATAATACATAATACATAATACATAATACATAATACATAATACATAATACATAATACATAATACATAATACATAATACATAATACATAATACATAATACATAATACATAATACATAATACATAATACATAATACATAATACATAATACATAATACATAATACATAATACATAATACATAATACATAATACATAATACATAATACATAATACATAATACATAATACATAATACATAATACATAATACATAATACATAATACATAATACATAATACATAATACATAATACATAATACATAATACATAATACATAATACATAGTACATTGTACATTGTACATAGTACATAGTACATAGTACATAGTACATAGTACATAGTACATAGTACATAGTACATAGTACATAGTACATAGCACATAGTACATAGTACATAGCACATAGTACATAGTACATAGTACATAGTACATAGTACATAGTACATAGTACATAGTACATAGTACATAATACATAATACATAATACATAATACATAATACATAATACATAATACATAATACATAATACATAATACATAATACATAATACATAATACATAATACATAAGACATAATACATAAGACATAATACATAATACATAATACATAATACATAATACATAATACATAAAATACATAATACGTTGCCCGATCACACATTTTCGTAACGTTTTCGTTACACTTTCGTTACACTTTCGCCAGTTTACCCCCCAAGTCAAGCGTTCGTAAAGAAGTATCCCAAGTCAAGCGTGCGTAAAGAAGTTTCACTTCAAAAAATTGTGTGGCGTGTATATTGGCCGCAAGGAAAGCGCGGAAACCTGAAGGATATCTGAATCCATTGCATAAGTTTGACCGACCTCTTCACACATACCATGTCGATCATTTAGGTCAGTTGCCATCAACATAAAAAAAGTACAGGTATATTTTTGTAGTAGTGGACGGGTTTTCGAAGTTCACGTGGCTTTACCTTACAAAGACGACGAATTCACAGAAAATTGTTGAAAAGCTGAGGCATCAGAGTCACACTTTTGGAAATCCGCTCAGGTTAATATCTGATAAAGGAGCAGCATTTGTATCCAATCAATTTGATGAATATTGTAAGGCGAATGATATACAACACGTTAAGATAACAATGGGCGTGCCGAGGGGCAATGGGCAAGTGGAACGAATTAATCGAAATCTGATAGCTGTACTTAGTAAACTTGCAGAAAAGGAACCACAGAAATGGTTCAAGTTCGTACCAACAGTACAGCAGATGTTAAATTCATCAACTTCAAGAATATAGAGTTTCCCTTCTAACACAGAAGGCGCACTTGCACATTTATAAGCATGCGATTAACGGGTTCGAACATGCCATAATTGGTGTTAGAGGAATTAATGTGCAAGAGAGGTTCACCTCTCAGGTTGTAGTTATTCACTCTAAATGACGCGCGGTTTCTTAAGAAACCAGAGTCCACCTTGTCATTCATCAGTCGATGAACGAATATAACGTCAGCGACCTCACGGCGCTTATGGAGGGAGCTTAAGTTGAGCAATTTAAGTCTGTTCTCATAAGGCGGAAGAGCGAGTGGGTCATCCCATGGGAGGTGGCTGAGTGCAAACCGGACGAACTTTCTTTGAACCGATTCGATTCTACTAACATGGGAGGAGTAGTGAGGAGACCATACCTGGGAAGCGTAGTCAAGCAAAGGCCAAAGATACGTACAGGTATTTAGTGACGAGGGGGATGTTGAACTCTTTGGACCATCTTTTTATAAATCCCAGGATTGAATTGCCTTGGAGGAGATATAATTGATGTGGGTGGAGAAATCCAACTTACTTTCTAACCTAACCCCAAGATCGATTACAGATTCAGTACGGAGACCTTGTTATCAAGGAAAGTATTGTCATAAGTTATAACACCACGTTTCCTACAAAAAGTCATGATCTCGCATTTACTAATATTAAGCACAAGAATAGAAGGTGTTTAGATCTGCTTGCAGAAGTTTGCAATCCTCTATACTCCTTATGTGGCGATACAGTTTGATGTCATCAGCGTAAATAAGGATTTTACAGTGCCTTACCAGTGTAACAATATCGTCAATTGATAAAATAAAAAGAAGAGGGCCAAGATGACTGCCTTGCGGGACTCCAGAGGACGCTTCGATATTCTTCGATTTGATTCCGCGGAATAGAACCTGGTAGGTTCTATCGGCTAAATACGACTGGAACCAATCCACAAGGGCATGCGGAAAGCCTAATTTCTTTAGTTTAAGAACTATAATAGAGTGGGAGAGCTTGTTGAAAGCCTTACTAAAATCTGTATAGACACAGTCAGTTTGGCAGCCAGTGACAAAGCCTCTAATTGTGTGTGAAGAGAACTCCAGTAAATTAGTGGTAGTGGAACGGGCTGCAAGAAAACCATGTTGGTTTGTTGAGATAAGCCTCTTGCAGATAGGGGCGATAGCAGAATAAATAATAGATTCGAAGAGTTTTGGTATAGACGATAACTTCGCAATTGGCCTATAATTAGATATTTCGTTTTTACAGCCTTTCTTATGGACAGGTATTATAAAAGAGTTCTTCCATAAGGTTGGGAAGCGCCCTTTATTTAGGGATTTTTGAAATAAACATAGAAGAGGAGACAGTAGGGCCCTTGCACAGGATTTTAGAACAGCTGGAGGGACTCCATCAGGGCCGGACGAAAAGTCTAGTGGAAGTTCATTTATATGCTTCGAGATATCATCCCTGGTTATAGACAGGGAAAAGTTTTGAGCCGTTTGGATTGCATTGATATGTCGAAAATTGTCTTCATCTGGTTGGAATACAGGGGACGAGAAAGATTTGAGGAAGAACGATGCAAAATTGTCACAAATTTCGGCTGAATTAGAACTAAGGGAGTTCTCGTATTGCATGGTGTAAGGGTAATTATCAACCTTTTTCTTTGTGTTGATAAATTGAAAGAATGCTCTGGGATCACCATACACTTTACCTTCCATGTTTCTGAGGTACTCTTTATAGAGGGTTTCGGAGAGAGCATGAAATTGGTCATAGCAATTGAGAAATGCATCGAAACTAGCAGTGTCTTTCTTCTTCAGGTAGGTTTTCCAGAGTTTATTCTTCAGGTTTTTGGTACGTCTCAACTCGTTGTTGTACCACGGTGGGAATGATCTGGACGATTTTAACGGCTCGATAGATACACCGGATGCGAAAGTTTCATACAGGACGGAGTAAAATCTGGCTACATCGACATCCAACTCATTAGGTAGGAGCAACCAATTGAAATCGACCGACGTGAGCTTGGATGACAGTTCCTCAAGGTTGGCTTTTTTAAAGTTAAAGGTAAAAAGGATTGGCTTATTGTTAAAAACAGAACAATAGCTCAGTAGGAGAAGAGGGTGATAATTATCCACAGGTGACAAGACAATTGAGCTAGGCTCAACATTCATGTTGTCTGAGGCGGAAAAGAATACAAGATCTAACCGCCTTCCTAAAATATTATTCACACCGCTCATTTGGCACAAGGAGTTTGGGCTAGGACAGCAAAGTGGACGGACGTGTGCTGTTCCGGTCCCAGTAAAACGCGCCGATAACGACAAAAAAGAAAAAAGTGTGAAAAAAGTGCGGATATATCAAATAACAGAAGAAATAACTAACAGAAAACGTGCACAAAAAACACTTAAAAAAACAACAATAGTAAAAATTAAAAACACGAGCGCAGTCTAACGCGAAGGCATCAATCACCCTTCACTAGACAGGACCGGACCGACGAACGGCGCAAGTAAGTACCCTTGCTCCCTACCCTCTCTCGCATCACGGTCCTGCAGGTGCCGCGGCTAAAATCTGTCGGTCGATGAAATTTGCCCCGTCTCAAAAGGCATAACACTTTGACGAGGACAAATTTTATTGACTCTGATGGTTGCGGCAAATGTAATGCCGGGAAATGTTCCCGAGAACGTGGCGATTGAGCCCGCGCAACCGAAGTCCCGTTACAAGTCAAGTTTTGGTATTGACTTTTGTAACATCCGTGGACTTCAAGCGAATTTCTCTTTTGTTGAGTGCCACTTATCTAATTACAAACCCCCAATCTTCGCACTTAGTAAAACCCAAATATCACCCGATAATGACTTAGGTTATTACCAGGTGTCGGGGTACACTTTAGTGCACAATCTCTCCCCCCATAGGGGTATTGCCATTTATGTTAGGGACGACGTGGCTTATAATAAAATACATTCAAGCACAACTTCAGATTTTAATTATCTTTGGATTAAAATCATTTTCCAAAGCCACGTTATATTCTTCTGCTTCCTATACAGAAGCCCTAACATAAGTAACGAAGCCTCCACCTTATCTTTTGATACTATTTCCGAACAAATCTCGGGATTTTTGTCGTCCAATCCTGAGTGTGAAATCATCGTTGCGGGTGATTTCAATGTTCACAACGTTAAATGGCTGACTTACTCAAATGGCACCAGCATTTCTGGCAAGGACGTCGAGCTCTTTGCAGACATCAATAACTTGCATCAAATTGTGGATCATCCCACAAGAGTCCCTGATGTTGCTGATCAAGGAAGATATCTCCTTGATCTTTTTCTAACTTCTCATCCGGCGCGTTACTCCGTCGAAGTTGATTCACCTCTCGGCAATTCAGACCACTGCCTAATCAGCGCTAACTTCCCATTCGAATTTCCCACCCCTCCCAAACCAGTTCGAAGAACTGTATGGCATTATGGGAAGGCCAATTGGCAGGGGCTAATTAATTTTTTCCAGTCTACAGACTGGAATCTGTGTTTCCGGAATAGAAACGCCAACTCTGCCGCTATCCGTATCACCAGGATCATACAGGCAGGAATGCATTTGTTCATTCCCCATTCTACCAAATCTGTGAAGCCTAGGCCCAACAGATGGTTTAATCGGGAGTGTATGAATGCAATCAAAACTAAAGAAGCCGCCTTCCGAGCGTAAAAGGCTTATGGGATATCTAGAATCCAATCTACACATAAACGACAGACAGTATGGCTTCCGACAAAAAAGATCCACTCGCGATCTTTTAGTCTGTCTTACAGAACACCTCAGCCGTAGCCTGCATGGATCCGGTGAGTCTAGTCTGGTTGCTCTGGATATCTCCAAGGCTTTTGATAGAGTTTGGCACTCAACCCTGTTAGCTAAACTCAAAGCTATTGGAGTTGACTCACTTCTACAGAAGTGGATTGAGAGTTTCCTTTCTGGCCGTTCAATCAAAGTGGTATTGGATGGCGTCAAATCCGCATCCCACCCTATCTCTGCGGGGGTCCCCCAGGGGTCAATTTTATCACCGGCCCTATTCCTCATATTCATAAATGACCTTCTTTCAATCCCCTCCAACCCACTTCTCAGCTTCGCTGACGACGGTACTCTACGTTACTCGTACAGCTTCGATACAAGACAGACTCATGCCAGATCCTGTCTTGATGATCGCGAACTAATGTCCAACTCTATTAATAACGACATTGAACTCATTCTAGAGTGGGGAAAGAAGAATCGTGTTGAATTCAACTCCGACAAAACCAAGTACTGTCTTATCTCCAAAAAGAAGCTCAACACCTCTCCACCCTTGAGAGTGCGTGGAGTTCAACTAATGGCCGACCCATCCTTACACATCTTAGGCGTGGCATTAGCGAAAGACTTGCGATGGAATGACCATATATTCCAAATCGCCAAACAAGCATCCCAGTGCTTGGGATTTCTTAAGATGTGTAAGTTCCTCCTCCAGCCATCGGCCCGTGCTGTTATTTATAAATCCTACATTCGGCCTCTTCTCGAATATAACTCCCTCGTTTGGGGCGGCGCCCCAATAACCACCTTGGCATGGTTAGATAAGGTGCAAAACAGGGCGCTCAAGTTAATTGATGACGACACCGCCTGCTCCACCATCAAGCCCTCCACCCCTTGAGCCACCGTAGAAATGTAGGAGCACTGACAAAATTTTATCGCTACTATCATAGTGACTGTTCCTCCGAGTTAAACGCTCTCCTGCCTCCATGGCAATCTTATACCCGCAACACCAGATTAGCCCACTCGTCTCACTCCCTCCACCTGCAACTACCCCTTTCTCGCACTCAACAAGATATGAATTCGTTTGTTAATAGAACAACTCGACTGTGGAATAACCTCTCGCAGTCAGTATTTCCGAACTCCTACAACATCCAAGAGTTCAAACGCAGGGTTCATCACCACCTTCTTCAATACCCCCCGTACCTTTTAATCCTTAACCTATACCCCCCCCCCCTCATCCCTCCGCCGTACTAAGCTTACTGCTGGACATTGCACCATGACGTGACAAATGACATGACGGACTAGTAGTACAAAGGGTGACTCCTAAGCTTAGCACTGCCACATAAAAAAAAAGCCGCAGGAAAATAAGGAATTCAGAAAGCTGGATTCCTTAGAGTTAAGGTTGTTTCCAGGAAGGTAGCTATCGTCATCATCGCAAGATACCCATTTAACATTGGGTAAGTTAAAATCACCTACAAGTAGGAGTTCATCTTTGGAATCCATCATATCTTGGATATGATTTATGCAAGTGATTAGAATATCATAGAGATTTTGACCTCTATCGTCAAGAGTGCTGAACATATCTGGTGGGATGTAACAGCAGATTAAAAATAAGTTGTTATGAACAAGGGAGACTTTGAGAGCGAGGACCTCAATGTGTAAAGTGTTGGAAAAACCAGGAAGCGTTATTAAGCAACAGTTGAGAAGGTTACTACATGCAAGTAGTACACCACCTCCACGAGCCTCCGAGTCAATATATCTATCCCTCCGAAAAACTTGGAAGGAAGAGTCGAAAAGTTCGGCATTAAGAATCCCACTGTATAGCCATGTTTCTGTAAAAGCGATTTTATCGAAATCACTGGCCGAAGTCGACAGAAACACATCTTGGGTTTTAGATCTGATTCCCCTCACGTTTTGGTAATAGAGGGAAAGCGTCTTAAGTTTTTTGAAACTTGTAGAGTATCAGGAGTGCGCTGCTCGCGCGTGCGGGGGACAAAACATTTTGAAAAGACACCAGGAGGCCAGAACGTGGGGTCTAAAAGCTTTTCAGCGGTATTGGGCGGCTCAGTCAAGATGAAAGACGCAACCGGTTTGGAGACATTGCTGATCTTCCTGCAGGAGACTGTATCAGGATTAATAGTTTTCCCCATTAGGTATTCTTTAATTGCCTCGCACGTAGTTTCTGGGGAGAAACGCGAAATGAAAATAGTTCGCGGCCTGGGTACCGTTATCAGATTAGCGCAGGTTACCGGAGACTCAGTATCTCCAGTGCCCGACGGTCCAATGATACTAATAGAAGAGGTTGATGCCGCAACCGGTTCTGGGATATAGTTTGAGCCCATTGGAAATGAGGGTTCGCGGATAGACGAGCTTAGATAGGGGTTTGCAGTGACAGCATCCGTAACGTTAGCTTTACGACTGCGTTTACGTTTTCCATTCTTTCTACGGGCTGTCTTGTGGTCATGAGCCAGACTGGGGGCAGTCTCCACCGAAGTGCCCTTTTCAAGTATTATGGCCGGGTCGTTCAGGGCTGTGGTGTTAAGAGCAGCTGCATCATCCGCCGCTAGAGAAACAGCTGTGGGACAGGGTGTAGAAAGAAGCCTCTCCCTTTCCTGCGAGGCGTCATAAGATACTGGCGCCGCCGAGGGGGAGTTTATTCTATCACAAACATTTTCAAATTTTAGCGATAGAGAACTCAGGGCATTGTGATTTTGCACCACTGCTGTTCACAGCCCGAACACGCTTCGTACTCCTTTTAATGTCGTCTAATATTGGATGAAGAGGAGCTAAGGAGTTGACAGAGCAGGATGAAGTGGCGACAGGATTGACAATCGCTGAATGTATATCGTTGATCGAGTCAAAGACTGTTGCAACCCGGGAAGAAATTTCTTGGAATTTATTCATTAGGGAACCCGAGTTGGACGCAACAGAATCAAGGGTGTCTGATAAGCCATCAAGGCGGACGTTGATCGACTAGACATCATCGGCTAACATCTGAAAATGTGAGACATTTCCAGAGAAGGTGTTAAAACGACCCATGACTTTTTCATGTCCATCGAGAAAGACATCAGAGATGTCTTTCATTAGTCTTAGGACGTGGCAGGGTTGAATGTTGAAGCATTCGTTGCTGAGAAGCAAGTGACTTCATTTGGAAATTCCAAAGCTTTCCGGGGATATTAGCAAAATTGTAACTGTTAAGTACTTGTCAGACTTGACCAAAAAGAACAAATTTGGCGGTAAGTACTGGAAGCCCCGGTGTTCAAGACCCCATTAGTAATTCATGTTTATTTGTGAATTATATACTTTGTTAATTTGTTAATGTTATGTAATCACTTTTTTTCACATATAGTAGGTTTCAATTTGTCGTAATGAAAATTAGTAATTTTGTTTTCATCGTCATTTTACTTGAATTGTACGAACAACATAATTTTATAGTTATACATTGAATATAACGTCTTTTTTTTAAATTATTTGAACATTAACATTTTTGGTCCTTCGAGGCAGATCAGCCACGTGAACAAGAACTAGGTTCTAGAGAAGAACGAGCATGGAAGACGTTTTAAAAAAGGTAAAAAGCACCTCAACCAGAATAGAGAACTTTAACCTGAAACACCGAAAAAACGGCAAAGAGCAAAAGGACAGCAGCGTTCTTAAACGCTCGGATTCAATTGGTCGAAAGATATTGGTCTCAATATCTTGACCAACATGATGAATTGTTGGAGAAGTCCACGGAAGAAGAGAAGGGCAAAGTTCCTTATTTGGTTGACGATGTTTTCTCTGATATTGAATGTATGTACATTAGGGTGGTTCAAAAATGGCAAAAAATTTTCAAAAAAACGTGCACCCCCCTATCTTTAAGTTCAATTAAAATGATGATTTTTGGCGGCAACCGGAGAATTTTAGATTGACACTAACCATTGCCGCCGAGCACATTTCGTTTTAGAGATTTACGATTTTTAACAGCTGTTTTTGACAGCTGTCATGTTGCAAACCTTTGATTTGACGTCATATTCGTAATCAGCGACCTCGTAAACCCTCTATAGGACGAAATTTCACGACATTCTGAAAAAAATGTAAAAAAATGCAATATTTTGTTCATAGTTTACAGCGTTGTTGACAGCTGTCATTTGTCAAACCTTCGATTTGACGTCAAATTGGTAATCAGCGACCTCGAAAACCATATAGAAGCCACGATCTAAGTAGTTTAATGGACGTAAATGAACAGAATTATCAAATTTTTATTATCGTTGAAAAATCGTAAATCTCTAAAACGAAATGTGATCGGCGGCAATGGTTAGTGTCAATCAAAAATTCTCCAGTTGCCGCCAAAAATCATCATTTTAATTGAACTTAAAGATAGGGGGTGCACGTTTTTTTGAATTTTTTTTGCCATTTTTGAACCACCTTAATGTACATATATAGATGGATTGTTAAGGCTACATGAGGAATTGAGCGAACTAGGCAAACAGAAGGAGGTTGGTGTTGCTGCTAACTCCACACAAGACACATTGCCAACTCAACAAGCAAAAAAACTCAGGATCTTATCTTGAATGGCCGTCATTTTATGATTCATATAAATCATTAATCCATAATAACTGCTTTCTAACGGACATTCAAAAGCTTCATTATTTAAAGTCGTCAGTCAAAGATGAAGCAGCTAAATTAATTCAACATTTCCCGATCACAAATAATAATTATGAATCGGCATGGAATATTTTAATAACTCGTTGCGAAAATAAACGTTTGTTAGTGAATGTCAATTTAGAGTTAGTTATCACCCTATCTCCTATGGCTACGGAATCAACTAGCGAGCTACGACGAGTATTAGATTTCTTTGTGCAACCGGTAAGAGCATTAGAAAATTTGCAAAGACCAGTAAACCAATGGGATGATTGGCTTATCTATATTCTCGCGAACAAATTTGATGCTATAACAAGAAAAGATTGGGAATCGTCATTAGCCAACTCGTCTAAAATACCAACTTTTGAGTCATTAATAAAATTTCTAGAAGGTCGAGTTTAAACATTAAGTGCCCTGAGATCAAACTCTCTTACTCCAGTCGAGAAGAAATATAAAACAAAGTCAAGACAAGTGAAGCCCAGTTATGATCATCGTATGACCCATTTTACTTCAACAAATTATAATTGCAGTATTTGTCAGGGAAAACATTTGATAATATTCTGTCCAGTATTCAAGACAAAGTCAATTCAAGAGCGTCGTGCTTTCGTCCGCACTAAAAATCTATGTTACAATTGTCTCAGACCTAACCATGAGGTAGTCAATTGTCCATCCGAGCATCGGTGTAAAGTTTGTCGCAAGAAGCATCATACATTGGTTCATGATAATGATATATCTGAGGTGGAAAAACACTCATTGCAAGTATCATCTCAAAATACTTCCGTGCAACATCCGTCTCCGTCTAATGCTATGACCTCAGCCACATCTCACGCATCATATGGTGAAGACAGTTATGCGTCTGTATTATTGGCAGCTGCTTTAATAGAAGTGCATTCTCCAACAGGAAAAACAATTATAGCTCGAGCCTTATTAGACCAAGGCTCCGAGACGAGTTTCATATCATCGTCAATAGTGAAAGCATTGAATTTCAGCACCACTAAGGTAAAAGTTTCCATACTCGGTGTGGGGCAATGCGATGCGGGAGTTGCAGAATCATCTGTCACATGCACAATTTCGACGCTCATTGAACAAAATAAGGGTTACAAAGTGAAAGCTTTTGTTCTAACCAAACTAACACATCTTATTCCATCAAAAGCGATTGTTAAAAAACAATGGTCGCACATAGAAGGATTGCCATTGGCTGATCCTTATTTTGACAGTCTAGCCCAAATTGGTTTCATACTTGGAGCCGACATTCATGCCGACTTTCTGATTGGCGAAGTAAGACATGGCCCTACAGGAACACCTAATGCCCAAAAGAGGTCTCTAGGACGGATCCTATCTGGTCTAATCGAATCAGATTCATCATATCAAACAACCATCAGTTTTCACACTTCAATCTATCTATCTATCTTCTATATTAATAAAAGAAAGTGTGTGTCTGTGTGCCTGTGTATCTGTGTGTCTGTGTATCTGTGTGTCTGCTTGTGCGTGCCGTCACGCATTGTAGCCAAACTAGAAGAGATAGAAATCTGATTTTTTTTTGTAGATGCATGGATACCCCAGAAGGTGGAAGTAAGTTTCCGTTTTTCGCTATTTTGATTAGTTTTTTTTAATTAATTAATTAGTACGATTTTTCACCATTTTTTTCGCTCTACGCCTGATATCTCGGCTAATGTATATCGTAGAACTTTTTTTTTCTATTGCATAGTAACTGACTGACAGACAACGCACAACCTAACCCGCTAGAGGTAAAGGGCTGAACTTTTGACAGTGCATCCCTAGCGATTTTTCGAAATTCATCCCCTAAGGGGGTGAAATGGGGTCAACTCAAAACCGCTGTAGCTATAAGGCTGAAATTTTGACAGTGTATCTCTATAATGACGTGGACATCCACTAAAAAGAGATTTTTCGAAATTCATTTCCTAAGGGCGTGACCCCATCCCAAAACCGCTGGAACTATAGGGCTGAAATTTTGACAGTGTGTCCCTATAATAGCGTGGACATCCACTAAAAAGCGATTTTTCAAAATTCATCCCCTAAGCGGGTGAAATGGGGTCAACTCAAAACCGCTGGAACTACATTGCTAAATTTTGACAGTGCATCCCTGTAATGACGTAGACTTCCACTAAAAAGCGATTTTTCGAAGCTCATCCCCTAACGGGTTGAAATGGGGTTTATCTAAATCGCTATAGTTATAGGGCTGAAATTTTGACAGTGTATCCCTATAATGGCGTGGACATCCACTATAAAGCGATTTTTCGAAATTCATCCCCTAAGGGGGTGAAATGGGGTTTATCCAAACCGCTAAGGCTATAGGGCTGAAATTTTGACAGTGCATCCCTATAATGACGTGGACATCCACTAAGAAGCGATTCTTCCAAATTCATCCCTTAAGGGGTTGAAATAAGGTTTATCTAAACCTCTAAAGTTATAGGGCTGAAATTTTGACAGTGCATTCCTATAATCACGAAGAAATGAATGAAATTCACTTTATTTAATATTCATTTGTGATTGCTTCATAATTTCTTGCACCCACGTAAATAGGCGAACAAACATAACGAATGTTCGTCAAACCCTAAAATGTCGTTTCTCTTGATGACATATACATGCCAATCTCTGCTTCAAAACTTGCAGATTTGTTGAGCAGAGGTGATATACGCATCAATTTGTTTACCATATTTATTAAAAAATGCGCTATAATAAAACCCTTTGTAGGGATAATAACAGCTGACTTTTTTGTTTGTTTGTTTTTTTTTGAAGGGTAACATTGAACATAATAAACAGTTTTTATTTAAAGGCGTTGCAAGGCACGCGGGTTTTATGCTAGTTTGTAATATCGAGAAGTTGTTACGCTAATTTTGGGAAACAGAAGAACCTCCATCGATTAGCATGTTAACTCTAGATAAAATTGAATATGAGCATATTACCAAAATCAACACAACGTCGAGACGTCAAGGGTCGATACATTGTGATGTTACCTTTTAAAGAAGACACAAATATTTTAGGAACATCAAGAGAAGCAGCACTCTCAGCATTATATAGAATGGAACGAAGATTTCAGATCAATCCGCAATTAAAGCTTGATTACTGTGCGTTCATGAGAGAATACTTGACATTAAATCACATGGAGCCAGTGAATGAAGAGTCTAAATTTAACACAGCTAGTGCTCCATATCTCGCTTGCCGTACACTTATCCAATTAGCCGATGACTATCAAGATACTCACCCTGATGCTGCAATGATCCTTAGGACGCATTTTTATGTTGATGATGTACTCTTTGGAGCATATGATAAAGATACTGCAATACGACATCGTGACGAGCTACGAAATCTATTAAATCTAAGAAATTTCAAACTAAGAAAATGGCTAGCAAATGATCCAGGGCTACTCGAGTCGATATCTCCTGAGGATATCGAAACAAGCAATATAGGTAAAATTGTGACTGATTTACAAGTAAAATTATTAGGCATAGGTTGGAATCCTAGCAAGGATACTTTTTACTTTCGATCACACATTCCTGCGTCTAACCAAATCACCAAGCGCACAGTTTTATCAGATGCCAGATGTATGACCCTTAAGGTTGGCTGTCTCCGATTACAATTACATCAAAATTATTCCTACAAAAATTGAAACTGACATGGGATGAGCCTCTGCCTGATGGGTTGGCTGAGACTTGGAAACAATATAAAGAAAACTTATTGAAAATAGACCAGATCTCTATAGATAGATGGATAGGCACTACAAATAACAGCCTGGAAATGGAATTGCACGTGTTTAGTGACGCATCACTTCTTGCTTACGATGCTGCAGTATATATTCGCATAATACACGAGGTCGATAATATTCAAACTATGCTGCTTGCAGCAAAAACTAAAGTAAGCCTTTTGAAAACAGTGACTTTACCACGTCTTGAATTATCTGTCAGAGTTACTGTCATCAATTCAACAAATGTTATCACTGTCTCATAAACCAGTACACACTTGGACAGATTCAACAATTGTGCTGGCGTGGGAAGGTGTACGTTGCTAATAGAATCGCTTTTATACATGAAAAGCTTCCAGGAGCTGTGTGGCATCACGTATCATCTAGAGACAATCCCGCCGATTGTATAACAAGAGGACTCAATGTTGGCGAAGTAAAAGATAATAAGTTGTGATGGAATGGACCAGAGTGGTTGCAACGAAACTCAACATACTGGCCGAAACCACTTGGGTGTGAGAACACTGTGCCGTTGGAGGAGAGTCGTCTAAATTGCATTACCACCCCTTTGATACAAGATTCCTATCAAGAGCTATTATACAGACATTCAAATTTTTGGAAACTTTTCCGCATCACAGCGTATTGCTATCAATACTACAACAATATGAAATGTTGCCAAGCTGAACACAATATCAACTTCTTAACCACATTGGAATTAAAACATGCACTTTTAATTTGGCTAAAATTAATACAATCAACGTACTTTGCGTCAGAATTAACTTGTATGAGACAAAAGAAACCTATATCATGGACAAGTAAACTAAAAATGCTGAACCCATATGTAGATGAATCAGGGTTGCTACGGCTTGGTGGAAGATTGATAAATGCATGTCTACCTATAGCAGAAAGGAGTCCCATAATTCTACCAAACAGTAGTAGATTCACAGAGCTGCTTATTTACACTCGCATTCAGCAACACTGCATGGTGGCACACAATTGACTCTGCACCATATTCGTGAAAAATATTCGATACTAAATGGGAGGAGCAAAGTTCGACAATTGATCCACAAATGCATAACGTGCTGTCGTCATCGAGCAAAATTATATAATCAATTGATGGGTGACCTGCCTGCAGTTAGAGTTCGGCCAGTTAAACCATTTCTTCAGTCAGGAGTAGATTATGCTGGTCCCTTTAAGGTAACTCCAGTCAAACGTCGAGTACAAACAGCGATGAAAACATATGTTGCAGTGTTCATTTGTCTTGTGACACGAGCGGTACATCTGGAGCTAGTATTTGATCTCACCGCCGATGCGTTTATCGCCGCTTTTAAACGCTTCGTGAGTCGCCGAGGTCGCTGTTCAAAACTTTATAGTGACAACGCCACTAACTTCATAGGAGCAGCTAAGATTCTAGCACTACATTTTAAGCAACTTTCGACCAACGAGAAGATAGTTCACGCCTTATTGCAAGAAAATACTGAATGGCACTTCATCCCCCACGCTTCACTTCACTTCACGCCATCACTGACGAACCAGACGATGTTGCAGCAATTACCCCAGGACATTTTCTGCTCGGTGATACCCCTATCTGTATACCATCACCTGATTTTCAGAAAATTACAGAGAACAGGCTTACTCGATGGGAACTAGTCCAGAAGATGACGCAAGATTTATGGCGCCGATGGCACAAGGACTATCTCCACATATTGCAAGTCCGCAACAAATGGAACAAAACACATCCTGAGCTCAAATTAAACGACTTGGTGCTTGTAAAAGAGGATGACTCGCCTCCTGCGAAGTGGCTACTCGCCAGAGTCACACAACTGTATCCTGGAGCTGATGGACATGTAAGGGTTGCCAACCTGAAAACCAAGGATGGATGTGACCTATTAAGAAATTATGCATCCTACCTATCAAGCAGACAGAATAAAACTGACAATCAATAGTTAACGTCTGTCCGTAAACTTGCCCAAGGGAAGGATTTATCATGTCTATCACATGAGGCGGGCGGAACATTCAAGACCCCATTAGTAATTAATGTTTATTTGTGAATTATATACTTTGTTAATTTGTTAATGTTATGTAATCACTTTTTTTTCACATATAATAGGGGTTTCAATTTGTCTTTATGAAAATTAGTAATTTTGTTTGTTGTCATTTTACTTGAATTGTACGAACAACATAATTTTATAGTTAAACATTGAATATAACGTCTTTTATTTAAATTATTTGAACATTAACACCCGGGATGAGCCGCAACTTTCTGAAACTGTATCACGCGTAGAAAATAATTCCCCGTCAAAAAGTGCTAATCCAAGGTTTGAAAAATTCGCGCTGACGAAATTTTGCACGATTTTGAAAGGTTGTCGGATTTTGACAGGTGATGTTTTGTTCGAAGGCTATCGCTGTGCAGAACCTAAAAAAGATCATTTCGTTTAGAACGGGTCTCATTCCATCGAGTTTATTAGATACTAGCAAAAACCCGCGTGCCTTGCAACGCCTACTCGAATTTTCACAGATATCTCTTATTTACACTTATTAATTTCCACTTTAATTTAAAAAATCACAGATTGGGAAAAAAAATAAAATTCAAAATTATCTCAATAAATTCACGCTAAATCACCAAATCAATTAAAACAATTTTTTTTCTATAACCAAGGTTAAACTGCTTCGTCACAAAATCACTTCGTTACGAAACAAAACTCGATCATTCAAAGCCTTCTTCAAGACTAAAGTGTTGAATGAAATACTCTAGCTTCCTTTAAAGTGTACCGTTACAATAATTGGCAGAACCTTGTTTTAAATATCCTATTCATAGACTTCTTTTTAACCCATCATAAAAAACAGGTACTCGTTTTTTTATTGCCATTCCTGGAAGGCCGAATTTTCGACCCAAAACAATACCCGAACATTCACCTGTTTACCTAATTTCTCTTGTAGGATAATATGGCATGCGACTTTTGTATTTACATTGTTTGCGGTTTCCTTTTTTAATATTGTAAATTGTCTACTGAAATTGAGGTTTTCGAAGTTCCCTTTGCTATGCATACTTCTTTATTTCTATAAAATGGAATCCCAATTACGGCTCGCTAGTATATGTATATCAACAAAATAATTTTTTTTTTCGAGTGAAAAAGAAGCCAGAATCAGAAAGAATGCGTACCTATTATTACAATCAATAAAAATCCTTCATAGCGAGGAAAGTCAAAAAGTGGAAGTCATTTTTAAAAGAGTCGAAGTTTCAGAAGGAGTAGTATTTTCAAGGCCGATAATAAATATCGATGGCTGCCTTTCGAAACCTTATTCTACTGTCGGATCAGACTGAAAAACCGAAGGCGATAATCGGGAAAAATATATCCCTGATAGAGTACAAACTTTTTATCATTGCAATTGTAGACCTGAAAGAGCCTATTTAAATATCGATTGCTCCGTGAATGTTTCCTATAAAACGATCACGATATTTTTTGGAATATCTAGATATTTAGATACAGGTCTGTCAAGTATACAATTCGAATGATCATTTGCTTTCCTTCTCCTATAGGTTAGACTAAAAAGTAACCCGGTAGTCGGACACGATAGTCGGTACCGATAATCGTATCTGATAGTCGTATTCGCCTAAAATATGGCCGCAAAAGTATTAAATCTTTTTGTGAAATTCCCATTGCAATACATACAGCCAACAATTTTAAAAATGGGTTTTGAAATCACAGACAGACACTCCAATTATAATTATATAGATAGATAGATAGATAGAAGATCGATAACCATATGAAACAGAACTATATTTTTAAATCACAGACAGACACGCCATTTACATTTATATAGATAGATAGATTTGAATGACGCCGCTCAGGTAATAGTATTCTACTTGTCATATCCTTTTGTTTGGTACCCATATCGAGTGGGTTGTAAAGAAAAGGTGAGTCCGGCATAGTTGGTCGCCATTTTGAATTTATAATGACAAAAAATAGGTAATTGTACTCTAATTATCATCCCCTTTCATTTGATACCCATGTCGGGGATCGGCGAGCCCAATTGCGAAATGCACCCGCCATCTTGGAACCGCCATCTTGATTTTTTTACAAACTGGTCAGATTACATTGCCACCCGAACTAAATATATGTGCAAAATTTGAAGTTGAACGGTTATATGGAAGTGGGTCAAAATCAAGTTTTAAGTTTTGTCTACATACATACATCCATACATACATACAGATAGAGCTAATATACGGTGTATATAAATAGCCTAAAACATGCTCGCAAAAATACTGAATCTTCCAGTGAAAGTCCCATCCCGATCGGCCCAGCCGTTTCCGAGATTACCGCGGCCAAACAGACAGACATACAGACATACAGACAGACAAAAATTTTAAAAATAGTGGATTTTGTTTTAATTACATGTAAATAACCAAAAAAACTTAAAAAAACATAATTATTTTGAAATTACAGACAGACACTCCAATTATATTTATATAGATTATCAAAACTTGTCAATTTTAGGTCTTTCTGACAATTAGACGAAGTGTTTCTATTTAAACAAAAAAGCCCCGACCGAATATTATGAAATTTTTTTCAGACCATTTCATAATAATAGAGTTTCCCTTCTTATGAAGAAGGCGCACTTCTCAGCTGGG
Organism: Thereva unica; assembly: GCA_949987705.1. Lineage (NCBI taxonomy): Eukaryota > Metazoa > Arthropoda > Insecta > Diptera > Therevidae > Thereva > Thereva unica. The sequence continues at coordinate 42,512,097 of OX465285.1, forward strand.
CTGAGAAACTTTTACCACGACCACGTGGGCTCGGCTGAGACATGCAAACATAAAAAATTAAGTACCAATAAAAATTGCATGCGAAACACATAAACAGTCATGAGAGAATAAAGAGACTCCTTTTAAGGAGATCTTTGTTAGTGCTCACGCTAAAAACATTAATATTTTTATTTATATTAATGAAAATGCGATTAACAGGCTCAAATCGGCCATAATTGGTGTTAGAGGAGGTGATGTGTAAGAGCGGTGGTCCTCTCAAATTGTATCGGCTCTCTCTAAACGACGCACGGCGATTTAGAAAACCTGAGTCGACACGTCCATTAAGAAGCTGGTGGGTTTCTTCGTTAATATTCTTTTTTCGGCACCTCAATGAAGTCGATATAGTTTTTAGTTTGGGCGGTATCGTGCAGGCACAAAAATCATAAACGTCGTTTAAACAAAAAAACGGTTCGACCGAATTTTATGAAAATCTTCAGATTATATTTTGGTTAATACCCTTCGAACGACACCTCAACTAAGTATATATCTTTTATAGTTCGCGCGATATCGTGCAGGTACAAAAATCACTTACGTCATTTAAACCAAAAAACCGCTCGACCGAATATTTTAAAAATCTTTTCAGATTATATTGTCGCTAATACGCTTCGAACGGCACCTTAAGCAAATCAATATCCTTCGTGGTTCGGGCGATATCGTGCAGGTATAAAAATCACTTACGCCGCTTAAACAAAAAACGGCTCGGCCGAAATTTATGAAAATCTTTTCAGATCATATTTCGGTTAATACGCTTCGAACGACACCTCAACGAAGTCGATATCTTTTTTGGTTCGCGCGAAATCGTGCAGGAAAAAATGACCACATCCGTACGCACACACACACACACACACACACACATACTTTCTCCTAATTTTTTGCTTAAAATGCTCCTGGGACCTTGAAAGATGAAAATACGTCGAAATTTTCGATTTCGATTTTCGGACCGATTACAATAACTTCCTATACTGGGAAGTTAATATTATCAAACCTAAAAATTAAAACAGTTTAGCCGTGAAGCAATAAAAGCACGAACAGCACACAAAAGAACAATTGGTTTGAATGGAACAACAGCTAAGTTAAACAAGATAGCAATAGAAACTCTCCTTAATTCGTTTGCCGACCGGGATCTGCAAATGGCAGCCAGATTGCCAAGGAAGAAGACTACCGCTGAAGTTTTGGCATATGCGCTGGCATACGAGGCAGCGAAGTAAGCAACCAGGAGTACAGTCCACCTCAGGGGAATCAATACGACTGCAAACATTTGCCAGAGAATCAACACCTTCGGAAGTACGTCGTCGTCTACGATGCTGGAACTGTGGTGAGCCGGGCCATCTACAAAGCAGTTGTCGAAAGCGAAGGAGGGAATCTCCAGCGAGTAGGAGTGGCTCAACATGCGGAAAATGTGGACAACGGCAGAAAAGCGACGAGAGGGAGTTGGTGGGAAAAATTAAGACCCCTGATTTCATAGTCAACATCACCCAAAAACAGCGTAGGAACAATAGCCTTTTCATCGAGGGAAAAGTTGGTGATGAACAATACACAATTACAGTGGATACAGGTGCTTCAAAATCTGTCATTAGGGCTGAAAAACGCGGAGGTAGGTACTGCATCCTGAAAACTGTAACAGGAGAGCCAATGAACTTACACGGGGAAACAATGATGGACGTGGTACTCGGTACATTACGTTTAAACATTCGTTCCTGGTATCTGACATAGTAGACGAGTGTATTCTCGGTTTGGACTTGATGACAACACACGGAATCCTATTGGACATTGGAGAAGGAATGATGGAACATCGCAACAGGGGAATTCCAATGGATACTGCACTGTACCGGCGACCATGCGAACCAGGTTTTAAATATCGTTGGCGTATTGAGGAAAAGTGTCAAAAGATGACTGCTGAGCCAAGTATAAGATATGAGGACCAGGGAATTCGAGATACGGGAGGCGACGACACGGACATTTCTCCGATTTTTTGTCATGGAAAGAACACGAGGACAAGCCTAAAACGCAGAGAGAAGTGAAATCCTGAAGAGCTATTGGGCCCAATGGGAATCATTGCATATCGAAGGAGGAGTATTGAAGCGCAAATGGGAAACAGTTGATGGTACCTCTCATCGAATGCAGGTGCTAGTCCCTCGTGCTGGAATAACATATATTCTCGAGGAATATCATAATAGCCCGTCAGGTGGACAATTGATGGTCAACAAAACTCTGGCAAAAAGAAAGGAGAAATTCTATTGGCTTCATATGCGGGAGGATGTTACGAACTGGTGTCGTAAATGCACAGTTTGTGCCGGCAGTAAGGGTCCTCGAGTCAGAGCGAAAGAAGAAACGCGACAATACAACGTTGGAGCTTCAGTTAAGAACATCGCAAGGAAGAATCCTAAGACGGCCATAGACGGTTATAGGATGAAACCAAGGTACGACCTCCGAGCGAACAGTAGTGGATACAAGGAAGGTGACCTCGTTTGGCTGTTCAGCCCCCGGAGTCTCCGAAACTTAAACGCCAGTGGGAGGGGCTCTATAAAATCCTGACATGGCTCAACAATGTTTTCTACAGGATGCAACAAGGACCCAAAGGGAAGAAGAAGATCGTGCACATAGACAGGCGGTGCCCATATCTTCAGCCAGATCCAGGATGGACAACTGTTCGAGACGAACAGGGGGCAATGTGATGATTTCGCGTCATCTATAAATCAACGATTGTGGGTAGTTGTCTGAACTAACTAACCGAGTGGTAATTGAAGACAACCTCAAGCTTCTCAAAAACTCGTCGAAAAGGAAAGAACATACCACTCGGAGCTAGAAAATGGACCAAGGTTCCAGAAGTTAGATAAAGGTGGAGCTTGGATATATAAAAGCAACTTGCAGGCTTGCAGTCAGTTTTTGATTTGAAAGGCGACGAAAGTTTTCTAAAGTGAGAACAGTGAAAAGTAGTGATTTAAAATTGAATTATAAAGCGATAAATAGAATTTAATAGTGCGAGATATTAAATTGAAAATGATTATAGTGAACTTTAAGAATTGTGTTTGTAAATAAATTGTATTTTGGTTTGTAATAAATAAGTTTTTGTGTGGATAATTAAATAGTGTATTCCTTAATTAATCCTACGAATCCGTTAAGCCGTAAAAACGTAACAATATTTTTTAAATGCAGAAGGAATCCAAGTGCCTGTACTAGGTACTAGTTCACTTACGCTGCCTATTCTGGAATAGAAAATGATTTCTAAATATGGCTTAGTATGTTTCAATATATTTGTTTAATATATAAATAACTTAATCTTTTAAAAAAATTTGTAATCTACATACAACACAGCAATTCAATGCATAGTTAAGAGATTTCGTTGATACATTAAAATCCATTAACTATTGAGGTGATAATAAGGATAACAATTGTGCAATTTCTTAAATGAGCCCCTAACATGCATTCCACTTCACGCGGTTTTAGTCACCATCTAAAACTCACAGATCATGACTTGGATATTTTACAAGTTTACCTTCAAGTCACAGTGACACCCTTTTCAACCTATCAAGCTCTCGAACCACGAGACCCCAACTATTTACCTCGCCGTGGTTTTGTTGGGCCGTGAACTTTTCTGATGCACTCAATATTCTTTAAACCTGAAAGCTTTGCATATATCACATATAGTTCTGCAACACCATATGCACTTGGGCAGATACCTGTCGCGAATTTGAGAAGGAAATTGGAGCCGTTGCAAAACCAGTTCACCTGAGACTCGAGACAACAGTTCAAGGTATCTTTCACGGGTACAATACACAGCCTTGCCGTAGGCAATTCAGGTACTCGAACTTAGCCAACAAAATCCTGCCGTCATGCCGACACTAATAGTTTCGCAAAAAAAATTCATTCAAGCTTTGACAGTTTATAATGAAAACTTCAGTTAAAAAAATCTTTAATATTCTACGAGCTTAAAATACCGCGAAGAGGCTATGTAGGTGTCACACTATTGCGTTCGGTCTAAAGAAGAGCCTCTTTGTAAGCAGAAGTGAAGCAATGCCTCCGTATGAACACTTTCGATTTTTGGTTTGTTTAAATTGAGTTGGTGGCAATACTTGAAACACTCTCGATTTCTAGCTGTTAGACGGGCGGTGAAATTCGCAAATTTAACTCTTTAGAAAGGTTGCAACTTTCAAGGCTTGGAGAGTTGAATGAACCTACCGCCACCGCGATATCGATTGCCAGCGGTGAATGCGAAATAGAAAAGCAACCTTCGTCCGTGCACATCATAAGTTTGCATAGAAGACGTACGCAACCGAATTAAGCGGGAACTAAATTTAGAGCTCGGGGCTTATAACAATGGACGGGCAATAAGAAGCGAAAACGTGTTGAGTTTAAAATATCATTTGGATTACCGCCTGCCCACCGAATGCTTTTTGTTTGGGGATAAAAGATTGATTGGGTTTAGTTCACGAAAGTAAGTGAGGAACTGACATAATTTAATTGAAGATTTCTGATAATCATAAGTTTCGCAAGAAATCAGGAATTGCTAAACTTTTGTGCGTATGACGAACTAGGGCACTAGAAATTGTGGGGAGATTGGAAACCGAATTAAGTTCGGTTGAATTGAAAAAAACTAAATAAGAAAGCAAATAACAGCTTGACATTCAAAACGCGGGTGTTCCAAAATAACACCGTTAAGAAAATCGAACCAAAACGTTTTTGGGGTCGCTGATCACGAAAATCGAGGTCCCACGGTCCTAAAATTAGGGCGTCACCCCTAAAAATGCAAAAAACACCCCTTATTAGGGAGTTTTCGCGATTATTTCAGTAATAATGAAAACTAATGAGATGAAATGCACTTTTTTTAATATTCATTTGCGAAGGGGGTTGATTTATACTAAATTAAGGCGAACTTAATGGTAAGGGGTACTCCTAAAGGGTTGAAAGTACCCCTAAATTGGCGAAAAATGGCAAAAATTGTAAAAAAAAAAATTCTCAAGTTTATGCTTCAAATTCGATTGTGGGCCTACTGTCAGGCAAACATAAATTATTTTCAACCCTTAAGGGGTAAAACTACCCCTACAATATAGTTCATTGAAAACTAGGGGGGGGGGGGTGTTCCAAAATAACACCGTTAAGAAAATCGAACCCTAAACGTTTTTGGGGTCGCTGATCACGAAAATCGAGGTCCCGCGGTCCTAAAACTAGGGCGTCACCCCTAAAAATGCAAAAAACACCCCTTTTTAGGGGGTTTTCGCAATTATTTCAATAATAATGAAACTAATGCGATGAAATGCACTTTTTTTAATATTTATTTGCGAAGGTGGTTGATTTGTACTAAATTAAGGCGAACTTTATGATAAGGGGAAAATTTTTAACCCTCTTAAAGGAGTTAAATCTTAGGGGTAAATTGAATAAACAAAAAAATCTTTTCGTAGATTGCAATTTAATTTTTTTTAATGAATTGTTTGAATAAAAATTCTTTTTATTAGAAAATATAAATTTGTTACGATGTGATAAATCTGGTTATTACATAAAATCCCCGGGTATTATATAATTCTCAACTGCAAATATAGGCCCAGGGCGAGCGGTGGCGGTCGTGCGCGGGTAGGGCGAACATAAGAGATTGTGCCGCTGTAGGTAACCTCTGTACAAAGGGGTATAACAATAAATTTTAATTTGTTTCAATTACAATTTTAATGTGGGGGTAGTTGTACCCCCTTAAGAGTTGAAAAAATTAATTTTTTTTGCTGATAATACCTTTTGAACCAAATTTCAAACAAAAAGCAAAAAAAAAATTTGCAATTTTTTTTATATAAAGTTGTTTTTATTATAGTAGGGGTAGTTTTAACGCCTTAAGGGTTGAACATAATTTATTTTTGCCTGACAGTACGCCCACAATCGAATTTGAAGCATAAACTTGAAAAAAAAAATGTTTACAATTTTTGCCATTTTTGGCCGATTTAGGGGTAGTTTCAACCCTTTAGGACTACCCCTTACCATAAATTTCGCCTTAATTTAGTATAAATCAACCACCTCCGCAAATAAATATTGAAAAAGGTGCATTTCATCGCATTAATTTTCATTATTACTGAAATAATCGCGAAAACCCACTAAAAAGGGGTGTTTTTGCAATTTTAGGGGTGGCGCCCCAGTTTAAGGACCGCGGGGCCTCGATTTTCGTGATCAGCTACCCCAAAAACCTTTAGGGTTCGATTTTCTTAACGGTGTTATTTTGGAACACCCCCTAGTTTTCAATGAACTATATTGTAGGGGTAGTTTTAACCCCTAAAGGTTGAAAATAATTTAATTTTGCCTGGCAGTACGCCCACAATCGAATTTGAAGCATAAACTTGAGAAATTTTTTTTTTACAATTTTTGTCATTTTTCGCCAATTTAGGGGTACTTTCAACCCTTTAGGAGTACCCCTTATCATTAAGTTCGCCTTAATTTAGTATAAATCAACCCCCTTCGCAAATGAATATTGAAAAAAGTGCATTTTATCGCATTAATTTTCATTATTTTTTTTTTTATGTGATAGACTAGAGGCTTAGGGAAAGCTCCTTTATACTGTTCGACAATCTATTTTTTTCGTATAGAATGTCGAACAGCAGCTCTAGCCGGAAGATAGAGAGTAGAAAGAGACAGAGAAGAAGGAAGGAGCTGCCACAACCTAGCCGCGATATTTTATTCCACCTACTTCTAACCATTTCACGACTCTGGCATCGGAGCATTTGAGAAACAACTCGCTGAAGTGTTATGCCTCCTGAAACGAGTTGAATCTCATCAGTCAACCGATTACATGCGCTTGGTGGAGCGGAGAAAGACTAGCGAAGGCTATGACAGGAGGAATCAGGAATGTAAAGAGGGAAGAAGAAAGAAGGGAAGTTATGTGGGTAGGATAGTGGAAAAGGCGAAGGACCGTGGGGCTGGCACCTTACCTCTAGACCAGTAGTCAGGCACCTTACCTCTAGACCACCGAGGCCCACTGAAATAATCGCGAAAACCCCCTAATAAGGGGTGCTTTTTTGTTATTCGTCGAGAAGTGTCGCAAACTCGCGGTTGACCTTTCACCCTCTATGTCGCAAACATCGAGTTTCGGTCAATAGCGCATTTGAACGATATTTTAATACCCGTATTTGTGCTGTTTACTATATTATCATATGAGCAACCATTAAGGAGATATTCACAAAAAATAGAGTTATCAGTTATTTCAGGCACGTGCAGTACGAACTTTGGCGTTGGATTACTCGCATACTATACAAGCGAGAACGACGACTAAGTGCTTATTCTAAATGTAATTACTAGCACTTTAAGTTTGGTAATCGGCATCAACCCACACAAATTTATATCTTACGAGTTAATTGCAAAAAACTGCATTCAACCCCAACCACACGATCAAGGTTGAACTTTGAGCGGCCATAACTTTGAGCCAAATCAACTTACAAACTTCGTTTAGGGCTTATTTTGTAGATAATTTTATTCTTCAACACCCTGTCAGTGATCATTTTCTGCTATCATTGCATGGAAACTCGTTATTTAGTATACACGACCTCTACCTCTTTTTCAAGATGGCGGCTTTTCCCAACACACTGCGACCCCACAAACTTGATTTTAACATTGTCAGATGTACCCAAACAAATTCAAAAAAAAAAAAAAAATAAAAATTTTGTTCATCATGAAATGCAATTTCATGCCCTTTTTTCGACTAATTGCACTGGACTATGAGTAAAACAACATGTTTAAATTAATTTTTTTACTTTTCCTTATAAATTAATACGTAAAATCTTAACTAATTGAAAAATAAAAAAAATTAAAAATGATTTTATAAAAAAAAAATGTAAATTATAATGAAATTAACAAATCTAAGTATAATGAAATTAACAAATCAAAAAATTGAGGGTTATTGTAAATCTCACGCGATTTACAGTTATATTTTCAATTTTTGATGAAAAATGCGCCATTATTTTAATTAACTTTTTCATTACAATTGAAATTTCACGCTATCTTTTACATATTTTTTATTTTTTACTTTTCAGTATATTTTTTAGATAATTAAAAGAATTTTTTAACAAATTTTTGTTAACCATTTATTTTATTTTATTTCATTCACTACGACTGGTTTTACAGCGCCCCGAAGGTATCAAAGTGACTTTCTGAATAATTTTTTAGGGTTTTACCTCCTGCTCTCTTTAGAATTTCCAATAACAGGTAGTATGTGATAATAATGAATGAATGACTTTACGTTATAAGAAATGCCGATGTTTGCGTAATGTAATAAAATTGTTTCGCAGCTTATTGCGGTTTTTTAATGTTGTTATTGTGTGTTTTACAAGACTGTGGTATGGTATGTCTTAAAATTAAATTCATTGAATAATAAAATGTATTAGTTACTCCAATTTAAAAAAAAAATGTGTTAGGGCTGCATAAAAGTGCTTTGTTAAGTTATGCTAACTATCTAGACATATTCAGTTTGTGAGAAAAGATTGAATTATTTTAGTCTAATTTCAAAATAGTTATTTCAGTTAGATTTAGTCAAATTTTCAAATTAGTAACAGCGTAAATAGTTATTCAGTTGCGTATTCGCGCGTTCTACCAAAATACAAAATATTAATTCTTTGACTGTAATTTCCAATGTTCATTGCAGTTTGTAAGTTTATAATAGTGTAAGTTTTACTATTTCATTATGAATAACTGTTTCATATGTAACAATTCTCTAACCGGAGGTAAATCGGTAACTGTGAAAGGGGCCGTCCATAAATTACGTGAGGCGTTTAGGGGGGGGGCGGGGCTCGGCAAATCTCACGTGGGGGAGAGGGGGGTCTCGGAAAATATCACTTAATTATTTTTTTTAAAGAAATAGTGTAAAATGGCAAGAAAACTGGGTTAAATTAAGTAAAACATGTTTCTCAATTAAAGACCCCCATTCATTCACAGTGACCTGTCAGACCAGGTCGACCGACATGACTGAAAGACTCAGTCTAACGGAGCGATGATACTTCAGGTATCCGCCTGACTGGCCGTGGCATGCAGACAAAATCATGATTCCCTACAAACACACAGGCGAAAACGACTGCTTAACATAGCAGGTTATTAATTCAAAAAATTTCATGACCTTAACGAAAGCTTCAAGGTGGCTCCAGTCTCACGCCGTGAAACCCGCAAACAAGCGTGAAGGCGAGTGTGGATGGTTTTCAAGCTTAGCTCGCGCCTTGCTTTTCGTTACGAGTGGATACGGCGTGAATTCTTGCCACTAATTCACGGCTTGATAGTGAATAGAGGTTCAGATCTTCTGGCCCAAACTGACGATAAATCCGACTTTTGTCAGCTTTCTTGAACTCTAGGCATTCTTGAACTTCAGACCATACAGTTGGCCGCCGGTCAATGTATAGTAATACTTGGCCTCAAGGCGAAAACTTTCAGGTTACGGCCTGCCGTCGTACTGTGTGTAAATTGGGGCCTTAAGATATGGGTAAATCCTACACAAAAAATTTACTTGACTGCTAGCCAAATGCGCAACTCGTCGAATGCTGCAGAGTACGAGCCAAGTAACACTGAACCGCGAAAAATCCATTAGAACTTAGAACTACAAGAAGGCACACGCCGAATTTTAGCTTAATGAAATGCTTGTTGCGTGAGCTCTCATGTTTGGGTAGTTGTGTGCAAGCAGTGGCGTATGAACGCGGGGGGCTTGGTGGCGAACCCCCCCCCCCCCTCCGAAATGTCTTTTGTATGAAGAAAATTCAACTTGAACTTTTTTAATATCATTTTGCAATTTTGGTGTACATTCAGCGCGAACTGTGTCTCTTTCTAGGAATAACACTTTAGTCTACTTCAATAGAATGGAGATTATTCAGAAAGCTCGCTGTTTGAATTTAAATCGAGTTCAGATCTCACATTCGGTCGTTCTGACGTATCATACCCCGAATGATTAGCTCCATCGGCCATCCGCTGCGGCCGGAGCCATCCTGGGTCCCTTGTGGTTACCTGTCTTTTCCATTTCATAACTTAGCTGGGCTGGGTTTTCCCTTGATTGCAACCAAGGCGCCCTTCTTATAGACGTAGCTTTACGCTTCTTATTGCTTTGTCTCCTATTCTCCTGAAGGTTAGTAGGTTCTCGTCGTACCCTTTCCTGCATGTTATGTCGTCGCGCGTTATCGTCAAAGGCTTGAAAGTCTGGTAATGCTGATAACTTCAATTCCATTCCAGTTGGGATATCTTGTTGGGGTATTATTTATCATTGGTTGAACTCGATCAATGTACTTGTACCACGCGTTTGGCTCCGCGATTGATAATTTGGTTAGAATCGGTGTTAGGATACGATTTATCTTAGTAGTGATTCACGAATGGGGTATGCCTTCTTCTATGTGGATCGGTCCGGTAAATTAATCACTCCTGGGGTACAACCAAACAAGTTTAGAAAACGAATCTACCTGTTAGTAACTAAGTCGAGGAACTTAGCAGCAGGCAGACCCAAAAGGACAACAAAGACATTCGAAACTGCAGACATGCTACAACGGACTATTAAAGATGCAGAAATGTCCTAGACGAAGCCAAGGCTAGATTTGGGCTGTAGCGCCAAATTAGGAATAAAGAAGCTTTTCCTGATGAAGACTTTAGCAGCTGAAAAATGTCCTACTTGCGAGTAGATTTAATGATCTCCTGTTCCATTGATGTGAAAATGACAATTATTATTAATTTGGATTATTAAATAAAAAGTAATGTTTAAGGTAAAAATCTTCATGAGCGGAGGTCTTTAATATCTTTCTTATAGCTCTTAAATATTGGTCTTCATTCTGTGCTATTTTAATTAGGTAAGTTAACATATCGACAATTGGTATTGCAATTCTGCTCAAAGCATTTATGTGCCTCTTTTAAATACCTGAATGATGGTCGATCTGGTAATTAAATTCTTTTAGAAACATAGCCCTTCTAGCCACTCTCAATGGAACATCTCCTTTTTCATTTTCGTGGCGAAAGCATTGCAGTCGGAGACAATCTTCCTTCCCAGAACATAAACACTCCACTTTTAGCTCGTAAGCGTGAGAGCGTTGTCCGGCTGGGCTTACGACTCATGTATTGCAATGGATCCAGCAGTTGACCGTTATTATTCCGTTGCATCTTTACTAGCATCTGCACGAATCTCCGTACGCGCCTCTGATTCAAATAACTTAAACACTGGTGCTTTTACCAATATTTTTTTTAATGTTTTAAATCCATTTTGCTTTTCAGTTTCTATTTTAAATATGACCTTTGTTAGAAATTCGCTGAACGGCTTTGCTTCAACTGCCTATAGTCTATTGATTAGGTCTTAAAAAGCAGGGCACGGGGTTTTATTGCAGGAATCGGTCAATGGGTCATTTAAGAAGAGAAAACCGCAGAGTGCTATTAAATTAGAGGGTGGAAATTGGAGATAGGGGTCAAAATGGACCCTTTTTGGGTTTTGTCATATATCTCGTAAGCGAAGCAAAATTTCGATTTATTTTATATAAAATTTTTTGTAGAGAATTAAATTTCCTATGGAAATGGTTTATTTAAAAAAATTTGAAAAATTTTTTTTTATGCCGAAAATGTTGAAACAAAAATAAAAAAAAAGCCAAAATTTCGATGTTTTTTCCCTTTTGTACTTTTTTGCCAATATCTTTTTTTTTGGTTAGAGATAGGCATAAGTATTGCTTTATATAAAATAAAGCGGATAAAATTTCCTTTAAAATGATGGGTCGGAAAAAATTTTTGGTTGAAAATTCACCGAAATATGGCCGCTCGAACATAGCTTTTTTTTATTTTTACCACTTTTATACCGACATTGTTTTCAATCTCATATTGTTGAAAAAATTATTATATTACTCAATTAAAAAAGGTAATTTATGTTTAATTGTGGATAATAAATAATTATGATGCTCTTATATTTCTTCCATAACATTCTCAAACTGTATATCGATATCATTATCTATATCTTCAATAATATCATCTTCTGCACATTATCACAATTGATCCCCATACATTCTTTGCAAAATATGGAACAATTAATTTGTAATTTTCTGCAACCACAGTTCCCATGGCAACCTGTATTGTAACCACAAGCCACTTTTTTTTTAGCAAAATCTCTGGCTCAAGAGGTGCTGTTGTGCGAATCGCAATTAGTCCATTTTTAGAATTTTTCCAACCCCAGTTCAGAGGGTTTAGGTGATTTCCTTTCCACTGCTGGATCTGGAAAAACTTTTAATTAACTGGATCTTTTAATTAACTTTTTCATTAAAATTGAAATTTCACGCTTTCTTTAAAATACTTTTTATTTTTTACTTTTCAGTACATTTTTTAGTTAATGAAAAGAATTTTTTTTCTAAAATTTTTTTTTAACCATTTGTTTTATTTGTATTGAATTCAAATGCCCATTCCAGTCACCACTCCTTTCAGCATGAATAAATTGGAATAATAACGATACCATTTCAAAATACTGAATATACAATTTTGCTGTTGGTCCATTGTCTTTCAATTTTTGAAGTTTTTGATTAAATTTCTGTTTTAGAAAATTAAGTTGACCATCCTTAACTTTTTCTTCAGTGATATTTTCATCTAAGCTGAAATTTTTCAATATTAGATTTTCTGAATCCGAAAACTCAATATCTTTTAAAACGATCAAAGCTAAAGCTAATCGAATTAAGGAGTGACATCTTATTGCTCGACCATAAGCTTTTCCAGATAGCATTTTTTCTACAGACCCCTTGGCATAAACCAAACCACATATATCTTCAAGACCACTGCCTGCCATTAAATATCCTATACAACCAAGGAACGACATAGCTAGATGAAACCCACCGAGCCTCACTATAACGTGTTTAACACCGGAAGTATCACTGCAAGAAGCGACTATATCTAGGCTTTGATGAATAGTGGCAAATCGAAAGTAACGATGCAGAAATCCTGCCCAGCTACAGCGGATTTTTCAACTGCTGTTTTGAGAGAGGTGTAGATAGTGTCGTAGTCACTTGGAGGAGCATCGATGATTGGCAAATACATAATTTGGGTGAGTTCAAATGGCTCTTCTCGGGTTAGCAATTCACAATATCCATTCCATCCTACAAATAACGGTCATTAATTGAAATTTTGATGCTTCATTTTCTTAATAATTCAAACAAACCTGGCATTTTTTCACGATATTGCCATTTTTCATAAAACCACAGGTACTCAACAGTATTTACTTCAATATCATTAGTCAACGGGTTGAGATCTTGCAAATTTTCTATCATTACGGAAGCTAATCCTGGATTAACTTTTTGAAAAGGTAGCACATCAATACGGCCAAATTTTCCAACTTCTATACTAGCTGGTATTTTTTCAACCCTCGGGATTGTAGACGAAAATAGGTTTTCTATTTTTCGAGTTGTACATTGAATACCAGCCATTGCATGAGCGTATCACTTCCTGTTAAAGTGCTGGTTTGATGATCGACATTGTCGAATACAAACTGAGTAAAACCTTGTTGAGAATCATATAAATGTGGATGCAAAACACTTGAAATTTCAAATACTCGAGCCTCTCTGTAAGACGTAGAAAACCCAAGAGCTGACAAAATATCTAAGAGACTGCTGGAACCATATCTTTTTAATAAAAGAGAACTTAAAGCTGTAAGTATAGATGATATAAATGATCGTGGTCTAGTTGCTGATATAATTGCATGTGATATTGCTGTTATGATTTTTCTCCATTTATGTAAATCACCTCGTTTATTTTTTAAAATAATTTTTTCAAGTAAAGTTTGCAAAGTGATTGGTACATCTTTTTCGGCATTTTCAAGAAATTTCATCGGTGACGGATATTCATGAGCTAAATAAATCTGTGAACGAATATATTCTACAATTATTTCTCCTGCAGATTTTACAACTCTTATTCGTTCATCTTCCATTTTTTTCTTGTTTTTCATACCACGCTTTATACAAAACTTCATGGCCTGTGTCTTTAAATGATAATATTGGAGATCGATTTTTAAATCTAGTGATTATAATGTCATCTTTATACTTGTCCTTCAACTTCTTCAAGATCCATTTATCACTTGGTTTTTCGCCCATATAATCAGCTAAAATCTCTTCCAAAGAAAATTGGCATTCATCTTTGTGCTTATCGAGAAAATTAACTATGTAATGTACCACCATCGAAGTACAGTCACTTTCGCATTTTGTGAAACGCCCGCTTGATAGTTCCAATTTTCGATAGCAATTTTTGTGATACTTGGCTTGAAGCGTAGGCACATTTCTTACATGTTCAATTCGAGCTAATATATTTTGACTTTCGACATCTTTTTTATTTGAAGCCAATTGGATAATATTATCCTATCCATACATTCTGAATTTTGTATTACGTGAACTTCACCTGCACAAAATAAACATTATAAACATAATAAATCTAATAAACATTTTTGATTGTTACACTTATAAGTCTAAACATTCATGGATTAAAAACCATATATTTTTGGAGTTCACTAATTAATTATTTAAATTCTTGATATTGATTATATAGGAATAACAAATTATAATGAAATAGTAAGTATAAACATTACCGAGTGAAAAACGCCGATATTTACGTTGATTCTTCGCATAATAAGAACCCCCAGCATTCGTTCCACAAATAACACATAGTTTAGTAAAATCAAAAACTGCTTTTGCCTTTGTTCTGCTTGGGCCCGCGATCAAATCATCTGCTGACAATTTTCTTTTCTTAGCTGCAGCAATATTTGACTTAGAAATGTATGATTTATAGCATGAAGTGTGAGCTTTAATACTTTCAACGCTATTTAACTTTGTATTTACGTCATCATTTCTTTCTATACTAGCAGCAGTAACAGTTGCAATACTCTGCGCTTTTAGCACTCTATTTGCTTCAATTAATATATATTTCTTACAAAAAAAACAATTCATCATTGTACCATATTCAAGAATCAATTAGGCTCAACGTATATGCAAAATATATTGACATGTGAACGTATTAATTACAAATTTGTTTAAAATCACCATGGCCACATACATGGGCTGTACATTTATTAAACTACCTTTTTTAATTAAGTAAAATAATAATTTTTTCAACAATATGAGATTGAAAACAATGTCGGTATAAAAGGGGTAAAAATAAAAAAAGCTATGTTCGAGTGGCCATATTTCAACCAAAAAATTTTTCCGACCCATCATTTTAAAGGAAATTTTATCTGCTTTATTTTATATAAAGCAATACCTATGCCTATCTCTAACCATCTAACCATGCCTATCTTTTTGTTTAAACATTTTCGGCATAAAAAAAAATTTTTCAAAATTTTTTAAATAAACCATTTCCATAGGAAAGTTAATTCTCTACAAAAAATTTTATATAAAATAAATCGAAATTTTGCTTCGTTTACGAGATATATGGCAAAACCCAAAAAGGGTCCATTTTGACCCCTATCTCCAATTTCCACCCTCTAATTTAATAGCACTCCGCGGTTTTTTCTTCTTAAATGACCCATTGACCGATTCCTGCAATAAAACCCCGTGAACGTCTTAGTTAATTTCTATATGACATAATCAATAGACTACTAGCCTGCTTCTGAAGTAGAGCGTTAGTCTCAGTAACCTTTGTAAAGTTTTCCTTTCATTTGGTATATTAAAGAGGAAACTCAATTGCTACTTTTGTCCTCTCCTCTGAAGGTCTCTGCTCCCGCTAGACATCGCCTGTATGAAGAGGGGCGCAGTATTTTGCTAGCTGCTCCCATGCTTACCATTAGAAGCCTTTAATAAGACATTGGTAAATGTGCTGAGAAAATAATTTGAAAATTCTTTGTGCAAAGGAGGTGGGTCACAGCCCATACAAAGTTATCCCAGGCCCGGCGCAAAAGAAAAGTATCTCAGATTATCGGCTATAATGAGTATTGAATTTCTGTATAGTTGTTATATCCCGTAACTATGGCTAAGGTGTTAATAAAGCTATTTCTTTTTATTCGGGCGAAATGATTAATTAACCCTGTATTTTTGTAACGCCATCACTTATTTTCATCAGTAAGGTATCAGTGTACGCAGAATACTCCCACCTATCTAAAATTGTAAAAGCGACGGTACCACAGTACCATCTTCCAGAGTTATGAGTCGTCAAAGTCAAAAAAATTTTTTTTAACAAAAATGTCACCTTCAACCACCTTTTTCCCCAAAATATTCATAGTCAACTAATGTTTTTTTTTCCCAGAATAAGAAAGCTTGGAGTGTTTCCTATGAATAATGGCCAGAGAATTTTTATGCTACGGCCTTTACTTTCGAAGTTATAAGCAATTTTAATACTAAAATTGGCGCTAATTTCGTACTTTTTAGTACTCTTTTTCCTAAGCTTATGTCGAGAAAAACCAAGTGACAATTTTAAAGTCAAAATTGCTTGCAATTTCCCCAAATAAGGCCAGTTTTAGCATTTAAATTGCTTATAACGCATTTGAGAAACATAGAACTGTGACATTTCTGCAATCATTGTTCTGGAACCATTGATCATGTATGTCAATAGTGAATAAACTGAATTCCTCTAAAACACTTCTTATGGCATTACTCCTAATAAAACAAAACTAAAAGTTGTATTAATTTTGAAAGATAATTTTTAAAGTTCAGGACTCAACTTATAACTATTTACCCCCTCCCCCCTGAAAAATTTTCTTGCTACGCCATTAAGGGCAAGGGACACCGAATTATCAGTTATCTCAAATAAAATCTTGCTCCCAACCCTCTACCCAGATGAAATTGTTCACGCCTTTCACTAGAAATACGGTTACGTATACGGATTTTATACGCGAGGGCTTTTCCTGCAGTTCTATATTCCAAGGAAAGGCCAACCGTGATGTGGTTACGACCGTAATTACGTATTTTTAATATAAATACTAGATTTTTTTAAATTTGAAAAATCTCACGTGAGATTAGGGGGCGAAGGAAGGGGTCGAAAGAAATCTCACGATATCTCACCAAGGTGGGAGGGGGGGGGGGGGGGGTCGAAAAATCGCAAAAATCACCTCACGTAATTTATGGACGACCCCAAAGAAGAACGGAATTTTTAATTGGCCGAGCAATTTCGAAGGGGCACAATTTCGAAGGGGCACTTCCTACGCATAGTTTTGGAGGTTAGCTTACACTCTAGTTGTTTTAAAAATTATTCTGATAGTCATACGGATAACAGCGTTTGTTTTTTTTATGTGGCAGTGCTATACTCAGGAGTCACCCTTTGTACTACTAGTCCGTCATGTCATTTGTCACGTCATGGTGCAATGTCTAGCAGTAAGCTTAGTACGAGGGAGGGGGCTATAAGGGTACAGGGGGTATTGAAGAAGGTGATGATGAACCCTGTGTTTGAGCTCTTGAATGTTATATGAGCTCGGAAATACCGACTGCGAGAGATTATTCCACAGTCGAGTTGTTCTATTTACAACGAATTCATATCTTGTTGAGTGCGTGAAAGGGCGAGTTGCAGGTGGAGGGAATGAGACGAGTGGGCTAATCTGGTGTTGCGGGCATAAGATTGCCATGGGGGTAGAGAGCGTTTATTTCGGAGGAACAGTCACTATGATAGTAGCGATAAAATTTTGTCAGTGCTGCTACATTCTTCTTGTCGACATCAATTAATTTGAGCGCTCTATTTTGTACCTTATTTAGCCATGCCAAGGTTGTTACTGGGGCGCCGCCCCAAACGAGAGAGTTATATTCGAGAAGAGGCCGAATGTAGGATTTATAAATAACAGCACGGGCCGATGCCTGGAGGAGGAACCTGCACCTCTAAAGAAATCCCAAGCACTGGCATCCTTCTTTGGCGATTTGAATGTGTGGTCATTCGAACACAAGTCTTTGGCTAATGTCACGCCTTAGATGTGTAGGGATGGGTCGGCCTTTAGTTCAACGTCACCCACAGTCAAGGATGGTGAGGTGTTGAACTTCTTTTTTGAGATAAGACATTACTTGGTTTTGGTGGGGTTGAATTTTACACGATTCTTCTTTCCCCACTCTAGAATGAGAATAATGTATTTATTAATAGATTTGGCCATTTGTTCACGATCATCAAGACAGGATCTGGCATGAGTCTGTCTTATATCGAAGCTGTACGAGTAACGTAGAGTACCGTCGTCAGCGAAGCTGAGAAGTGGGTTGGAGGGGATTGAAAGTAGGTCCTTTATAAAGATAAGGAATAGGGCCGGTGATAAAACTGACCCTTTGGGGGACCCCAGCAGAGATGGGGTGAGATTGCGTCATTTGACGCTATCCAATTGAACGGCCGGAAAGGAAACTCTCAACCCACTTATACAGAAACGAGTCAATTCCAATAGTTTTGAGTTTAGCCCAAAAGCCTGAGTGCTATACTCTATCAAAAGCTTTGGAGATATCCAAAGCAACCAAACAAGATTCACTAGATTCGTGCAAACTTCGGTTGAGGTGCTCTGTAAGGCAAACTAAAAGATCACCAGTGGATCTCTTTTGTCGAAAGCCGTATTGTTTGTCGTTGATAAGTTGGTTGGATTCTAGATATCCCATAAGCTTTTTGTTAATTATCGTCTCCATGGTTTTGGAGAGAATAGAAGTAATTGCTATTGGGTGAAGGCTGGAGTCACCTTTTTTGGGTATTGGCTGAACATGGCAAGTTTCCAAGAGTCTGGGTAAACTTCGGAGGAATATGATAGGGCAAAAAGTTTTCGCAGAGGTTGAGCCAAAGGTGAGGCGCATTATGACGATAGGGGTATATTATCGGGTCCAGTGGATTTGTTGGCATCGAGCTCCTTGAGGCACCTGTACACCTCCTGAAGAAAACCCTGTCCATTAAATGAGCGTTGTGCTCGAGAACCGGCGGTAGCTTATCCGTTTCGGGTAAAGACGAATTGGAAGCAAAGAGAGATGCTAATAAACCGGCCTTGGATTTGCTGTCTGTTATTACCTTCTCATCGTGGATAAATGAATGAGTTGTGGATGAAGTGAAATTCTTCTTTATGGAGCTTACCAAGGACCAGAAGTTCCTGCTACCAGAGGTTGCACTACGGAGTTTACTTCTCAACTTGCTGTCAAATGAATATTTGACATTCCTGTGACTTTACAGCAACTTCTTAGTTTTATATGCTCTACACGGAGCGATTCACTCGGGGAGCTCTTGAAAGCTCGAATGGCGGCTTCCCGGATTTCATTGGCGAACCTAACCTAATTCGCGAAAGTCGAAAAAACGGGTTTTCGCTCATAAAACAAAAAGCTGAACACGAATTTAAAAAAGTTAAATCAGAAAGAAATTAGAAATCAGAAATTATCTGTCGATTGATGTATTAAAAAATATTGATTAGTGCCCTTATATATGGAGAGAACGCAAAAATGATGGCAGCATTATTCTTACCAACGTTTCATACTTTATCGATGAGCGGAGAAGTGGAGAAAGTTGACTTCTCGTATCCACTTCTTCTTTATTCTTATCATAACCACTTCTCTCTTCGTTCAAAGGAAACGTTCGTTGGTTGCTAATAACATTGTAATGATTGTCAGATATGGTTGCCACTTTACCCGATCTTGCACTTGTGTACATTATGCAATGCATTATTGCACGGCTAACAAAGCTCTTATTAAGTTTCACAATCCATATTCAGTGCTATTATACTAGTTAATTTTTTGCAGCAGTTCGATTGCAAACTGCAGATATTAAAGGTATTTCAGACTCGCTACAAAAACAAGTTACCAAATCGAATTCTCTAAAATTTGCTTTAATCGCTTTTATCCTTGCCTTAATCTTCACTTTTTTCACGAATCTGTAAAAAACAAATAAAAAAGGAAAATGATTCCATACTCGACTTCCTTCCATACCTGTAACTTCCACAAAATCCAATCCAAATCACCTTGAAACTTTCAGTAAGGTCCGACGTCCGGAGGTAATTGACCAGCCATATCTGCATGTAATTTTGAGTCAGTCCAACCAACAATAATAATTAGCCGCCTTGGACTTGTTTTGGAGGTTGCCCGTGCTTGATTAATTTAATCTTCCGATGTGAAGCAAAACCGGCCGAGCTAAGTTCGGCTGCCCGGTCGAACGCCAGCGCGCAGCAGAAACTGAACCGAGGGAAGTAGCTGCTTCCGCGCTTCGCTAATCGAATATCACAATCCAAGACGAGCACACCGCGAACAGCAACGCCGCAAGCACGGCCCGGAAAGTACAAGGCCTGCTTCTGAGACTGCCCGAGCAAGGAAACGGGAGCGAAAAGTGAAATAATTTCAGCGGCGGACTAGATTGCATTCACTTTTGATATGCGTCAATGCAACATCGAACGCCGCCGATAAGATCTGTACATTGTCGTCGACCGTTTTACCTGCTGCGCTGAGTGCAGTTTATCGAGGTGCAAAAAATTATTGTCACGTACTGTCAGCGGAGCCCCAAGCAGCACAATAAAAATTTGACGTTGGGAGGCAACTAGCAAAAGTCCAATGTTTTGCCGCGGTAATTGCCGTCTCAAACCGGAAGCTGCTCAAGGTGCCAATTACAATAGAAATTCCGGAGCTTAAATTAAGGAAGTGACATTTGAGGTCTGCTTTACCTGAGGCTAAATGGTCGCAATGAAACTGAGCGTGATTCTCCTACATGGCGACTGTCGTTTATGTAATTGCTTCGCGAATGGTTTTGGTTGAATTTTAAACTGTTTCTAATAAAGTTTTTTATGCGGTTTTGTTGTTAATCAAGTTTGAGCCTAGATGGCGGGAAAGGTGACGTTCCGACATGGATGTGCGTGGGTATCATTGCCATGGCTGTAAAATTACATGATGAATTTATACGAGAAATAAGAATTCTTTTGGAATGTGAATGACTTTTATTGATATTACAAATAGTTCAGTACAACGAAACCGGTGTGCGTAAGACCACACGTTGGTAGTGAAAACTACTAAGGCCAATCTGTATCTCCAAACAAATCAATCTTATTACTATAGGACGCTAAGGATCAATAAATTTTGTCTATAAATGTACCATTTAAGTTTATTTTAGTAATTGAGAATACGTAATTGATAATACAAAATACATAATATATAATCAATAATACATAGTAAATATAGTTCATAGTACATTATACATATATGTATGTAGTAGATTATACAGGATGTATTAATGAAACTGCCGAAACGGTTGTGGATAGGTCTATTGGATAGATGAGCAGCAAAAAAACGTATGGTTGGAGTGGGGAGTGGGAGATTGTAACGATTTTGCCGCGTTAAGGCGTTTTGAAATTTTTTTGGTAGAGGTTTCCATATTAGCCAGTATTTTTGTAACCCTATTAGATTTTTTCACCTTTTCAAATATTTCCCACTTTTTAGTCTATTGTGTGTCTTGCAACATTTGGTAATGACAGCCATATTAGATTTAAAAGTATTGTATTATACTCGTGATACACTTACATTTGATACCCATACTGAGGCCGTTGTAAAGAAAAAGGTATCCGCCATTTTGTGTTGGCCACCATTTTGAATTTGGAATGACGTCACATAGCTAATTGTATTCTACCTATCCTTTCTTTGCATTTAATACCCATATCGAGTGTATTGTAAAGGAAATAGGCAGTCCGCCATTTTGTTCGTTGTCATTCTGGATTTTGGAAGGCAGCATATAGCTAATTCTATTCTAATGTCATACTCATTTGCTACCTATCTCGGGGGTCGGGGAATACAATGTATAAATTCGTCGGCCAGTGTATAAATTCGTCGCCGTTTTGATTTTTCACAAATGGTCAGATTGTCACACGAACTATACACATGTGCAAAATTTTAAGTTGATGGGTTACATACTACATACAGGTGAAGCTAATATAAAGCGTATAACTTTACTTTATTCCCCTTTAATCCCACATCGGACATAGGGCGAAACAGAGGGCTCTGTTTTGTGCGACAGCTCTCAGTTCCGACTAGGATCTTCCAGTTGTCGTGGCCTCTGCTAATAAGGTTCTTCTACACGTTGTTCTAGGTCTTCCGACCTGACGGGATACTTGCGGACTCCATTCTTGCAAGGAGTGGCCAATCCAATTCCATTTCCTTCGCCTGATTTGGTGGTCTCTCCAGCGCGCCGCGGCGCCATAGCCCTTCATTTGAAACTCTATCTTGCCCGTGGATTTTTTTGGTATGACGCAGGCATCTGTTGATGAAGGCCTGTAGGCTCCCTGTGATGAATTGGGAGACTTTCCATTTTTCGCAACCACACAAAAGAACTGCCATAACGTTGGTTTGATCCCACATATTTTTTGAACGGAGTCACTCAGGTTGCTGTGATTTATACCAAATAAAAGAATACACATTTACCTAAAAGATGAGCCTAATTAGGCTACTTCATGATAATTACTTTAGGAGTTATTCAAATTTCAGTAAAATTAAAAAAAAAAAAAATTTTTTTCCCTAAGTACCCTGTATCTTAGTGGATAGTGGAGATAGCCGCCCTCTGTAGAACAATTTTTTTCTCCAAACATATCCAGGAATCACCCCTGAAAATATTAGCCGCGTACTCCAACAAAGGATTTATTAAATTTCTGATGACCTTTACAAGTCGGGAATGATAGAATATGAGTATTTTAACTTATTAAAACGACAATATCTCAGAAATGGCAATTTCGACGAGAAAATGTATAATAAATTTTTTTGTAGATAATTGCCACACATTTACCTAAAAGATGAGCCTAATTAGGCTACTTCATGATAATTACTTTAGGAGTTATTCAAATTTCAGTAAAATTAAAAAAAAAACAAATTTTTTTCCCTAAGTACCCTGTATCTTAGTGGATAGTGGAGATAGCCACCCTCTGTAGAACAATTTTTTTCTCCAAACATATCCAGGAATCACCCCTGAAAATATTAGCCGCGTACTCCAACAAAGGATTTATTAAATTTCTGATGACCTTTACAAGTCGGGAATGATAGAATATGAGTATTTTAACTTATTAAAACGACAATATCTCAGAAATGGCAATTTCGACGAGAAAATGTATAATAAATTTTTTTGTAGATAATTGCCTAATCTACAAACGTTGTAAACACAATTTTCTGATAAGACGTACGGTTTAGCATATATTTGCAAAAAACTGATATTTTAACCCTTTGACTTTGAATAAAAAAGTTTGCAGTCGTCCAATCGCGTGGCAGTCTCTACAGCTTATGAATAATAATGTTTTGAAGGGCTGTTCCAATTTTCAGCAACTTCCGAATTATCTTCCAATTATGGCGTTTTTTCGTCTATTTTGACTGGACTATTAATAATGGCAGACTTCCATACAAACTTTTATTCCCCATTTTAACCCGTTCAATTAGGCTATGTCCTTCTCCAAGGTCTTGTCTATCTCTGTACCAACTTTCATTAAAATCGGTTCAGCGGTTTAGGTGTGAAAGCGTAATCGACAGACAGACAGAGTTACTTTCGCCTTAATAATATTAGTAGTGATTTGAGCAGTTTTATTTTGTGCCGTAAGTTAGTGAAAGTTCAGTTAAAAATATACGAATTATTGCTAAAATTCTGCAAATTCCGAATACATCAGGGTTTACCTCAACAGTTTTTCCATACGTTTCCATATGACGGTGACATTTGTACGATTTACCACCCGCATATGTACCAGCGGCATTTACGTTGCTAATCACGAATACAAATCACGTGGTAAATATTGGGCAGGCATATTTTTACCTGAAGTAATATATTCGACATGGTCACGTATTGGCGGCTTTATCACAATTTTTCTCGGTTATTCACGGGTCAGTGACTTTCGTGTTTTGATAAATGAACAATAATTTTTCAATGCTCTCATATTACACTGCAGTTTTCATTATCTCTGCCCACCGGGATACAATTCGCTGCTGGACTTTTATTAAGATGCCGTATAGAGTGAGCATATTGTTGAAGGTTTTATGAATATTCCATCATTATTTTGGAATAATAGCCAGTCATTCGGAATGCTGCCAAAGGTTTACAATTCCCTTATATAACACATATCTGCTGTGGTGAAGTATTTCATCATTTTGATTATATTTAAAAAATCTCATAAAGCACTTTGCCCTCGACATTAACAACTTTTAATGCTTTTACGAAAATGTTTTTGATAATTGCGCAAATAATGCAATCGTGAAAATTAGCAAAAATGTGCTGTTAATAGTTGTATCTGTTGATTCACTCAAGATCGTTTCAATCCAGATACGTTGTACTAGTCATCCAGTTCTGGCCATTCAATGGGAATATTGGCCTTGGCTTCAGGGGCAAGCTTAAAGTGCTATAATTGGCTTAATTACTAATAACGACTTATTAACAAGTAAAAACCACACAACTTTTGTGCTGCGTTGCGCTGAATCCATTCTTTGTTATTATAAATAAATTTATAAGCAATCTCAATTACCAACTGTAAGTGGTCAATACTTTTTTTTTCAATATCAAATTATTCTGGCGAACTTAATGCCGTGTTCACAATGTTAAAGTGCTAATTTTGCTATGTGCACAGTGTTGAAGTGAATTTTCGGACATAATGTCAATATCAGCTGTTACATTAAAAAAATATTCACAAAAGAAATTGCCAACAGAATTCTCGGTCTTTACTAAAACTTAATTTGACCGGACTTTACTTAACTTTAAAATCAAATTTTCTTAATTTTTAAGTAAAGTCGATAAAATTAGGCGAGATTTCTGTTAACTGAATTTTAGTTCAGACTATCTATTTCGGAAAAAAACATATTAAATGTGCTGATAGACGATGGGAACATACTCAACGTAAATTTTGTTATTATCATGAGCAAATTCTCATGAATGTTTAAAAGGGGCGTAGTATTTGTGCTCGTGAGAGCAAATGACGTTCTCATGAGAGCAGCTCTTGGAACGAGCAACTTGCCTCATATACTAAAATCAAACACTAGGTACCACCACGGCATAGAAAAAGACAAAACGATTTACGAATTTTCTCATGGAATGTTCGAACTCTGTACAGAACTCGAGCTACACAACATCTGGCCGATACCCTGTCAAAGTATAAAGCTGACATTACTGGAATTCAGCAGATGAGAGGGACAAGGAATGGTGTTTTGCGAAAACATGAGGATGACGTACTTATATTACAGCTGTCATACAAAACACCATGTGCTCGGAGTAGGTTTTAAGGTCAGCAAAAGGATGAAGCCTACCATTGCTTTAAAGCAATAAACGAAAGACTATACACCCTCCACGTGCGAGGTAAATTTAACTAGTTGGGATGTGGGTTCGACCCTTTCGGTCCACACGATGAACTTCCCAGTATGATGGAAGGAAGCTCTTTGAAATAACGATAAAGGTGGTAAATCCGCAAGGCTTTTCTACAGAACTTTTTTTGTTGAACAGTAGCAAACAGACATGTCCCTGGCACTTCGTTCGCTACACTACATATAAGGCGAATTCATTTTGAGCGTGTTGACGCGCTGATGATAAATTGAAATGGTAAAAACTTCATTTTCAATTCGAACGATTTCAGGAGATAGTACCAAAATTCATCACTGTAACGGATTTGTCAAACTTGTCCAAAAAGGCCAAACTGTAATCACTGGAAATCCCGCGATGAACTCAATTCCCAAAACGTAGGACATGGAAAGCAATCCGCCGTTCAATCAGTTCTGAACTAAAGTTTGAAAATTTCGTCATGTTTGTAATGGTTAACATATTTGTTGAATGGTTTTTAAAGAAAACTCGGATTTTGACGAGTGATGACTCTTTGGGAAGCTATTGCTCGGCTGAATCCATAAAAGTGAGCTTCATTTTGAACGGGTGTCATTCCAACACTTCGATCGGCACCTCGGTGAAGTCAATATCATTTTTGGTTTGCGTTCTATCGAGCATGTACAAAAATCACTTACGCCCTTTAAACATAGATACCGCTTGATTGAATTTTATGAAAATCTTTTCAAAGTGTACTTTCGGTAATACGCTACGATCGGCACCTCAAAGAAGTCGGTATCATGGTTGGTTCGTGCTATATCGTGCAGGTACAAAAAATCACTTACGTCGCTTAAACAAAAAAACGGCTAGATCGAATTTCATGAAAATCTTTTCAGATCATATTTCGGTTAATACGCTTCGAACGATACCTCAACGATTTTCGGTTGCACGTAGCACGGTTCGTGCTATATCGTGCATGTACAAAAAATCACTTACGTCGCTTAAACAAAAAAACGGCTAGATCGAATTTCATGAAAATCTTTTCAGATCATATTTCGGTTAATACGCTTCGAACGACACCTTAATGATGTCAATATTATTTTTGGTTTGTGTTCTATAGAGCATGTACAAAAATCACTTACGCCCTTTAAACATAGATACCGCTCTATCGAATTTTATGAAAATATTTTCAAACTGTACTTTCGGTAATACGCTACGATCGGCACCTCAAAAAAGTCAGTATCATGTGTGGTTCGTGCTATATGGTGCAGGTACAAAAATCACTTACGCCGCTTACACAGAAAAACGGCTTGACCGAATTTCATGAAAAATCTTTTCAGATCATATTTCGGTTAATACGCTTCGAACGACACCTCAACGAAGTCGATATCAGTTTTGGTTCGCGCGATATCGTGCAGGAAAAAATGACCACATCCGTACGCGCACACACACACACATACTTCCTCCCAATTGTTTGCTTAAAATGCTCCTGGGACCTTGAAAGATGAAAATACGTTGAAATTTTCGATTTCGATTTTCGGACCGATTACAATAACTTTCTATACTGGGAAGTTAAAAATATCAGCCTCATAAACGTTCACGCACCTACAGAAGAATCCCCGGATGATGATACAGGAGAATTTTTCGACGTAGTTGAACGGGAAATTAATGCCTGCCCCGGGCCTGAAGAAAAAAATCATTCTGAGTGATCTGATCGCCAAAGTAGGAGATATACAGGCTATATGTCGGCACCCACAACTTGCGTGCAAACACTAATAACAATGGACAGCGGGTTGTAGAGATGGCAGCAAGTAAGAACTTGGTCGTTGCAAGTACTAGATTTGCGCGTAATATCCAGAAAGCCACTGGGGTATCTCTTGATGGAGCCACTCGCATCCAAATATACTATGTGCTGATAGACCGCATAAACCTCGGCTACAAGAACACCTTACCTTTTACCCCACAATTAAGGTAGAAGAACACGAGTTTGAAGTGCTAAAATCATTTACCTACCTCGGGTCAACAGTAACAGCCGGCAATAGCATGGAACCAAAAATACGCGCAAGACTGCTAAAAGCCAACAAAGCTTAGAATAGTCTGTCAAGGCTCTTTAAGTCCAAGCATCTAACCATAACCTCTAAACTTTTCCTGTATAACGCGATGGTCCTACCTGTACTTTCGCTGCTGTTTCCAATGACATTGCGAGGAATTCAATTCTCCTTTTAGCTTCAAACGTTGCACGATCTTGTCATTATTCGGAAGGCCCCCAAATCTGTTTATCAAGCAATCCATATAGTCCACTTTCGCTGGAGGCAGCAAACTTAGTTGGAAACCATCTAAAACTTCTTTGGAATAACGATTTTTTAGATCACTGATAGTATCCAACAAAGGAATGTACACCGAGACCCTATCATAATTTTTACAACTACCCACGCTGTAATTTTCTGGTTTTGTTTATCACATGTTCTGGGTTTTTCTTCATTCAGTCAAGCTCTTCCGCCTTTTTTGTGGCATTCGAATAAGTGAGGCGCTTTTGCACTGGGCTATTACCCGTGAATAGAGTTTTTATTTAATTCTTTGGTAAATGTTTAGAACCAGAGTGATTTGTGAGTTGCCCAGTAATTTGATGGCTGGGAAACCTAGTTTTCTTATCATTGATGAAACATCCAGACGAAAATCGTTATCTATCTATCTATCTTCTATATTAATAAAAGAAAGTGTGTGTCTGTGTGTCTGCTTGTGCGTACCGTCAAGCATTGGAGCCAAACTTGAAGAGATAGAAATCTGATTTTTTTGTAGATTCATGGATACCCACCCACCCCTACCGGCGGAAGAAAGTTTCAGTTTTTCGAAATTTTGATTAGTTATTTTTTAATTTATTAATTAGTACGATTATTCACAATTTTTTACGTTCTACGCCTTTTGCAACTTGATTTTGACGCACTTTCATGAAGCCTCAAATTTTGCCCATATGCATAGTTCGCGTGACAAAAAAGAAAAAAAGAAAAAAAAAGTGTAAAAAAGTCAATATAGCGGGCTCCAAGATGGCGGGCGATTGTGTTCCTGATCCCCGATATGGGTATCAAATGAAAGGGTATTACGAGTAGTATACAATTAGCTTTGTGGCATCATTACAAATTCAAAATGGTAGTCAACACAAGATGGCGGAAGACATAATAGAAAAAAAAATGAGTGTGCTTAAGACCACACGTTAGGAGTAAAACTTAACGGCTAGTAATATACAATAGATATAGTGGAAAGTCTGTCGGATCTATAGTACGCTTGAGAAAATTCAGGCCAACGACAGATGCAGGAAGAATAGTGGCGAATCTACTGACGGACTTGATACAAATACTATTTGAAAATATCAATATTTATGAATTCCTATTTACATTAAAACCTAAAAGTAACCGAGTAAAAATAATTTTTATTGGCTCATTTTCTTAAAAGCATACACACACACGGTGCACCTAGTACGTAAAGCATATAAGTGCCCATCCCACACGGGTATGCACGCTTCCGCCACAGGCATGGATACTACCGCCATAGGCATGAAAATCTGAACATTCGCCTCATGGAAGTAAGCTGGTGACATATGCAAGCGTACATGCATTGCATTCAGAGGTTCATAAAATTGCATGGTTTTTTTCCGTCCTGGCTTTCACACATAGCCCGAAATTCTAAGTAACGAGTGCATGCAAGGTGCATGTGTTTGTTGTGCATACTTGTGTGTGCTATTTCGAATGCGGCGTTACAGAAAAAGTTAAAAGTAGTCCGACCTTTGCGTGGCATGCATTCCATTCATGGAACATTCCGTCAGGTCGCATTTGAATACACACACTTCTATATTATTTATCAACGAATTGAACGCACGTACGCTTGGATATGTCACAAGCTGTATGCGGTGGGACTCCGATTTTCGTAATCAGCGACCCAAAAACATATTAGGAACGATTTTCACAACAGTGTAATGTTTTGACATAAACGATTCGTCGATTTGTGTAAGTTAAAAAAATTGTAATTTAAAAAGGGGAAAGGTCCAGCACATCTCACCAAAGGG
Organism: Thereva unica; assembly: GCA_949987705.1. Classification (NCBI taxonomy): domain Eukaryota; kingdom Metazoa; phylum Arthropoda; class Insecta; order Diptera; family Therevidae; genus Thereva; species Thereva unica. Next base: position 42,541,291 of record OX465285.1, read on the forward strand.
GAAGTGGGGGCCAATTTAAAACAAGCGCACCTCACACATTTGGCATTCTAAACACCCAAACCATTGGACATACGGTTTTAACAGCTTCGGTTTTATCAATTGAAGCGTGCAAAAAGTATTTTATATTGGAGACAATAACAAAATAATCGTAAGAAATATGTATTGTTCATTTCTTCTTATATTTTTTATATTTGTTTGTTAGTCTCAAGTGTTTATACCGTAACTTCCCGGCAGCGCTACATGTTTGGCCACGCCAAAAAGCAGAACCACTTGCTCAGTCTGCGCCGAAAATTCTTGCCGTATATGCCGCTTCCAACATGTCAGTCAACTCCAAAGGGTCCGCGGCATAAGCCCGGCCAGTGACCAAACCACAAGAAAAATCTCAAATAATTCATAATGGTGAATTTGTATTCCTATAATGAGATAAAGCAAAGTCTGGGCGGCAACGTAGCTAACATGCCAGAAAATTTATGCAGTAAGGCAGAGTGTATTTTAACTGTTGTACACACAACCCCGAGTTTCTTCGTTTCTTGCACCCCGTCCGCTGCATTTGCCATAGTTATACGAAAGTTCTGACGATTTTTCATGTGTGAGAGCGTTACGCGAATGAAATTGATTCACTCTCATGTAAATTTTTTAAGCAAACGTCCCTAAAGAAGTTTTACTTCAAAAAGTAGAATATATAATCTAAAAACTTGAAATTTTGGCTCTATGCATAGTTCACGTGAAAATACAATCGCACCATTTTTCAAAAAAAAAAAAAAACAAGAGGGCGGTTCCACGATGGCGGCCGGATTTTTGCAGTTCCCCAAGGATCGATCCTCTCACCTGCTCTCTTTCTAATATTTATTAACGATCTGCTCTCAATCCCCTCCAACCCACTCCACAGTTTCGCCGACGACAGTACTCTGCGTTACTCTTACGCCAACGCTAGACAAGCAAGTGCCAGACCTTGTCTCTTAGACCGCGAACTCATGTCCAGCTCTCTTAACGCAGACATCAAGCTTATTCTTGACTGGGGCCGCAAGAATCGGGTCGAATTTAACGCATCAAAAACAAAGTACTGCCATATCTCCACCAAAACCTGTACCGACTTTCCCTCTATTTCAGTGGACGGGGATAGCCTAACACCTGACCCATCCCTTAGCATCCTGGGAATGACTCTATCTAATGATATGCAATGGAATGGTCACATATTCCAAATTGCCATACAAGCGAATCAATGCCTAGGATTCCTTAAGAGATGCAAGTTCCTCCTTCAGCCAGCTGCTCTAGCCACAATCTACAAGTCCTACATTCGACCCCACCTTGAATACAACTCGTATATCTGGGCGGGCGCTCCTAAAACCACCTTGGCTTGGCTGGATAAGGTGCAAAATCGCGCCATCAAACTCGTTGGTGATAGCACTCTTTGCTCCTCCATCGACCCTTTAAGCCATCGTAGGAACGTAGCTGCACTCAGCAAGTTTTATCGCTATTATTACAGCGAATGCTCCACTGAAACACAGAACCTCCTGCCTACACGGCAACTTTTTTCCCGCAACACAAGACTAGCCAACTCGGCTCACCCCTTCACCCTGCAGCCCTCCCCTTCACGCACAATACGGTTTAGCTGTTCGTTTATAAATAGAACAACTCGGTTGTGGAACTCTCTTCCGCAGTCGGTGTTTCCGAGCTCATATAACATCTCTGAGTTCAAACGCAAGGTTCATCGACACCTACTCATGCACCCCCCAGACCCCTAACCTATCCTTTCTATTCTATCCTTCAGATCAAGCTTACTACTATACATTGCACCATGACTCGAACGACATGACGAACTAGTAGTACAAAGGGTGACTCCTAAGCTTCATCGTATCACAAAAAAAAAATTGTCTTCTCCGACCCCCAGTATGGGTACCTAATGAAAGCATATGACAAATAAAATACAATTACCTTTGTGGGCTCAATCCAAATTCAAAATCGCGGTAAACGCAAAATGGTGGCCAACATAAAATGGGGGATTACCTTATCTCTACAAAACGCTCGGTATGGGTATCAAATGAAAGTGTATGACAAGTATAGTACAGTAAGCTGTGCAACGTCGTTATAATCAAATATCTTCTTCTTCTTCTTTAAACTCCTTTAATCCTTCATGTGATGAATTGGGTGACTTTCCATGTTTCGCCACTGTACAAAAGTGTAGTCGAGATCCTTAAGGCGGTCTACCAAACCCCATTGTATGCCGCCTGTTCTATTATCTAGAACGCCGACAAGGATATCATTTATTATTAAAGAAATAGTAATGGGGAAAGTAGGCATCCTTGAGCTCACCTCAAAGCTATCGGATAATTTTCCATTATGGAGGACTCTGCATTTGGAATTGTTATATAGGGCTTTTATCAATTCTGTTATTTTATCAGGCAGTGCACGTCGCCGTAGTGCCTGCCAAATGGAGCTCCTATTAACCGAGTCGAACGCTTTCTCATAGTCTATGAAAGCAAGGTAAAGGGGGATCGGAATTCAGTAGACTGCTCCACTATCATTCTCAAGGTGTTAATATGATCAATACAGGAGCGGCCCTTCCTGAATCAGGCCTGCTGCCTCCTAAGCGTTCGGTCAACTGCCCTACTTATCCTAGATAGTAATATATGGGAAAAAATTTGCCCACATTAGATATTAAACAGATACTTCTCTAGTTGTCACCTATTGTTACGTCCCCCTTTTTTGGTATTTTGACTGTGATACCTTCCGCTTCCGTCCAATCCAATAACCAAATATGACGATCACAAAAAATAGTGGAAGACATATATGAGACCAAAAATAGAAAAAAAAAAACTAGTTGGGATGTTAGTTTGACCCCTTCGGTCCACACGATTAACTTCCCAGTATAATGAACGAAGATAGAATAAACTGACTTCTTATAAAATAGTTATACGTTTAGCACTAGTGGAAATTGGATAGTATCAGAATTGATGACAAAGCAATCCCGAGAGAAGCTAGTCCAAATACCTATAATAGTAGTAAATCCACAAGATTTTTCTAGAGAATTTGTTTTTCCTGAATGTTAGCAAACAAACATTTCCTTCGTATTTCGTTCGCTGCACTAAAGCGGGTGTTCCAATTCGTATTGAGCAGGCTGAAGCTCCATTGACAAACTGAGAAGCGCATGACTTCATTTGGAAATTCCAAAGCTTTCCGAGGATACTAGCAAAACTGTAACTGTTAAGTACTTGTCAGAGAGAACCAAAAATTTTGCGGTAACTACTGGAAATCCCGGGATGAACTGCAATTTTCTGAAACTGTATCACGTGTAGAAAACAATTCCCCGTCAAAAAGTGCTAATCCAAGGTTTGAAAAATTCGCGCTGTTTGTACAGGGTAACGAATTTTTTCAGGCTTTTTAAAGGTTGTCGGATTTTGACAAGTGATGTTTTGTTCGAAGGCTATCGCTGTGCAGAACCCAAAAAATAACATTTGGTTTAGAACGGGTCTCATTCCATTGAGTTTATTAGATATTTGAAAAAATTGTCAATTTAAGGTCTTTCTGACAATTAGCCGAAGTTTTCCTATTTAAACAAAAAAGGCCCGACCGAATATTATGAAAGTTTAATATTCTTTTTTCGGTACCTCAATGAAGTCTATATAGTTTTTAGTTTGGGCGGTATCGTGCAGGTACAAAAATCATAAACGTTGTTTAAACAAAAAAAAAACAGTTCGACCGAATTTTATGAAATTTTCTTTAGATCATATTTTGGTTAATACTCTTCGAACGGCACGTCAACTAAGTCGATATCTTTTATAGTTCGCACGATATAGTGCAGGTACAAAAATCACTTATGTCAAAACCAAAAAACCGCTCGTCCGAATATTATAAACATATTTTCAGATTGTATTGTCGCTAATACGCTTCGAACGGCACCTCAAGTAAGTCAATATCTTTCGTGGTTCGGGCGATATCGTGCAGGTACAAAAATAACTTACGCCGCTTAAACAAAAAAACGGCCCGGCCGAATTTTATCTAAATCTTTTCAGATCATATTTCGGTTAACACGCTTCGAACGACACCTCATCGAAGTCGATATCTTTTTCGGTTCGCGCGATATCGTGCACGAAAAAATGACCACTAGTACGCACACACACACACACACACACACACACACACACACAAACTTCCTGCCAATTTTTTGCTTAAAATGCTCCTCCGATCTTGAAAGATTAAAATACGTCGAAATTTCGATTTTCGGACCGATTACAATAACATCCTATACTGGGAAGTTAAAAAAAAACTTGAAAAAACTTAAACATACGCTTTTATTATAAACTGAACTAAAAAGCAAAACTAGTTAGAATGTGGGTTTGACCCCTTCGGTCCACACGATTAACTTCCCAGTATGATGAACGAAGATGGAATAAACTGACTTCTTACAAAATAGTTATACGTTTAGCACTAGTGGAAAATTGGCTAGTATCAGAACTGATGACAAAGCAATCCTGAGGGAAGCTAGTTGAAATAACTATAATAGTGGTAAATCAACAAGATTTTTCTAGAGAATTTGCTTTTCCTGAACGTTAGCAAAAAAACATTTCCTCCGTATTTCGTTCGCTGCACTAAAGCAGGGTGTTCAAATTGGGCTGAAGCGCCATTGACAAACTGAGAAGCGAATGATTTTATTTGGAAATTCCAAAGCTTTCCGGAGATATTAGCAAAACTGTAACTGTTAAGTATTTGTCAGGCTTGACTAAAAGGAACAAATATTGCGGTAACTACTGGAAATTAGGGGATGAACCGCAATTTTCTGAAACTGTATCACGCGTAGAAAACAACTCCCCGTCAAAAAGTGCTAATACAAGGTTTGAGAAATTCGCGCTGTTTGTAAAGGGTAACGAAATTTTTGCACGAATTTGAAAGGTTGTCGGATTTTGACAAGTGCGATCGCTGTGCAGAACCCAAAAAAGATTACCTCGTTAAGAACGAGTATCATTCCATCGAGTTTATTAGATATTAGCAAAACCTGTAAATTTAAGGTCTTTCTGACAATTAGCCGAAATTTTTCTATTTAAACAAAAAAGGCCCGACCGAATATTATGAAATTTTTTTTAGAGCATTTTTTCGTTAATATTCTTTTTTCGGCACCTCAATGAAGTCGATATAGTTTTTAGTTTGCGGTGTATCGTGCAGGTACAAAAATCATAAACGTCGTTTAAACAAAAAAACGGTTCGACCGAATTTTATAAAAATCTTTTCTGATCATATTTTGGTTAATACTCTTCGAACGACACACAGTACCACTCGACCGAATATTATAAAAATATTTTCAGATTATATTGTCGTTAATACGCTTCGAACTGCACTTCAAGTAAGTCAATATTCTTCGTGGTTCGGACGATATCGTGCAGGTACAAAAATCACTTACGTCCCTTAAACAAAAAACGGCTCGACCGAATTTTATGAAAATCTTTTCAGATCTCACCTCACCTCAACGAAGTCGATATCTTTTTTGGTTCGCGCGATATCGTGCAGGAAAAAATGACCACATCCATACGCACACACACACATACTTCCTCCCCATTTTTTGCTTAAAATGCTCCTGGGACCTTGAAAGATGAAAATACGTCGAAATACAATAACTTCCTATACTGGGAAATTAAAAAATGACGATTTTTTTGGTGTGATTGGTAGTTAATTAGCAAAGATGGTGGGGGTTTCGGGAATATAAACGGGATTTCTTAGATTCCCCTTCGGATGGAACCCCTTACCACACATTGAGCACTGAAACGCTTCACAGTCGCATGTGTCTTACGCCGTGATATTTTTGTTACACGATTGAATGATTTCTTACAAATCTCACTAACAGATGGTCGTTCAATTGAATGAATCGCTCGATGTGGTCGCAATGCTGATATCTGAAACAACGCCTTGCCGCCTTCGTTACAAACAAAATTTCCTACCTTCGAATGCGTTGATAAATGTCACATCCATGCATACTGATGTTGAAAATTTCTAGTGCATATACCGCATTCCCAGATGTTTGTTTTTGTTCCCTTCCGCCCTTAGTCCAATCAATTAGACAGACTTCACCATAACTATCCGTAACTTGAAAAGTGTTCACCAGGCGCAGAGTCTCACCACCAGATCTGCCACCAGGTAAATCATGAATAGTACACTGCCATAAAATACCTCGATGTGCAATAATGAAATGTGGCCGCAATGAATTTGCCTCTTCTTCCTTATATATTCCGTAATCCTGCGATATTCTGTGGGTACTATCGCTTAATAGTGGGATATTTACCTTTCCTACACCGCCAACATCGCGCGGTGTTTTGAGTCCAAGCCAAGTGACCAAAAATGTGAATCAACACGGCAGCCAATCACTTCCGTGTTAATATTATGAAATTCTTGTACTCTCTTGAGAAAAGACGAAGATCTCAGTTGACCAACAGATGTGAAATCCAATGTATAAAAGAATAGCACCAAATATTCTCCTTCGAAATTTGCCGCTAGATGTGCAATGAGCGCCTTGCTACACATACGATGACAGTCCTTTTTGTCTGCACGATGGGAATCGCCAGTAAATGAGAAGCAGGATTCTTTGTCGCTGGTTTCTCGACCCCTTCTGGTTGGTTTTTGGAAGATTTCTCGGTAGTTTCTTGATTGCAATTAGGTTGGGAGCTAACACGGTAGCCGCCACTATTTATTTCGTCACAACCAATATTACCGAACAACAATTTTTTTGTTATAACGCGAGTGAAGAGAATTTTCTTTTTCCCTTCCCAAAACTGACTGACTAAAAATGACTGCAAAAAAACCGACCCTTCGAAACTGACTGCAAAAACTGACTGTTACACCATATATTACTATCTAGGATAAGTGAGGCAGCAGGCCGAAGCTTAGGAGGCAGCAGGCCGGATTCAGGAAGGGCCGCTCGTGTATTGATCATATTAACACCTCGAGAATGATAGTGGAGCAGTCTACTGAATTCCGCTCCCCCCTTTACCTTGCTTTCGTAGACTATGAGAAAGCGTTCGACTCGGTTAATAGGAGCTCCATTTGGCAGGCACTACGGCGACGTGCACTGCCTGAAAAAATAATGGAATTGATAAAAGCCCTATATAACAATTCGAAATGCAGAGTTCTCCATAATGGAAAATTGTTCGACAGCTTTGAGGTGAGCTCAGGAGTACGACAAGGATGCATACTCTCGCCTTTACTATTTATTATAGTGATAAATGACATCCTTGTCGGCGCTCTAGATAGTAGAACAGGCGGCATACAATGGGGTATGCTAGACCGCCTTAAAGATCTCGACTATGCCGATGATATCTGTTTGCTGGCCCACAGACACCAGGACCTCAAAACATGTTAAACAATTTGGCAACAGAAAGTGGTCCAGCAGGCTTAAGGCTAAATCCGACTAAAACCAAAGACAGGCGAATAAACGCAAACACCATTGAACGGATAGCGCTGAATAACCCTGACGTGGAACTAGTAGATAAATTCTGCTACCTCGGTAGCATCATTACCGAAAATGATGGGGCAGAAGAAGATGTCAGTTCCTGAATAAATAGCTCGAGGCGCATTTGCATACCTGTTCCGCATATGGAGATCAACGGAGATCTCCACTAACACCAAATTGCGGCTGTTCAACTCCTACGTGAAGGCAGTTCTTTTGTACAGTGGCGAAATATGGAAAGTCACCCAATTTATCACAGGGCGCCTACAAGTCTTCATCAACAGATGCCTTCGTCGTATCCTAAAAATTCGCTGGAAAATCTCGTGTTGAATGGTGTTAGGTTAATCATATTTACTTTTTTGTCGAAACGTTCGAAACGGGGATCGTTATTATTGTAGTTTTGGTTAGTTTCGCTAATTCTAAAGTAATATAAGAGAAAACTACTCTAAATAACAATCGCTGCCTTATTCTAAGTATTACAGTGGCAGCCGATTCACCGAAACAATCACCAGCATTGAAATTTTATGTACTACAAAGTTACTTTGTCACCAATATATTGAACGGGATCGAATTCCCAATTCACTTTTGAAAAGACCTTCTTTAGAAAACCTCACAAACTAAATATCTTCGTTTTTTTGACATCTAAAGTCCCCTAACAGCTACCTAAGAGATCTCGAAGAGATTACTTTAATTTGCATACAATACGGCTAGTCCCACGAGAGTCCTCCATTGACAACAGTTTGTATCTCACCCTATGTCACCCTAGCTGTCAGCTGGCATAATCTAACAGACATGTGCTAGCTAGTTAGCATTAAATTGTCAACGGAGGAATTTCAAATTTAATCGCATCACAAAATATGTCCAAACGAAAACCCAATTTTAGGCCATAAATTTAAAGTCACATTTAACACCTCTACCTCTACATTATTCCACTCAAATCAAATAGAATTCAGATTTCATGTAATGACTTCAATTTCATGCTAGCGCAGCCCCATAATGGTAACTTGTTTAATTTGCACCTCCAAGTTGTGCAATTATACGGGCATTTTGCAAAATTCTCATTTGAGATCTAATTCTTTGCTGAAATCAATCAAATAAATGCGACCTTTTTGCTTTTATCTAACACCTCAATTCCAGACCACCACTTTGTCGGCAGCTGAGCATTAATACCGCGGGCGTACAATGCTAGCTCTAAGCAAGGCAGTCGTCAACCTTATTCCCGAATTGATTTCGGTTAGTGAAATATCATTAGCACTCGCGCGCCGTCGCAGTTATATGCGCCTCGGATTGGACTAGTTTTGATGCTGGTGCGGTCATCTGTTAAGGTGGCGCCTAGCAATTGCAATATATAGAAATGTTCTTGACATGTGCTCAGTATGTATGTAGGTAATTGATGACAGCTGTATAAGACGCGTTTTTCGTAGTATTTTGAATGCTTTATGTCAAGGTCTACCTGTTTCTGAAATGCTAGTTGTATAACTAGGAGCACTTTGATGATATTATTAGACTACCGTAATAAGTGAAATGTGATAGGCGGCATGAAATAGATCACATTGTGTCAGGGTCTGAGTATGAAAAATTAATTTTTTCAAAGGCAATTCTCTTAGAAGTCGTCCATTAATTACGTGAGGATTTTAGTGGGGGGGGGGGATTTTTTTTAAAGAAACAGGCAAATATCACGTAAGCATTTATTTTTTTAAAGAAGCAGTGTAAAATTGTGAGAAAATTAGGTTAAATTAAGTAATACATGTTTTTCCACTAAACACCCCCATTCACTTACAGGCCGGCCGGCACGACTAAGCTTGACTCAGTCTAACTGAGGGGTGATTCTTCAAATATCCGCCTTACTCCCTACAGACACACAGGCGAAAACGACTGCTTAGCATAGCAGGGGCCAGTTCACGCAATTCGACACTTGACGTCGGCGTCTGCAAAAAATAGAGGCTCCTCGTTATGATTTTGGCTATCAGCGGTTACAATATCAAATTTTTATCTGTACACCTAACGTCAAGTCAAACTTAAAAAACTGCTAAATTTTAGCATCTTTAACTTATACAAAATAACTGGTTACAATTTCAGGTCAAAATATCTTATTCAAGTCCCAAAAATTGACTTCAAATTTGAAAATTAATTGCCCTTAATTTTTGTGCATCGCATGAGGTTTTTCCTTTTTTAAATTCTTTTATTTAACTTACACTGTTTGTCGTCAAATCTTGGAAGTTAAATTTGACCCCCTTCCCGGTTTCGGATAGAGCTGAAATTTTGCATACACGTTTAGTTTGGATGACAATGCAATCTGGCCATTTTGTAAAAATATCAAGATGGCGGTTCCAAAATGGCGCGACACTTACACTGTTTGTCGTCAAATCTTGGAAGTTAAATTTGACCCACTTCCCGGTTTCGGATAGAGCTGAAATTTTGCATACACGTTTAGTTTGGATGACAATGCAATCTGGCCATTTTGTAAAAATATCAAGATGGCGGTTCCAAAATGGCGCCCGATTTTTGAAATTGTGCTCCGCGGCCCTCTGACATGGGTATCAAATGAAAGGATATGACAGGTAGAACACAATAAGCTATGTGGCGTCATTCCAAATTCAAAATGGCGGCCAACACTAAATTGCGGAAAGCTTATAATAGACTAAGTTAAATTTGACCCACATCCCGATTTCGGATAGAGCTGAAATTTTGCATACACGTTTAGTTTGGATGACAATGCAATCTGGCCATTTTGTAAAAATATCAAGATGGCGGATCCAAAATGGCGCCCGATTTTTAAAATTGTGCTCCGCGGCCCTCTGACATGGGTATCAAATGAAAGGATATGACAGGTAGAACACAATAAGCTATGTGGCGTCATTCCAAATTCAAAATGGCGGCCAACACCAAATTGCGGAAAGCTTATAATAGACTAAAAAGTAGAAAATATAACCGATCAACTTCCAATTTTGCACACACTCGTAGTTCGGGTGGTTAATGTGTATGAATGATGAGATGAATAGTTGAGTTAAGGGTGAGTTGATAATAAAGAAGCAATACACGTTACAAAAAATCACAAACAAACACAGAGATGCTGCTGTCAACTAAATTCAACTTGAGTTCAACTCATCATGTATAAGTACTAAATGCAATCTGACCTTTTTGTAAAAAAATCAAGAAGACGGTTCCGAGATGGCGGCCGTTTTTGCAATTATGTTCCACCGAGCCCATGACATGGGTATCAAATGAATACAGTAAACTGTGTGACGTAATTTTAAATCTAATAGAATTGCCATCATAAAATGGCGGAATACATATAATAAACTAAAAAGTAGAAAATAAAATAAATGGTTAAAAAAAATTTTTAAAAAAAATTCTTTACATTAACTAAAAAATGTACTGAAAAGTAAAAAATAAAAAATATTTTAAAGAAAGCGTGAAATTTCAATTTTAATGAAAAAGTTAATTAAAAGAATGGCGCATTTTTCATCAAAAAATTTTGTTAGAATTTGAAATTAACAAAGCAAAAAATTGAGGGTTATTGTAAATCTCACGCGATTTACAGTTATATTTTCAATTTTTCATGAAAAATGCGCCATTCTTTTAATTAACTTTTTCATTAAAATTGAAATTTCACGCTTTCTTTAAAATATTTTTTATTTTTTACTTTTCAGCACATTTTTTAGTTAATGTAAAGAATTTTTTTTAAAAATTTTTTTTAACCATTTATTTTTTAAATTCTTTTATTTAACCTACACTGTTTGTCGTCAAATCTTGGAAGTTAAATTTGACCCCCTTCCCGGTTTCGGATAGAGCTGAAATTTTGCATACACGTTTAGTTTGGATGACAATGCAATCTGGCCATTTTGTAAAAATATAAAGATGGCGGTTCCAAAATGGCGCGACACTTACACTGTTTGTCGTCAAATCTTGGAAGTTAAATTTGACCCACTTCCCGGTTTCGGATAGAGCTGAAATTTTGCATACACGTTTAGTTTGGATGACAATGCAATCTGGCCATTTTGTAAAAATATCAAGATGGCGGTTCCAAAATGGCGCCCGATTTTTGAAATGGTGCTCCGCGGCCCTCTGACATGGGTATCAAATGAAAGGATATGACAGGTAGAACACAATAAGCTATGTGGCGTCATTCCAAATTCAAAATGGCGGCCAACACTAAATTGCGGAAAGCTTATAATAGACTAAAAAGTAGAAAATATAACCGATCAACTTCCAATTTTGGTCGCATGCCAACAGTTACACAGGGGGACTAACACGCTGCTTTGTGCTCCGTGCCGAAACTGTGCTAAATACTGCTGGAATCTCGACTACACCCTCCAAGTGGGGCGACTGGAAACAGACTCCTGGCATGGTCATGTCTCTACCAGGAGTGCTGGCTAATGGTAGTCGGGCGGAGAGAAGAACACTCTTTAAAAAATCACCCCAGTCTAAGGTGAAACAGGATATGCCGAGAGACTCGTGGCCAAGGGGGTGCTTGGTCTCTAATATCCGAACTCTGGATACCTGGCGTCCTCCAGTTTTAATTAGCCTTCCCACAGTACACGGGCTCGCTGTGGGTGACTTACTTTCCCGAATTACTCGTGGGACCATTTATGGAAACAAAAAATAAAAATAATGAGCTCGATGCAGATCCGACAGCATCATCCTCGTCAATTGTGACGATGGCCACATCTCAAGTGTCCTTAGGGACGCAAGAGATAGCAATTGTCTCAACTAGCGGAGCCATTGGGCACGCAAGTTGTGAACCAATTGCTCAAACTAGCGGAGCCATTGGGCACGCAAGTTTGCAATCAACTGCTGCAACCGGTGGAGCCATTGGGCACACCGGTTCTCCAGACGGGTCGTCAGTCGCTGAAGATGAGTCTTTAGACGCAGTATCCGTCTGCAGTGTAGACTCGGTCAGTGTGTGTTCGGTTATTTCCGGAGCTACCACCATTGCCCGAGACTTGAATAAGATGGAGCTTGGCAAAACCAGGTTTGTCAAACTCTCCAACCGCCAAAGGAAACGCTTTAATGAAGCAATGGCAAACGGCCTCTCCAGGGAAATGGCCTTGGAAGAAGCTTTAAAAAAGCCCTCCAATAAGTCTGAGCTGAAGAGAGTTCGCTCAGAGGAGGAAACTCCGGAACGTCCGGAACAGAAGAGGACCAAGACGGCCAAAGGACCCACTCGCCCCACTTTTAGCCAGGTGGTAAGCAGTGTCAAGCTTGGCCTCATCTCGACTGACATGGTCAACTGCCCCCTGACACCTGAGCAAATGGCACAGTTGCAGGAAGCGATCATCGACGTCGCAATTGAAAAAGCGGGCGGCGAAGTTAAGCCGTCTTTCGAGGGGAGCTTCCCGAGAAGAGGCTGGCTTATGTTAGTCTGCTCAAACCCTCAAACAGCGGAATGGGTGAGGAGTAACATCTCCTTCATCAAGAGCAAGAGTGCTCTTGATATCACTCTGGTGGAAGAGGGTAACTTCCCTCAGACTCACGTCATTCGTGGCTATTTCCCCCAGAGTGCTAACCGAAGCAACGAGAAAGTGCTGGCTACTATTGCCGCACAAAACTCGGTTCCCGCTGACAAATGGAAAGTGGTCCAGAGGCGGGTAAATGACAACACCCTTCACTTGGTCATGGTAGTGGACACCGCCTCCATGGCTAAGTTAATTAGCCTGAAGGGGAAAATCGCCTATCGATTCTCCCAGATCAGGCTAATTCTCAAGGATACAGATCCTGCAAAGAAGCAGTCGCAAGGGCAGGGCTCGTCGTGTGACACTCAGACAACAGGGTCTGAAATGGCGCCTCCCGATGCTTCTGTTGTCACCGAGGACAGCAATGCCGCTATTTTGGCCATAGGGTCATCTGACGGCGGAGCTGCGCTCGCTGTGACTCCGGGACCGTCAGGCGTTGTTCCAATCCCGGCCCCCGCATCTGTAGCATGCGACAGGGAGCCTGCACCGGAGCAATCTGCGGAGCGGAAAAAGAACACGCCTGCCAAACCTGGAGTCGGAGTACGGGGCAAATCTGTACCCCCCAAAGGCAAAGATGGTAGGGCAAAGGGTCCTAGACAAGCCAAGAAGACCGGGCTTGTCAAACGCTCCTTGGAAAAAAAATGAGCGCCATAAGGGCACTCCAAGTAAACTTGCACCATGCAAAAGGGGCATCCTCCACCCTGTGCAAGACTTTTGCGGAGAGGCACCTTACCCTTGCTCTTATTCAAGAGCCTTGGGTAACCGATGGCAAAGTCAGAGGACTTACCACCGGCTCAAGTAAACTAGTGTATGATCGGAGATGTGGGGCGCCTCGCGCTGCCCTCCTAATTGACAATCGTGTCACTTATCTCTCCATTACTAACTTTATTTCTAGAGATCTAGTGGCGATCTCGGTTGCGGTTCCCACCGCCAATTCCAATTCCAAGAAATCGTTCTTGCGTCCGCTTACTTTCCGGGGGATGTAGCAGTAGTGCCACCCCAGGAGGTTCAAGATCTCATTGAGTTCTGTCGCAAGACGAACCGGCAATTCGTCATCGGCTGTGATGCAAATGCTCACCATCCCATCTGGGGAAGTACCGATGTAAACCAAAGGGGGGAGTGTCTTCTAGAATTTCTCGTTACGAATAACATAGATATTGCAAATAGAGGATGCAAACCCACTTTTATCACTGCTAGTAGAAAGGAGGTGCTGGACCTCACCTTCACGAGCAGGCTTTTATCCGACAGGATTGAAAACTGGCGTGTTCTGGACGAGGCCTCACTGTCGGATCTTCTGCACATTAGATTTGACATTGTGGGCCTTCCACATATCCGCGCCTCTTCTTTGGTTCCTAAGAAAACCAACTGGTCTAAGTTTCAGGGGCTGGTGGCCTCGAAATCAGACCAGCTTGCGGCTTCTATCAGCTCAGTGTATGAACTGGAGAATGCGGCCACGCAGCTTACTGACGTGCTGATCTCTTCCTACCATGACAGCAACACTGTCTCTTCCTTTCAGTCATCGCGAAAGGTGCCCTGGTGGAATGACAGGTTAGCTGCAATGCGTAGAGACGTTAGGAGATTGTTCAATAGAGCAAAACACACCGGGTATTGGGATGAATATAGGTTCACCCTAACAGCCTATAACAAGGAGTTGAGACGTTCCAAAAGGATTGCCTGGCGGAAACACTGTGAGAGCATTCAGACTCTACCAGAGGCGACTAGACTCCAAAAGCTACTTTCCAAAGACTCCTTCAACGGAGTGGGCCTTCTCAAAAAGGAGGATGGCTCCTACACCTCTAACCATGAGGAAACCTTAAGGTGCCTGCTCAGAGAGCACTTTCCAGGGTCAATCCTCCAGACCGCTTATCCATTGGATCCTGGGTGTAGTCATAGGACCATCCCAGACCGCTATTCCCGCAGTCTTTCAGGGAATATCTTCGACTGTGACAAGGTTAAATGGGCAGTGGCCTCTTTTCAACCCTATAAGTCACCCGGAGGAGACGGAATTTTTCCGGCACTTCTTCAGAAGGGCCTCGATCTGATCCTCAACAACCTGGTCTGCCTCTTTAGAGCCAGCTTCAATTGGGGATACATTCCAACCATCCGGAGGAAAGTCGTGGTGGTTTTTATCCCGAAACAGGGCAACAGACCCCTCGAGCTGCCTAAATCGTACAGACCTATCAGCTTAACCTCTTTTCTTTTGAAAACAATGGAAAGGCTGCTATACCTTCATATTAGGTGCAAACTGGAGCTCTCCCTCCCTCTACATAGCTCCCAGTTCGCTTACTCTAAAGGTAAATCAACAGAGGTTGCTTTACACCACCTGGTCAGTAAAATCGAAAGGGCCTTCCTCGCTAAGGAAACTGCCTTATGCGCGTTCCTTGACATCGAAGGTGCTTTCGATAACACAGGCTATGATTCCATCTCTAGAGCACTGGCTCTCAGAAATCTGGATCCTCACACGATTGAGTGGATAAATGCCATGCTTGCAGATCGTGACATTTCTTCTACCCTAGGTGTCTCCACCATTAGTGTTAAGGCTATTAAGGGGTGCCCTCAAGGTGGAGTTTTATCCCCATTACTTTGGTCACTAGTTGTGGATGAACTTTTGACTAAACTATCTGAATCTGGTTTCGATGTCATCGGCTATGCAGGTGATCTTGCCATCATTGTCTCTGGGAAATTCGATTTGACCATTACAGAGGTCATGAGAACAGCACTACGAGAAGTTCAAAGATGGTGTACCAAGGAGGGCCTAGCAATTAACCCAAATAAAGCTGTCCTGGTACCTTTCTCCAAACGTTACAAATTGGACCTAGGTCCTATCTGTATTCGGGATACCACAGTTGAGTACTCAGACTCAGTCAAATATTTGGGAATAAAGCTAGACAAGAGACTGAACTGGAACGCTCAACTTGACTACGTCATCAGCAAAGCCACAAGGGCCATATGGGCCTGCAAAAGGCTTCTGGGTAGGACATGGGGTCTTACACCACAAATGATGTACTGGATGTACAATACGATCGTTAAACCTGTTGTCACTTATGCTGCTATAGTTTGGTGGCCCAAGACTAAACAGGTTACGTCGATCCTCAAGTGCAGCAAGCTGCAACGGCTTGCTTGCCTCTCCATTACCGGAGCTATGCGGACCTGCCCCACAGCTGCAATGGAAGCAATCATTGGATTGACCCCTTTGCATCTCTTCATATGGAAATCCGCCGCCATAAGTGCCTTGAGACTTCAGATCTCATCCAACTGGCCCCATACGGTCAAAGGACACATGGATATCCTTAAAAATATCCCAAGCATTTCCATCTGCCGCGTATCCGACCATATGGTTGGTCAACTACGATTCCAAAGGAAATTCAAAGCAATTATCCCGGATCGGTCTGAGTGGGAGGAAATTATTCTTCCTAGGGATCCAAACCATCTCCACTGGTTTACTGACGGGTCAAAGATGGAACATGGTACAGGGGCTGGTGTCGCAGGACCCAACTCCAAGGTCTCGATTGCAATGGGTAAGTGGCCCTCTGTTTTCCAGACTGAAATACATGCCATTGCGACCTGCGCTAGGCTCAACCTTGAGAAAGGTCTGAAAGGCGCCAACATTAAAATCTTTTCTGACAGCCAAGCTGCCATCAAGGCACTCTCAACGTGGAAGTTTTCTTCCAAAATAGTAGCAGGGTGTTTTGACGTACTCCAGAGCCTGACCAGAAGAAACGAGGTCTCGCTATGCTGGGTCCCCGGACACTGTGGTATCGAGGGAAATGAGGCTGCAGACAGCCTCGCTAGGGAGGGGTCTGAGACGTTGTTCCAGGGCCCAGAACCCTTCTGTGGCATCTCTTGGTCCACCTCCAAGTCCTTGATAGAAGAGTGGATTAAGAAAATAAACCTAGCCTATTGGGAGTCAGTCCCAGGTCTTAGACAGGCTAAAGATCTTATAAGACCCTTTGCCTTAAGGGGCACTATTACTCTAAACAGAGCGGACCTAAGGCTGCTGGTGGGCTATCTCACTGGCCATGTAGGACTGCGGTACCACCTCCACAACCTAGGACTGTCTCAAGAGACAGAATGCCGACTCTGCTTGGAAGGCGATGAAACTTCCACACATATTCTTTGTGAATGTCCTGCTCTGATCTGGCTTAGAAGAAGAACGTTTATCAGAGAGTTCTTGAGCCCTGCCCAAGTCCGGTCTTCATCAACTAAAGACCTTCTTGCCTTCATTCGGAAGGCCGATAGTCTGTTCCGCTAGTGGGGTACGTACACAATAGGCCTAACTTGGCCGCAGTGTTCACCATATGGGTTGCCCCCACATTCCTTAATAATAATAAAAATAATAAACTTCCAATTTTGCACACACTCGTAGTTCGGGTGGTTAATGTGTATGAATGATGAGATGAATAGTTGAGTTAAGGGTGAGTTGATATTAAAGAAGCAATACACGTTACAAAAAATCACAAACAAACACAGAGATGCTGCTGTCAACTAAATTCAACTACTCAAATACTGAACTCATGTCCGTATGCATAATTTCAACTAAACCCAGGTAGCAGAGCTGAGTCGAGTTCAGTCAACCTTAACCCAACTCGACTCCCGTTTACATGTAGTTAGACTTGGGTTCAACTTGAGTTCAACTCATCGTGTATAAGTACTAAATGCAATCTGACCTTTTTGTAAAAAAATCAAGAAGACGGTTCCGAGATGGCGGCCGTTTTTGCAATTATGTTCCACCGAGCCCACGACATGGGTATCAAATGAATACAGTAAACTGTGTGACGTAATTTTAAATCTAATAGAATTGCCATCATAAAATGGCGGAATACATATAATAAACTAAAAAGTAGAAAATAAAATAAATGGTTAAAAAAAATTTTTAAAAAAAATTCTTTTCATTAACTAAAAAATGTACTGAAAAGTAAAAAATAAAAAATATTTTAAAGAAAGCGTGAAATTTCAATTTTAATGAAAAAGTTAATTAAAAGAATGGCGCATTTTTCATCAAAAATTTTGTTAGAATTTGAAATTAACAAAGCAAAAAATTGAGGGTTATTGTAAATCTCACGCAATTTACAGTTATATTTTCAATTTTTGATGAAAAATGCGCCATTCTTTTAATTAACTTTTTCATTAAAATTGAAATTTCACGTTTTCTTTAAAATATTTTTTATTTTTTGCTTTTCAGTACATTTTTTAGTTAATGAAAAGAATTTTTTTTTTAAAATTTTGTTAACCATTTATTTTATTTAATATGCATTTTCTTTTATGATGGTGGACAAGAAAAATTTTTTGAACTTAAAAAAAGTAAAAAAATCGAATTCAAAGACGCGAATTTTTGCATTTTGTAGAAATAGTTTCACTGCTAGCGGGCGTTTTGCGCCTTTTTCAAATTCTGTTCAAAATTAAAGCGTCCAAAGAAAAGCTATATTAAGCCAAAATCTAAAAAAGATAGTAATAATAAAACCCTATTGTAACCTTCGCCTACTATCATTACATTCTTCTTGCAAAAAAAACACTTCAGGCTACCTGTACTGGAAAATGAATTTCATAAAAATATTCTCTATCCTTTAAATCATCATTAAAGAAAATCATAAAAATATAATGGAAGCTACAAAGATATCAGCTTATATTCAATAAACACCGCCTGCGACACCACTAGAATAAGTAATAGATAAAGAGAAACTTCACCTATCCTCGATCTCTTTTTTCTTGACTCAATCAATCTTCTAACGAAAATTCATATTTTAAGAAGAGTCAAAAACAAAATTACGAAACAAAATTTTAAGAGCAAATTTAATATTGCTCGAAGCCAGAACAAAAGAGAATATGGTGGATACAGAAAATTTCTCTATCTTCGACTTCTCAATTCTCGCTGTTCGGTTCCGAAGAAGCTTCTTTTAGCTCAGCTTCTGAGGGTACTGTATTAACGCAAACCTTTGCGGGAGTGTGGGTCCAATTAGATTGAATGTGTTGGAGTTTTACGTTGATTTTCTGTGGCAAAGAAGCTGGCACCAGGAAAATTTATTTAGTATTGTCCCTCTGCCGATCGCCGCTCATATCATGTTCGAGGCCTAACACAGCATTGGGCAGCTGTAATATCTCCAGCTTTAGTGTTTCCAGAGGAGGAAATATATTAAGATTTTTGTTGTGATTAATCTTGATATATTTTAAAATTTAAATGTATTAAGTATCATTTATATAAATTTATTTTTATGAAGTTGCCTATGTGGTCAAGGGAAGCAGTGCTTCCTTGCTTCCAAAGAGGAACCGCCACTGTGTTTAATACAATTGTAATTTTTTTTACTTTATTTATTTGAGATACTTTTTACTACCGATTATAATTATATCTTCGATCCGTTTGAATTTAATTTTTCAGTTAATTGGTACCACAACTAGTTTTTTAACACACTAAAAGCAAAATTCGACACCAACTTTGGCGTCGAGAAGATTAACGACACTTTTAAAACGACAAACATAAAACGTCGACTTGCGTAAACCCAAAACGACATTTGATGTGTCGTTTTCAGTCGACGTCGAATTGCGTGAACTGGCCCCAGGTTATTAATTTAAGTGCAAAAATGTTCATGGCCTCAACGAAAGCTTCAAGGCGGCTCCAGCCCACCGCCGTGAACACCCGCAAACCAGCGCAAATGCGTGTGTGGATAGTTTTCACGACTAGATCGCGCCTTGCTTTCCGTTCCGAGTGGATACGGTGTGAATTCTTGCCATCAATTCAGGGCTTGTGAGTGAATAGAAGTTCAGATATTCAGGCCCGAACTGACGATAAATACGAGTTTTGTCAGCTTTCTGGAACTGCAGGCCCTATACAAATGGCGGCCAGTGGGTGTATAGTGATACCTGACCTCAAGGCGAAAACTTTCAGGCGGCGTCCTGCTGGCCACCTGTGTGTAAATTGGGGACTTAAGAATTGGGTAAATCCTACACAAAAATTTGTTGTCGATTGTTTAGCCTCCACCGGGAGCACGTTCAAAAACCTTACTATGGTTAACCATGGTTAACTATGGTAAACTTTTGTCGTTCAAAAACTCCGTGGTTAACTACAACTTAAACGCGAGCATAACTTTTTGGCGTTCAAAAACTCCCGTGGTTAACCATGGTGTAGTTAAATTTTAACCATGCTCGGGAGCATGGTTAGCGATAGTTAAGAAGAAGAAGAATAAAAACAATTTTTTGACATTTGTTTTAATGTTAATAATGAACAAATCAAAGTGGGATTTGTGCGATTATTTTAAATAAATAATTATTGGAAATAATTGAGGCAAATAACCGACACTATTTTATGGAAAAAAATTTTAATTTTTCTTTACCACGTAGTTAACCACGGTGCGTTCAAAAACCTCCATGGTTAAACATAAACTTTCGTGGTTAAGTGAAGTGATGCAGCATAACCACAGCTTACCTCGTGGTTTACTATAGTAAGGTTTTTGAACGCGCTCCGGCTAGCCAAACGCGTGTCTCGTCGAAGGCTGCAGAGTACGAGCCAAGTAATACTGACCCGCCCAAAGGCCCTTCGAATTTAGAACTACAAGAAGCCACACGCCGAATTTTAGCGTAATGAAATGCTTGTTGAGCGAGTGCTCACGATTTGGTAGTTGTAAGTCTATTACAAGCGGAAAAGCGAGTAGAATAAAGGAAGGCAAGAAGTCCAAATTATCAGTTATCTATAATATCTTGCTCCCAACACCGCCCTTCGACCCAGATGAAGTGTTTACAAGAATTCTAATTAGCTGATGGCAATTCATCTTAATGTAAACAAAGCAGATATAATTTGACACTCAACTGATCCAGATTTCACTACGGCTACAAACAAGGATTTTAAAAGCGAGGGCTTTTCCTGCAATTGTATATTCTAAGGAAAGGCTCGCTTTGCTATGGTTACGACCGTAAATAAGTATTTTTAGTGTAAATACTAAATTTTTTAAATTTTGAACAATCTCACGTGAGATTAGGGGCGGAGGGGGTCGAGCCAAATCTCACGAAATCTCATCCAGGGGGGAGGGGGGGTCCGAAAAATCTCAAAGATCACCTCACGTAATTTATGGACGACCCTTTATCTATTTTGTTTCTTCTTTTTTGTTTTTAGTGATTGGATCGGGTACAAGCGACAAAAATTATCTTGTAAATTGCTTCTCTTGTTATTGTTTGAAAAAACACCTGTGCCATAGCCGGTCCCAAGCCGTATTTCTAAATTTTCGAATTTCTATTCCGTGTTGTGCCATCTAAACACATATTCTCCCCCAATCTTCGCACTAAGTGAAACCCAGATTTTACCTAACGATTGTTTAGATTGTTATCAGGTTTCCGGGTACGCTTTAGTGCACAATCTCTCCCCACACAGGGGAATTGCCATTTATATTAGGAAAGACGTTGCCTTCCAGAAGGTGTACAGCAGTACATCATCTGATTTTAACCATCTCGGTATTAAAATTTCACTTCGTAATCACGTCATATTCTTCTGTTTTCTATACAGGAGTCCTAATATTAGTAATGAAGCCTCCTTAATAGCATTCGACACTATCTCCGAACGTATCTCCGAATTTTCATCCTCCCACCCGGAGTGCGAAATCATTGTTGCGGGTGATTTCAACGTTCACAACGTAAATTGGCTGAATTACTCGAATGGCACCAGTGTTTCTGGCGGGGATGCCGAGCTCTTTGCTGAGACCAATAACCTGCACCAAATAGTGAAACAGCGTACGCGTGTTCCTGACACTGCGGGACAAGGGGCACATCTCCTTGATCTTTTTCTTACCTCTCACTCTACACGTTATTCCGTTAAGGTCGATTCGCCTATTGGCAACTCCACTGACATATAGTAATGGACTGCTGATTGACGATGCTGAATGGCACCATTTTTCTCCAGAAATAGAAAACCTTTTTTATGCAAACAAAAAAATTTTCTTCGAATTTAGGAGAAAATAAGTGATAAGATGTTTGTTATAATTAACGGAAATAAATTTCCATCACTCATTTTTATTTATTCGCAGTTTTTTCATTAAATAAATGCATTTATTCCAAAACCGTGACGGTTATTTCCCCTGTTTAACGAAGTTTTCAAAATAGCTCAAGAGTGAGACAGAAGAACGAAAACTATACCTGTCTATTTTTTTCTAATTATGTTTATATCGCTGACATGCGCTGACGATTACAGTTCATTGGGATTTAACGTGGGAGCGAGTCAGGAATAGTTTTTGGTGCCATTTTGTTGTATGAGATTTTGCTCATTTAGCAGTCCATTACTATATGTCAGTGGGCAACTCCGATCACTGTCTAGTCAGCGCTTACTTCTCCTATCCATCTCCAACCCCAACAGCGCCAGCTCCTATGAGAACTGTTTGGCATTATAGAAAAGCCAACTGGTGGGGGCTGATTCGCTTTTTCCGAGCTTTGGGATTTGTGTTTTCAGAACCGTGATGTTAATTTTGCGGCTCTCTGTATTACCAAAATTATACTGGCCGGAATGCGTTTATTCATTCCCCATTCTTCCAAATCCATAAAGCCTAGGCAATATGGATGGTTCAATCGTGAGTGTATGAACGCAATCAAAACCAAAGAAGCCGCCTACAGACAGTACAAAAATTCTCCGAGCGAAACATCTCGACGAGAGTACATCAGGTTGAGAAACTCTTGTAAATCCACCATCAAGAGAGTCAAAGCATTATTCGATGACAGACTGAGAGGTAAACTCATAAACTCCACTGCTGGCAGTAAAAACTTCTGGTCCTTGGTAACCTCCATCAGGAAGAATTTCACTTCACATTCAACGCCTCCATTCTTTTATAACAACAGGCAGAAAGCAAACCCAAGGCCGATCTACTTGCACTTCTGTTCACCGAGAATTCTTCCTTACCCGATGCTTGTAGCGGTCGCTACGCATTAATTTTGTTGTTCTCTTATTTCGAGTTTAATTTTCTAATTTAAATACGTGTACTTACAATTTTGGAGTACAGTGTGCGTTACGTCATTTTCACTACTACTTTGGAAATACACTCTAGGGAAATCACAATCACGTACGCTTACACTGTACAAGTATTAAATGTATTCAAACATAGATGCACTGATTCATTGTCACGAAAAATAAAAAATAGAAATGTATTAGTTTTACGTTAATAGTCGAACTTAATAGTCATGTTATTGTATTCATTGTCAGGAATGAATTAATTTGTCGTAATATAAGTTTTCATTGATAAAATAAAAAACTTTCGGTTATATAATTTAACCGTCTTTTAAAAATAAAGTCTTTGAAATTAAAACATAAATAAATTTTTAAGAAAATAAGAGAATCCAAGAAAATCTTAATAAAAGAATAAATTAAATTAAATCATGGTTTATTTATTCGAACTGCAAATTTTTATGAAGTTGAGAGGAATTTCGTTATATTCTATTAGCGCATTCAGGAGTCGCTCCTCCCACTTCAATGCTGACATGCAACCCCCCACCATCGAGTGTTCCGCTCACTCAATGGATAGAGTTTTCTTCAGGACGCGTGAAGTATATAAGTGTCTCAAAGAGCTGGACTCCAACAAAGCCACTGGCCCCGACAAAATTCCCCCTATAGTTCTTAAAAAATGTGCCTCACCTTTGGCTAAACCTCTGCGCAAACTTTCTGCACTTTCATACTTCTCCGGAGTTTATCCTGACTCCTGGAAACTGGCTCATGTTCAGCCCATACCGAAAACAGGTGAAGCTAGTGACCCTACT
Source organism: Thereva unica (assembly GCA_949987705.1). Lineage (NCBI taxonomy): Eukaryota > Metazoa > Arthropoda > Insecta > Diptera > Therevidae > Thereva > Thereva unica. The sequence continues at coordinate 42,564,898 of OX465285.1, forward strand.
AACTACCGCCCAATAGAAATTACTTCTATTCTCTCCAAAGTTATGGATACAATAATAAAAAGAAAGCTTATGGAATATCTTGAATACAACCAAATATTGAACGACAAACAATACGGCTTTAGATCGAAAAGATCTACTGGCGACCTCCTCGTTTGCCTAACGGAGCATCTCAGCCGAAGTATACACCGATTTGGTGAATCTGGTCTGGTTGCTCTGGATATCTCCAAGGCTTTTGACAGAGTATGGCATCCCGCTCTGTTGGCTAAACTCCAAGCTATTGGTATTGACTCTGTTCTGAAGAACTGGATTGAGAGCTTCCTTTCAGGCCGTCCAATCAAGGTAGTATTGGATGGCGTCGAATCCGACCCCCCCACATCTCCGCAGGTGTTCCCCAGGGCTCAATTCTATCACCAGCTCTCTTCCTAGTTTTTATAAGTGACCTGCTCTCAGTCCCATCCAACTCACTCCACAGCTTTGCTGATGACGGTACTCTACGTTACTCCTATGGTTTTGATAATGTAACACAAGCGCGTGCCAGACCTTGTCTACATCATCGCCAACTGTTGTCCTATTCAAACATACCAGATTTTATTATGTGGTTAGAGATTATACTGTCATGGATTTTACTTCATTCAATACATGTCTTCCTTCTCCCTTTAGTTTCTTCCTTACATTTTAAGCTATATACAAATACATATGGGAAAAAGGAAATATTGGAAAATTTTAATTACATTGCGTCTTTACATATTTTTTCGAAAATTGCTTCCTATGTGCTTCCAATTGCTTCCAATTATAATTGATATATCCAGATTTCCGGGCGAATTACTCGGGATATCATAAAATTTACATTGACGCTCGACTAAAATCTTTATAACTCCCTTGTTTTTGGTCGAAAATTCATAGACTAGTCAAAGATTCAGTAGGTCTCATTTGAACATATCAGATATAACATTCATTCCCTATCTTCTCTATTATTTTAGGCCTATCAGAATCGAGTTTTTCTGTAATGAACGAACTGAAAAGCAACAGAACAGGTGTACTACATAATTCATTTTTTATCCTTTTTAATTCGGAGCTTAAAAGGCTTCTGAATAAAATTTTGATTTTTTTCAAAAGATGCTATATTCCTGAGATAATATTAATCCCTTTATTTTCACCAGACTGTACAATAATACTTAAATGCAGACATTCCATTTCGTTGATGCCTTTGTCGCTCTAATTTTTACGAACCTAAACGTTACAGCATGGGTTCAGAAATGTCGTTTCGCCTCATCCAATCTTATGATTCTGATCTTCGAACTGTTATGCGGTATGGAACAAAGCCACCAGTTTGACACTGTCTACACTTATTTTAGCAAATCATTTGATCGGGTATACCACCTTATTTTATTTATGAAACTATTAAGATATGGGATATCCGGCCACCTGTTGAATTGGGTAACATCCTAACTTAACGGGAGTACTCAGGTGGTAAGATTTTAGAGTTTTCTGTCAAAAGAAATGAATGTTACCTGAGGTGTACCGCAGGGCAGCCAGTTGGAGCCACTGCTATTCAACATACTCGCTTACCACCTATCTGAAACCTTAAATGGCATCCCGCACCTCGTTTATGCCGATGATTTGAAAATTTATAGTGCTATGTTTCAAACTAATGCTTCCTTTTTACAGTCGAAACTTAATGCGCTACAAGACTGGTGCATCACTAAAAATCTTCTTGTTAACACCAAAAACGACTCGTAAAAAGCCAGAAGTGCTTAAGTGCAAATTTGACGATTTTGACTTTATTGCATTTTTGTATTCAGAATGTTATTCTTAATCATTGCTATAATTCTTATCTTAAACTAAGCTGTGGTTGCTGAGTTATTGAACCGGCAAAAGTGGTTTTGTGCACAATTCACGCACGCATACCAAGATATTTATGAATTTAACATCAAAATGCGTAAAATGTAAAAAACAAGGTTTCCGTGATAATGGATAAATTTTACCCCCTATCACATCATTTAAAGAGGTATTCGCGACCTTTCCGGCTAGAAATCATTGGTCGGCCGGGTTTTTTCTCAAAGAATATGATATTTCCCACAAAATTGTCTATGAGATTAATCAAAATCCGTGATGACGGAAAAAAATTATGGAAATTTAATAATATATAATTTATTTAAATTTTTTTTCGGCCAATTAAATCCACGCCGACCAAGCGAATCTTATTCTGCTGAGTGTTAACTTTTATTTTTTATTTAAAATTTTAGTAAGCGTGATCACGGAGCTTTTAGGATTGGTGGCTCCTGGACTATAATGAATGTTAAGTTTAATATGCGTCGCAAAGCTGGATCAGCATTTATTTACCTGATAATACTACTGGTACTTCTAAGCCCAACTCACTTCTTTTTTGTTCATTTCTGCCTTAGCTTCTGATTGAGGAATTTAGCTTCTCCTCCACTTTAGTCAGTAGATCAAACGATCGTACCATTATAGTCTAAGACGTTCGTTGCTCTTAGCCGTGCCTTTAGCTGTAGGTTACAGTGCAGCAGTTTGCTCGGCTAAACTCCGGAAATCCAAAAGGACATCGTCTGTGTCCTCTGTCACAATGAGGAATTCCAGGCGTTGCGTAGACTCATTTTGCCGGTATGCTCTCGTAACTCACCTGTGGGTTCATCGACCTTGGGTAGATTCATTGCGTCACTTCCAAATTCTGTTCACTTCCCCAGCTTCTTCTTTTAGTTGTTACTCAATTAAATTGAGTGGGTTAGGGTAATTGAAATATGATACGAAGAGTTTCATACTAAGGACATTAATGTATCGGCAAATACAGCATCAACGCTTCCAAAGTTTGAGTGACAACACTCCGAACCTGTCCAAACACCTTCGTTGGATGCTTGACATTGGACATTCGTAGTTCGAGTAGCGGCCACACGATGCGTTCTACCATCAAACGTCCAACGTTGGAAAGTGCTCATAGCATCGTTTAGAGCCGGCTTTAGCTGAAAACTAGGATATGTAATTTATTTCCCTCCATAGCCTCTGGGTAAAAACCTCCTCACCCATCGACATCGAGAACGGACTTTGGCTACGAATTTTCATATGCCCATATAATAATAAACTTAATAGCTAAAGGATTGGAGTTGCAATGCTTCCTTCCTCTACCCCTTCGCCTATATCGTTCGCAGGCCGTATCAGAACATCAAAATTGGCAGCGTGCAGTAAATTAGGGCATGAGATAAAAATGCAGCACGCTGCAATCAAAAGTATTTCAATTGGCTCAGGCTGGTAAAATGACAAGCAAAGCAGCGTGCTGCATGTTCATATCATGTCCTCAATTTGCAGTACGCTGCATATTTGAGGTTCTGATAGGGCCTCCAGCAAACCCATCGTAGCTACAGGCCTGGAAACAGCCGGTGCCGATCCTACATTTGCTTGAATGGAGGACATTTCTCGTGTAATAACATAGTGGAGCCAAGTTTTTTAGTTCATTTTTTCAATAAAAAGTTGCAAAATATTGTATTTTATCACTTTTTTCGGCAGTGATTAGTGTTTCAGTGATTGAATTAAAACCAGTATGAATTAGTGAACCAATATGTTTTAATGGTTTAATTGTGAAGGTGACCCATTTTGTTTACATTCGCTGTGGTTTTGTCGAGTTATTTTAGGGCAAAAATGTTGAATTTGTGTGGTTATTCAGTTAAAAGTGAATTTAAAGTGATTAAAGCTTGTTGAAGAATAATTTTTAAAAATATTAAAGCAGAAAACTGTGTAGGAAAAAGTTCAAAATTTTTGTTATTCATGTTGTGTGGTGGTACTTGCACTTATGTTTTAATAACTATTCCGTAATAATTTTTAACCATTTTAAATTCACTTTTAATTTCATTGCCACATAAATCCAACATTTTTTCCCTAAATTAACCCGAAAAAACCACCATGAATGTAAACAAAACTGGTCACCTTATCAATTTCATTCAATTTATTCACTCGGATCACTAACCAACTTATCACCGGTAATACACGTGCAGTAAAAAATGTTAAAATACAATATTTTGCCACTTTTTGCGAGTTAAAAACTTGGCGAGTCTATGATATTACACTACGAGTTAGAGAAATTGCCTTCCATTCAGTAAAACCCCTCACCCACAAACAGCACACAATAAACACTACGAATCTTCCTTTCCTATGCCCACGAAAAAACAAACATACGCTTAGCTGATGACTCGAACATGAAATTTATTTCCCTCCATAGCCTCAGCATAAAAACCCCCTCACCCATAGTAATCACGGTATTCAGAAACAAGGTAATGTAAAAGACTGTATACCGTATACGGTATTTTAGTGCTGATGTCACGTGGGGGACACTTCCCATATAAAATCGAAGCTGTTGTTGTTGTTTCAGCATTACGGCTGACGTCACCAGGCGCCCATTTTTTACGGTATTCGAAGCTGGCGTCGCTTTTACATTACCTTCGTTTGCTGTATACCGTGCATAATAATGATAATCCCAGTGCGCATGAAGAATGGAAGTTGAAATGCTTGCCCTCCATTGCCTCTACCCCTTCGCCCATATCCTCAAGTTGCGTTGCGTTGCGAATTCGTCAAAATTCACTCTCATAATATTTTTCAAAACGCGCCTAAAGAAGTATAACTTCAAAAAAAAAAGCCCAGCTAATAGCCTTATGACACTGGCTTTATCGTAGGCTGAAAATGCTGCCTTGGCTAGGCTGAAAATGACGAAATCTGTTATACTGTGGGATAGAGATAGCATGTGAGAGTAAGAGCGATTACCAGATTATTATAACAGATAGTTGTGAGGGGAGAAGAAATCCGTTGGAAATATTTGAAATATTAAAATTTATTATGATTAAAATTAAATTAATTGAAATTTATTGTATTTAATATTAAACATGGTCAACATTAGGTAAATTACAATTCTTTGTTCTCTTCCTTTCAATTTGCTACTTCCTCATTAAAAAATCTTGTTTGACCTGAGGCCTTGTTTCACACCGTTGGGTTTCCCGACTATTAAATCCTTCCATACATGGGGATTTTTTAGGGCTCTGTTTATTTCTACAAGTGAATTTTTTTGTTTATTACTTTCAATACAAAAAACGAGCGATTTTACTCCGGAGCCCCAATTATAAAAATTTACCCTTCAATAAGATATTATTTATTCTCACTTCAATTAAATTTGCTGCCACTTCAATTATAATTATTTCAATTTATTACATCAATTTATTTTGATTCTCACTCACTGTTATAAAAAGTCTAGAGATGTAGCAAACTGTTATAAAAAGCATAGAAAAAAGAACATGAATTTCATTCTTTTCCTATGCTTTTTATAACAGTTTTATAGACTTTTTATAACACTTAAAATTCAGCCAAGAAAAGTTTGAGTATATTCCTCTCACTCTTACATATGGGAAAATCTCATTTGAATTTTTTCTTTCAGTTTTCAGCCTAGCCAAGGCAGTATTTTCAGCCTACGATGAAGCCAGTGTCATAAGGCTATAAGGGAGATGAACGTCAAGCTAGCGGCGAAGCAAGCGGCGGTTGCACTGAAAAGGGCCGTGACTTTGTAATTAAGCTCAAAAACGCTGGCTGGAAAGTTTTAATCCTATTTCCTTCAGAACCATAGAACTATCCTGAAATTTTTACACAATCTTCCTCACACATACAGATACATAAAACAAATAATTTAAATGAGGGACATTAGCTTTTTAGTTTTAAATAGAGTTGAGTTTTAACTTCGCCGCTTTTCCGTGCAACCGCCGCCGCTAGCATCGCCGCTAGCTTGACGTTCATCGTGGCATGAAATGCATCATTTTATTTTGTCTAAAGAATTTTTCAATCTTCATCATGATGAACAGAAAGAAAAACTGCAAGGTCATTGGACAGATGATTTTAATACCGCTTTTGCAAAAAAATATCCGAAGTGTGTCCTATCTATAGCTGAACATCGTATAAACAATAATTTATATTTTTCAAATAACAGTTTTTTGTGTTACGCATTTTGTTTGCATAGGGAACTTGAAAAAAATAAAACAAAATCTTGTGTAAACTTCAAGTTTATTATTGAAGGTCCTTTAAAAAAGCCTTACTTTGATAAAACAGTTCTTGTTTTTATTGATAAACAAGAAATATATCATGGAGGCGGAAGATATAGAAGATTCATCGCTCATAGGGAAAGGGATAATTTAAGAAATTATATCTTACAAAAAGGACCGACCGCTGTAAAGCTTGAAACATTGAAATCTGCAAGTGAAAATAATATTATTTCCTTAAAAGCAGGTTACTTGAATTGCACTCCAAGCTCACAAATTTTAAGGCAAATAAAGTTTGAAGAGTCCCAAAAAGGTGATCTTAGTAGCGATTTTATTAAATTTTTAATACTGTTAAAACAAAAATATGACGAGGAAATAATAGGCACAAAAATCAAGGGCTACATTCAAGAATTAGGATTTTTTCCTATAAATATAATTCTTTATTCAGAATTGCAATTAATGTACTTCTTATGTCAAAAGAAAAAAAATAGGAGTTTATACTTTGACGCAACAGGCTCGATAATAGCAATTCCACCTTATTTAAAGCACAGTCCACCTATATTTTATTATTCCATGGTAATGCAAGGTTGAGATAATGTTACACCTTTTCCAGTTGCAGAATTTATTTCGAATAAGCACGATGTAATTGCTATAAGGCATTTTACTGGTGTTTATTATAATAGTCTAAAAGAATTGTCCAATAAAAGAGTGATCAAAATTGAAACAGATTTCAGTCTTGCTTTACTACAATCTATATGCTTAACATTTAATGAAAAAACTTTATATGACTTTATGCGCTTTTTGATTAGATTGCAATATAAAACTGTTGATTTTGAAGGATTAATAGATTATATCTCTGACTTAAGGGGGGAGCCTGCTTTAGAGGCTTCAAAAAATCTATTTTTTTGAGGAATTTTTAGGGAAGGAAATAAATATTTAATTGAAACGAAACTTTCAGGTATTATGGTTATATATTTCAACATTTTTCTCAAATTTTTTCATTAACATATATGTCATAATATGCCGGGTACAAGCATTTCGCCGAGGCGCCTCGAGCGTGCATGTGTCGTGTGGCGGGAAAGATAGGAACAAAATTTAACGTCCTATCGAAACGAGACAAAATTGATTGTATTCAGGATTAAATTCTCTTCTACTTGAACCTAAAAAACCTTAAAAAAAGTTATAATTAACCCACTTTTTAAACAATCTAAGGTGAAATTTTTTTTCCAAAAAAAATTTTTTTTTTAAGTTGCGAAAAATTGTTGAATTTCTCATTTTTTTTTAGATTTTTTAGGGGACCCTTCTCAATGTGGGATGACTCCCTGCGTTCCCCCCTCCCTTTTTAGTTGCACGCTTCTCTGATTGATGTTTTTGATCTTTCATGCTTTTAATATTTTATGTTTGCATGTCTCAGCTGAGCCACGACAGTGGTAAATGTTTCTCAGCCCTGCTGAGAAGTGCGTCTTCTGTGTTAGAAGGGAAACTCTCTCTCTCTCTCTCTCTCTCTCTCTCTCTCTCTCTCTCTATATATATATATATATATATATATATATATATATTTCCTGGGGGTAAAAAAGCATTCGCTACCGGCATGACTCAAGTGCCCCTTACTGGCCGATCCCGCATGACGGTTATGTTTCACGTAAATCCACACATACACACATATGGACACATAAGTGCACATACGCATATATGGGTCTATGAACATGAGAACTAAAAAAGCCCCTCCGACGTGATCCACCCCCGCGGGACTGGCTAATAAGCATTACATCGCGGGGGTCGTTCAGCTTCATTCAGCTGCTTCTGCTCGCGGCATTTCTGTGCCTTTCTCTATTTCTTACGGCTTCTTCTTGCCTTAGCTTTCTGTGAATGGTCTTGAGGGTTGCTTCCACGTCCCTCCACATTTCCTCAGACCTCATCATATGGTCTAGGATGTTTTCGGGCGTTAGTGGCTCCTCGACCCTTTCTTCTAGTTTCGCCCTTTCCTCGGCGAATCTCGAGCAGGTAAAGAAGACGTGTTCTGCGTCTTCCTCCGTCGCTGGGCATACTGGACACAACGGTGAATCATCGTGCCCGAAGCGGTGGAGGTATTTCCTATACCCCCCGTGTCCGCTCAGGAACTGCGTGAGGTCGTAACTTACTTCCCCACGCTCCCTCGTAGCCCATATTTCCACGTTAGGGATAAGTCTGTGGGTCCAGCGACCCTTAACAGACTCGTCCCACTTCGCCTGCCATTCCCTTAAAGACTCGCAGCGCACCATCTGCCGCCGCACCCTTCTTGGCTCCCCTCCACCATATTCTGGGTCATAGAGACGCATGCCCTCCCTCGCCAGAATATCTATGGGAATCATCCCAGCTATCACGCACGCCGCATCGTCGGACGTGGTCTTGTACGCGCAGCAAGCGCGAAGTGCACTTAGCCTATAAGCACCCCTCCATTTTCTGCTATTTGCAGTCCTGTTTAACGCTGCTGCCCACACTGGCGCTGCGTATAACAGGACTGAGCTTACCACCCTCCCCAAGAGGAGGCGGCGACTCGGTCTAGGGCCCCCAACATTGGGCAGCATTCTTGCGAGTGCTGCACAAATCGCAGACGCTTTGTCTGCCGTGCCCTCCAAGTGCGCTTTGAAGTGTAGCCTCCGGTCGATCATCACTCCCAGGTACCTTAGTGCGGGCTGTGAGTGGATGATCTGTTCCCCTACTTTTATCCTTACGGATACTAACTTTCGTCGCTTGCTGATCAGCACTACTTCCGTTTTGTGCTCTGCCAGCTTCAACCCAGCGCGTTCTAGCCACGCTTTTATTTCCCAGATCGCTTCGTTTGCATACAGTTCGATGTCATCTGGGTGTTTTCCTTCGACAACTACCCCGATATCATCTGCAAACCCGATCGCCACTGCTTCCTTTGGAAGACGAAGCCCCAACACATCATTGTACATTGCGATCCATAGGAGAGGGCCCAGGACGGAACCTTGCGGGACACCGCATGATGTCCCGAACACTTTAGGACCATCATCCGAATCACAATGAAGCGACCTACCCTGAAGGTAGTCGGTCACTACACGCACTAGGTACTTTGGTGTGCCTAGCTTGATCAACGCCTCAACTATTTCGCTCCACCTCGCTGAGTTGAAAGCATTTTTAACGTCGAGGGTTATCAATGCGCAGCAGTGATTTTTCTCTATGGCGGCTCTTGCTATGCCCACCACCATATTGACTGCATCAGTCGTCGACCTTGCCTTTCTGAAGCCGAATTGCTTGTCCGACAGGCCACCTACCCTTTCGACGCTAGGGAGAATCCTGTTACAGATCACCCGCTCGAAAAGTTTGCCTATACAACTAAGGAGGCATATCGGTCTGTAGGACGATGGGTCCCCTAGAGGTTTGTTCGGCTTCGGTAGGAGCACGAGTTTCTGCTGTTTCCATCGCTCAGGAAAAAACCCCTCTCTCAGGCACGCTGTGAAAACTTCAGCAAACCTGTCTGGCGCTATCGTAGCTGCTAGCTTCGCCGCTTTATTTGGTATGCCATCCATGCCTGGGGCCTTATTGATGGCTACCTTTTTTGCGGCCTCCAGGATCTCATCTGCGGTTATTGCAGGTATCTCTTCTGGGTCCACCTGGAGGGTGGGTAGATCGACCGTGCGTACGTTCTGTGGAAACAGGACGTACACAATACTCTGGAGCAGCGCGGGGCAGGTGATCGGCGGAGAGCGTTTGCCCTTAACCGCTGACATAACCATTTTATAGGCTCCACCCCAGGGGTCCGAGTCTGCTTCTCTGCACAACCTTTTGAAGTGCTCGGATTTGCTTCTAGCGATGGCCTTGTTCAGCATTTTTCTCGCTTCCTTATATCTCTGAAGGAGTTCATCGAAATCCGGACGGTTCCGGCCTCTCTGAGTTTTCCTTCTCGCCTTCAGACAGGTCCTTCGGCATTCATCGATCTCTGCATTCCACCAGAAGTTTGGTGAAAGCCTACGATTGCCGGCGCGCCGTGGCATGGATGCGTCACATGCCCGTTTCACCGATTCTTCTATTTCCTCTGCCCCTTCCCTGGCACCTCCTGCCGACCTCGCATCATGCAGGAATACTTCCTCGAACACCTCTGCGTCGAGTTTCTTAACGGCCCATCCTCTAGTCGTTCCGTACCTAGGATTCCTCTTTTCTATACGCTGACCAACCTCGAAGATGATGGCTTGGTGGTCGCTGTGCGTGTACAAATCGCTCACCTGCCACTGTAGGTCTTTGGCCACTGAATCACTCACATAAGTGATGTCGATTACAGATGCTCTCCCACCCCTTTGGAAGGTGTTTTCGCCTCCAGTGTTGACTAACACTACGTTAAGTCGCGAGAATACTTCTAGAAGTATGCGCCCTCTTGCATTCGTTTGTCGACTGCCCCATTCGACAGCCCAAGCATTGAAATCACCCGCTAATATTACCGGGTGATGGCGACTCGCGTCGGCGGCTAACCTATCCAGCATCGACTCGTAATCGTCTAGTGTCAGGCTTGGCGCCGCATAGCAGCTGTAGACGTGTATTCCGCCTACTTTTGCCCGCGTGAAGCCATTCTCTGGGCTTCTCATGGTATCTTCCATGGCTCGGCTCCCGCACGTCCATATCGCTGACGTGCCGCTGCTATCGTTTATCCAGACGCCGCTGTGCAGGTTTCTATACTGCTCGCAGACGATTGCGACGTCGATTTTTTCCTCGAAAACTGTCTGTGCCAGCAAATCTTGTGCCGCTTGACAGTGGTTCAAGTTAATCTGTATGAACCTTATCTTCGCTTGCTTTTTAGTGCCTCCTTGTATGCCGGACATCTACTACCTCCGGTCACGTGCCCACTATCCCTGCCCTCTACCTCCCTACAAATTAGGCATTTGGCAGCTTGGTCACACTCCTTTACTTTGTGACCCTCTTTTCCGCAGCCTCGGCACAGCCTTCCTCTATCCTGGCTGCTGCTGCAGTTTTTCGCTATGTGGCCGAACTTCATGCATTTGAAGCACGGTTTAAGCGATACCCGCTCCCGCATTCGGCATACCACCCAGCCGACTCGAACTTTACCTGCTGCGATAGCCTTCTTCGCAGCTTCAACAGGCAGGCTTATAAACGCCGTCTGAGTGCCCCCCCACGACTGTCTTAGCCTGAGGACATCCTTTTCCTCGACCGTCAGACCTAGCTGGGTCCTCAGTGCTTCGCACACCTCTTCCTTGGTTGTGATCTCGTCCAAGTCTCTACACTCGATCACTACCGTATTTGTACTGGCTCTCACTTCAGCCACCCCGTTAATCGATGCTTTAACCTTCTGTTCTAAGTCCCCGGTCTTAGCATCTCCCCTCTTTAGCTCTAGCAGGAGATCGCCCTTTTGCGTTCTCCTAACTCTATTTACGCTGTTTCCCAGTTCCGCCAGGGAGGCATCTGTCCTCACCTTGCGAAGGATCTCCGCATACGTTGCTTCCCCTTTGGTCGTGATGATAATTGCATCCGACCGGGTCCTTTGCCTCAGCTTGTTGGCCTCTTTAAGTCTTCTTTTCTTTTTCTTCCTCTTTTTTCTTTCCACCTTCTTCCAGGCAGAGCTTTCCCGGTTCCCACTCTCGCATTCAACCGGGCGTGCCGCCTGTATCGGGGCTGGCTCGGCCACTGCATCGGGAGTCTTTCCCTTTTTTCTCTTGGGGGTGTGCTGCTGCAGCTGCACCTCCTCGTTGAGCTCTCTACGGCGCTTGCGCGGCCGCGGCTCTTTGCTCTTTTCTTGGGGCCGTTTATCTACTGCATCCCCGGTTGAACGTCTCTCTTTTTTGTGCGGCGAAACTTCTGTTTGAGCCGACGTATCCTTCAGCTCTTTCGCCCTCTGCTGGGTAGTTATTTCCTCCTTGGCCTTGAGGTAGGTAGACCTAACCCGCCTAATTTTCTCCTTTATGGCGAGCTCGACGTTTTTCTTTGCGTCGACATACTCCATGAGGTCTCTTATCATAACCCCTAATTTATCAAAAGGGGATGATTGAGCCTCCTCCGCTGTGGTCGCCGGAGTGCTCACCCTCACTTCGCCATTTTCCGCTGACCCAAGGTCCTTTATGCACCTTAATGGCGGTGTTCTAACCGTTTTGTTGCTCCTAGGAACGGAATTTGGATTTCCTTCTTGAGCCGCACTTTGTTGCTCAGAACCGGAATGCTCCTGGTCCTTAGCACTCTTTGGTGGTGGTGTTCTCACCGTCTTTCTGCTCCTTTGGATGGAGTTACCATCTTCCGGAGTCGCCCTTTGTTGGACTATAAAAGCCCTGGCTGTGTTTGGAGCTTTGGGAGGTGCTCCAACCTCATTGGTTTTTGTGTGTTTCTCTATGTTGAATCCCACGAGTTGCGCGAGAAAGGACAGTCACCCATGGCAGAGCTCCGCATTACCACGGGAAGGCTACATTGAAACCGAAGGTCGCCTGGTATTCGGAGTTCATCGTTAGCGGTACACTGACGCAGTACCATACATCCCCTCAGCACGATTGTTTCCACCTTGGGATTTCGTGTATCTATCTTAGTTAGCCACAAGCCTAAGCCTCACCACCGCGACAAGGTGTAGATACAAGGTGAGGATATATATATATATATATATATATATATATATATATATATATATATATATATATATATATATATATATATATATATATATATATATATGGGACATTCCACGTCAAATCGGACAAAATTTTTCGACCCCCCTCCGTTTTGGCTTAAATTTTCCAGGGACTTTGAGCACCTATTAAGGCAACAAAAAAAATTTTTTTTTTTTTTTTTTTTTTTGAATTTTTTCGACAATATATTGACAATATATATATATATATATATATATATATATATATATATATATATTGGACATTCCACGTCAAATCGGACAAAATTTTTCGACCCCCCTCCGTTTTGGCTTAAATTTTTCAGGGACTTTGAGCACCTATTAAGGCAACAAAAATTTTTTTTTTTTTTTTTTTGAATTTTTTCGACAATATATTGACAATAAAAATTAAATGCGTTTTTAGGGGTTTTTTATGAATTTTGACTTTCTTTCTCGATTTTGGCTCTATATCTTTCGTTGGGGTCGACGTTTTTGATAGGTTTTACATGTTTTCAGGTCAGAGGGGTTGTTTACAAACAAATTTGCTGAAAAACATAAACATATTTTCGAATTCAAGGTCAAAAGGTCAAAAAATAGTAAAAAACTTTAAAATTCAATTTCTCAAATACCCCATCTCGAAAATGGACGTTTTTGGTGTCAAAATGTTCGGGAGAGGTCACTCTAACACCTCGATGAAAAATCTCGGTGGGCCCTTAAGGATTGCGAAAGTTATGAGTATGTGTTTCGTCATCACGTCATCACGTCACGTCATCAATTTTCACCAAAACTTGTATAAAGGGTTATTTTTGGCGGCCTATATATTAGGGTAGCCCTCTCTTGTATGGACAGAAAAAAAATTGCTAAGATTCTAAGTCTCACCCCCTAGAAATATGCGAATAAGCAAAAAACTAAGAAATTTAAAATTTTAGGCAAATCGGAAAAGAGGTCGCTCATGGCGAACGAAATCTTAAAAAAAAAAAAAAAAAAAAATTCGCTCATAGCGAACGAAATCTTAAAAAATGATGATTTTTTACCTTTTTTCACTTTGTTCAACCCTTATTACCATTTTATCAGCCCTAAAAGGGTCAATTAATATTTTTTACCCATTCTACAAGTTATTACCTTTCTATATATATATGGGTGTTTCCACGAAAATCCGGCAACTCTGTGTCCGTAGCACTCCTCACTTGATATAACTAATATTATTTTATTTTAAGATTGCTAAGTGACAAATCAAATTACATATTTTGTATTTATTCCTCAAATTTTGTTTAAAAAATAATAATACACTATACTCTTGAAATCATATTTATTGACCCCAAACGTCAGTCCCTAGCCATGTCCGTGAACCGAAATTTTGCGTTTGGGCATCCATATTTCGGAAAAAATTTAATTTATGCTTTAATTTTCTTTACAATTTTTCAATATTACCTAAAGTATTTACAACTAATTTCATCATTTTTTGCAATTTAAAAAAACAATAAATGTGTTTCCTAAGGTCGAAATTAGTGTCCTCAATTTTAATCATCAGTCCCTAGCCATTTACGGATTTTAAAATTTCGCGGTATTATATGGGTGTAGAGGGAATGTAATTCAGTTGATTTTTAAGAAAGAGATGAAATTATCTACAGAGCGCCATAACCGCAGCGGCCATTTTGTAAATAAGTGTAGAGGCGAGATTTGCTGTGCCAAGTAGTGCTGATCCAGTCACTTCGTCAGTCCCTAGCCAAGTAATTTTATAGTTTAATAATAGGAAATTGACATTAATTAATTAAACAAGTTGTTTATCGGCCTTGTTCGGTAGATAGTGTTAGATATTGTAGTATAGTGCTCGAGCAGTATTTTTTTTAAGTTTTCCTCAGAATCGTCAGTCCCTAGACCGTCAGGCCCTAGCTGTTAATGCTGCTAGGGACTGACGAGAGTGGTCAGGGGCTGACGTTCACTTATAATTATACAGGGTGTATCAGTGAAAATGCCAAAACGCCTGGCTGCGGATAGGTCTTGGATATACGAGCCAAAAATCATATAGGTGGGGGCGGGAGAATCATAACGGTTTAGCCGCTAGGGCCTTTTTGAAAAATTTTTGGTAGAAGTTTACCTATTATACTCTGTATTTTGGTAACCCTATTAAATATTTTCATGAATAAGGCAGCTATCATTGCTCATGTTGCTGATAAAGGAAGATATCTCCTTGATCTTTTCCTTACTTCTCATCCAGCACGATATACCGTCACAGTTGATTCACCCCTCGGCAATTCGGACCACTGCTTAGTTAGCGCTAGCTTCCCATTCAAATTTCCCACCCCTCCCAAACCAGTCAGAAGAACTGTATGGCATTATGGGAAGGCCAATTGGCTCGGGCTTACTAATTTTTTCCAATCTACTGACTGGAACCAGTGTTTCCGTAATAAAAACGTCAACTCTGCCGCTATCAGTATCACTAGAATCATACAGGCAGGAATGCATTTGTTCATTCCTCATTCTACTAAATCTGTGAAGGCTAGGCCCAACAGATGGTTTAATCAGGAGTGTATGAATGCAATCAGAAATAAAGAAGCCGCCTTTCGAGCTTACAAGAGCTTCCCGAGTGAATCGCTCCGTGCAGAGTAGTATATAAAACTAAGAAATTCCTGTAAAGTCACCATCAGGAATGCCAAAAATTTATTTGACAGCAAGTTTAAAAGTAAACTCCTTAATGCAACCTCTGGTAGCAAAAACTTCTGGTCCTTGTTAAGTTCCATCAAGAAGAATTTCACCACCTCCACAACTCCTTCATTCATCCACGATGAAAAGGTGATAACAGACAGAAAATCCAAGGCCGATTTATTAGCATCTCTATTTGCTTCAAATTCTTCTCTACCCCAAAATGATACGCTACCCCCGGTCCTCGAGCAGAGCGCTCATTTAATGGACAGGGTTTTCTTCAGGACTCGTGAGGTGTACAGGTGCCTCAAGGAGCTCGATGTAAACAAATCCACTGGACCCGATAATATACCCCCTATCGTCTTAAAACAATGCGCTAAACCTCTGCGCAAACTTTTTGCCCTATCATACTCTTCCAGAGTTTATCCAGATTCTTGGAAACTTGCTCATGTGCAGCCAATACCGAAAAAAGGTAACTCCAGCGATCCCTCCAACTACCGCCCAATAGCAATTACTTCTATTCTCTCCAAAACCATGGAGACGATAATTAACAAAAAGCTTATGGGATATCTATAATCCAACCAACTTATAAACGACAAACAATACGGCTTCCGACAAAAAAGATCCACTGGTGATCTTTTAGTTGGCCTTACCGAACACCTCAGCCGTAGTCTGCATGGATCCGGTGAGTCTAGTCTGGTTGCTCTAGATAACTCCAAAGCTTTTGATAGATTATGGCACTCAGCCTTGTTAGCTAAACTCAAAGCTATTGGAATTGACTCGCTTCTCTATAAGGGGCCATCCATAAATTACGTCACACGTTAGGGGGGAGGGAGGGGGTCGGCGAAGTGTGACATTGTGTGACAAGGGGTGGGGGGGGTCTTAAATTTTGTTACGTCACATTTCAAAATCTAATATATCTAAATATAGTAATACTGCTCATTACGCGAAGGATACGTTCCGCAAAAACTCGCGTTAAAGCTGGTGACAGACACACGCGCAATGGCGGTTGTGTGATCTGTGTACTATTTTTCTATCCCACGTCTCTTTGTTTTAGGTACTAATCTCATTACTACAATTTGGAAAACATAATTTTGCATTAATTATTAAATTCAACAAATTTGCTATCCCTATCACCATCAAACGACTCAAAAAATAAATATCTTTTTAATAGAATTAATCGTTTCTTCTTTTGTTAATTTTTTGAAATGTTTAAGTGAATTTTATGTTGATTTTATGTTAATTTTATTAAAAAATAATTTAAATAGAAATATATTTAATTTCGTAACTGCTGTTTTAGTTTAATAACTTCTATAGATGCAAAATTGCACAATATGTGACGTCACACTAGGGAGGGGGGGTCTCCCAAATGTGACCAGCTGTGACAAGGACGGGGGGAGGGGGGTCAAAAAATCATGAAATTCGTGTGACGTAATTTATGGATGGCCCCTAAGTGGGTTGAGAGTTTCCTTTCCGGCCGTTCAATTAAGGTAGTTTTGAATGGCGTCAAATCTGAATCCCACCCCATCTCTGCGGGGGTCCCCCAGGGGTCAATTTTATCACCGGCCCTATTTCTTATCTTTATAAATGACCCACTTTCAATCCCCTCCAGCCCACTTCTCAGCTTCGCTGACGACGGTACTCTACGTTACTCGTACAGCTTCGATACAAGACAGACACATGCCAGATCCTGTCTTGATGATCGTGAACTAATGTTCAACTCTATTAATAATGACATTAAACTTATTATAGAGTGGGGAAAAAAGAATCGTGTCGAATTCAACCCCTCCAAAACCAAGTACTGTCTTATTTCAAAGAAAAAGATCAACACATCACCATCCTTGACAGTGGATGGCGTGGAAGTAAAGGCCGACCCATCCCTACACATCTTAGGCGTGACATTAGCCAAAGACTTGCGATGGAATGACCATATATTCCAAATCGCCAAACAAGCATCCCAGTGCTTGGGATTTCTTAAGAGGTGTAGGTTCCTCCTCCAGCCATCGGCCCGTGCTGTTATTTATAAATCCCACATTCGGCCTATTCTCGAATACAACTCCCTCATTTGGGGCGGCGCTCCAATAACAACCTTAGCATGGTTAGATAAGGTCCAAAAAAGGCCCTTAAGTTAATTAATGACGATACCGTTTACTCCACCATTGACCCCCTAAGCCACCGTAGGAATGTAGCAGCAGTGACAAAATTTTATCGCTACTATCATAGTGACTGTTCCTTCGAGTTAAACGCTCTTTTGCCTCCACGGCAATCTTATACCCGCAACACCAGATTAGTCCACTCGTCCCATTCCCTGCACCTGCAACTATCCCTTTCACACACTCAACAAGATATGAATGTGTGGAATAATCTTTCGCATTCAGTATTTCCGAGCTCCTACAACATCCAAGAGTTCAAACGCAGGGTTCATCTCCACCTTCTTCAATACCCTCCCGTACCTTTATAATCCCTAACCTATTCCCCCACCCCTCCCCCGTACTAAGCTTACTGCTAGACATTGCACCATGACGTGACAAATGACATGACGGACTAGTAGTACAAAGGGTGACTCCTGAGCTTAGCACTACCACATAAAAAAAATCTACGCATATATATATATATATATATATATATATATATATATATATATATATATATATATATATATATATCAGGGTTTCGAACCCGAACCGAACCCGAACCCTGAACCCGCTCCGGTTCAAGATTTTTTTTAAATTTTTTGAACCCGAACCCGGACCCGAACCCAATAAAAAATTCGGTACAGGTCCAATTTTTAACGGCAATTATTATCTAAGTGTGCGGCGCTTAAAAATTTAAATTTCAGATTTCGCAGAATTTTCTTTTTCTTTCAAACGAGATTTTTAGAGGTGAAACCAAAAAAATGACGCCGAGAAAAGACTCGATATCCATGCGCAGTAGAATCCCCGCATGCCATACCCGTCCCTTAGCCTAGTCGCAACAAATTTCGAAGGGGAAATTTGAAAATACATAAGCACGTTTCTTATCCATATGTGGGCAATTTCTTTTTGTGTGCAGTTTTCATTTCCCCAGATCGCGCTCCGGCGTCAGAGGTTTCACCTCTATTCTTTGTTTTGTTTTTGCTGGGAAAAAGCTTGAACCCGAACCCGAACCTGAACCCACTAAATTTCAGGGTATTGAACCCGAACCCGTACCCGCACCCAAAATTTATAGGGTTCGAAACCCTGATATATATAGATACAGGGTGTCCCCCATAAACTTACAAAGCGGTCGGCTGTGGATAGGTCTTGGATAGACGAACAAAAAATCGTATGGGTGGGGGGGGGGGGGAAATCGTAACGGTTTAGCCGCTACGGCGTTTTGAAGTTTTTTTGCTAAAGTTTTACATATCACCCTGTATTTTTGTAACCGTATAACCTATTTTCATGGTTATGGTAGAATTCAGAATTCCTCCACCTATCTACAACGGTAAAAATAATGGTCCTATCTTACGATTTTTTCGAATTATGAATCGCCAAAGTCACAATTTTGTTATTTTTTCACTAAAATTTTAACTAAAACCACCTTTTTCTCCAAAAAATACGTGATAAACCAATATTTTTTTTAATAAAATTGGAAAGTTTGGACAATTTCCTATGTAAAGTAAAAGTGGGGGGGTTCCTCTTTTCGTTTTCGAGATATGGCGTTTTGAATTTTTTTTGGTAGAGGTTTACATATTATCATGTATTTTTGTCACCTTTTTAGATATTTTAATGAATAAGACATCAATCTACGCAGAGTACTCCCGCCTATCTAAATCTGTAAAAGTCAAGGGGTCAACCCCCAACATCCAGAGTTATAAGTCATCAAAGACAAAATTTTGTTGTTTTTTCACTAAAATTTCCACTTCAACCACCTTTTTCTCCAAAAAATACGTAATAAACCAATATTTTGTTTTACAAAATTGGAAAGCTTGGACAATTTCCTATGAATAATGTCTGACAACTATTATGCTACGACCTTTACTTTTGAAGTTATTAGCAATTTTAAGCTTGGTTTGAAGAATAGAGGAGAATAGGAAAGGTTAGAGGGGGTCTGGAGGGTGTAGAACAAAATGACGATGAACCTCACGTTTGAACTCTAAGATGTTGTACGAGTTCGGAAATACTGACTGCGGGAGATTATTCCACGGTCGAGTTGTTCTATTCATAAACGAACTTCTAATTGTGCGTGAACGAGGGGGCTGTAGGGTATGGGGGTGAGCCGAGCGGGCTAGTCTTGTGTTGCGGGAAAAGTATTGCCGTGCAGGCAGGAGGTCCTGAATTTCGGTCGAACAGTCGCCATGGTAATAGCGATAAAGTATGGAGAGGGCTGCTACATTCCTACGGTGGCTCAAGGTGTCTATGGAGGCGCGAAAGGGGCCATCACCAATGAGTTTGAGGGCACGATTTTGCACCTTGTCGAGACAATATGCGAGTTGTATTCGAGGCGCGGCCGAATGTAGGATTTGTATATTGTAGCCAAAGCGGCTGGTTGGAGGAGGAACTTGCATCTCTTGAGAAATCCCAGGCATTGGGAGGCTTGTTTGGTGATTTGGAATATGTGATCGTTCCATAGCAGATGCTCCGTTAAAGTTACCCCTAGGATGTTGAGAGTTGAGTCAGCCGTTAGACTCTCTCCATCCACCGAGACAGGAGGAAGGTCGGTACAATTTTTGTTGGAGATCAGACGATGATGATGATGAAATGATTGCATACTTTTATAAATAAAATTGAATCATTTATATTAAATTATCATTATTTTGTATGGATACAAAAAGGAGTGAAATGAAATATTCATTTTGATTGATAAATTAGCTTTTATTTGCACTAATGAATTCAAATATGTTTATTACTTTAATGAACAGATTATTTACAAGTAGGTTAGGTTAGGTTAGATATGTCTGAGCTTTTGGTTCAAGCCCACACACTTAGGCCAGAAGGATAGGCCCATTGTGATGCCATAGTGATCCCACTTTAAACTTGATGTTAAAATGTCGTTTCTTCGTTAAACCATCTCGAGGAAGTAATGAATCTTCTAAGTTGGGGGATCCCAAACTTCGAGATTTCCGCAAGGTTGCTTAGAAAGGGTTCACCAAATGTGGTTAGCCTTATCCTGCTTAGGGCCGGGCAGTGACAGAGGAGGTGTAGTACACTTTCCGCCTCGTCAAGGTTCTTACAGCTTCTGCAGAAATCGTGGGTCTCAAGACCTAAACGGGTCGCATGCGTCTCTACCAGACAGTGTCCGGTTAAGACTCCCACTATAACTGAGAGTTCTTGTCTCCCAAGGCTCAGTAATAAGGTAGTTCGCCTGAGATCATAGGAGGGCCAGGTTAATTTGGCCAAAGTGCATTTATTATGATCCCTCCAATGCTTTTTCGCTTGTGTGATTGTGTTGCTTGCATCGGAGTTTAAAGGAGGCCAAAGGCATACCAACTCTTTCCTTTTCTGGAAGGAGAGTAGCGGTCGTGCCTCTCCTAGCCAGTTCGTCAGCTTTACAATTTCCCTCTATATTTCGGTGACCGGGCACCCAAACGAGGAGGGTCCTGAACTGCTGCGCCATCTCGTTAAGAGATCTGCGACATTCAGAGGTAGTTCTAGAGCTGTTTGTGCAGGAGCGCAGGGCTTTCAGAGCTGCCTGACTATCTGAGAAGATGTAGACAGTCCGGTTCCCATCGCCTTGCTGGTTAATTTGCAGAACAGCTTCTTGTATGGCTAGAATCTCCGCTTGATATACACTGCAGTGATCGGGAAGTCGGAAGGAGATTTCAATCCCAAGTTCTGGGGAAAATACAAGTAACAATGTGTAGTAACAAATTCATTTACAGCTTTTATACATGTCTGATATTTAACTTCTTGCAATCTGTGTTATTCTGTTAAGGATAGGTCGATGATAGGAAAAGTATGAAATGAATGGGAGTGTTTCAAGTGTAATGTGCCTTGAAAAAGTCAAATCGAGGGTTGTTCCTCTCAGCGTGGTGACTTAGTAACATCTGATGCGCATTCGAGATTGTACATATCCTTCATGAATTTGAGGAATGTATCATCATTTTTCACGTTTGTGTTGAAGTCGCCACAAAGAAGAATTGGTACATAGGTATCAACTTGCATGATCGGATGCACATACTGCCTGTTATGCACGTACGGAAAGAGTGCTTGGTCCAGCAATACACTAATGTTTGAGACACTTGCTCCAGGATGAATATACACTGCGCCATGTACAATTTTAAACGTTGTATCAGCAGTGAAGCATGTAATTTCAGCCAAGCAGACCTCGCCTGTGTTTCAAATGAGACGAGTTGTGTCCGACAATTCAACGTGGAGAACTTTGGCCGTGGATGTTGATGTTAATTTTCGATAGATTGCCACTCCACCAGCTGCGTTTGTATCAGAATCCGATCGATTATTCTGCCTGGTTACACATTCATAATTATTGATTGGAACTGGATCAAAATTGTCACGCATCCACGTTTCAGTCAATACCAAATAATCCGATCTTGGTATCACGGGATCCGTTTCAATATCGGCGAAGTGCGCAGACAAACTCTGCACATTAAGGTTTGTCACTACAGTTTGCCCAGCTTTGTTACCGTCATCACAAAATTTCACTGCTTTCGAAGTGATTGTTTGAAGGGCGTGTCCACGGAGTCGAATGTATTCGTTACGGACATCTCGCGTAGTCTGTGAGTCGTTCCCACCCCGTCCGTGTTTGAAGATAAAAGGCGCATCTTTTTCCGTCTATATTCGTTACCCGACTCAGCGCCACGTACACCAACTGTTGTGGTTGCTCCGAGGAGTATTTATAAACAATAACAGTAAACGTCCCACCTTGCGACTTGTGAATGGTAATAGCACAAGCAGGAACGCAAGGAAACTGTTTTTGTTTGCATTTCACAGTTTTCGTCAGTGTAATGTTCACTATTTTCTTATACAACTTCAACCCCTTCCTTTATTCACAATGAGAAGGTAATAACAGACAGCAAATCCAAGGAAAATTTATTAGCATCTCTGTTTGCTTCAAATTCTTCTCTACCCCAAAATGATACGCTACCCCCGGTCCTCGAGCACAGCGCTCATTTAATGGACAGGGTTTTCTTTAGGACTCGCGAGGTGTACAGGTGCCTCAAGGAGCTCGATGTCAACAAATCCACTGGACCCGATAATATACCCCCTATCGTCTTAAAACAATGTGCCTCACCTTTGGCTAAACCTCTGCGCAAATTATTTTCCCTGTCATATTTCTCCGGAGTTTATCCCGACTCTTGGAAACTTGCCCATGTTCAGCCCATACCAAAAAAGGGTGATTCCAGCCTTCCCTCCAATTACCGCACAATAGCAATTACTTCTATTCTCTCCAAAACCATGGAGACGATAATCAACAAAAAGCTTATGGGATATCTAGAATCCAACCGACTCATTAACGACAGACAGTGTGGCTTCCGACAAAAAAGATCCACTGGCGATCTTAAAGTCTGTCTTACAGAACACCTCAGCCGTAGTCTGCATGGATCCGGTGAATCTAGTCTGGTTGCTCTAGATATCTCCAAGGCTTTCGATAGAGTTTGGCACCCAGCCCTGTTGGCTAAACTCAAAGCTATTGGAGTCGACTCATTTCTACAGAAGTGGATCGAGAACTTCCTTTCCGGCCGTTCAATCAAAGTAGTATTGGATGGCGTCAAATCCACATTCCACCCGATCTCCGCGGGAGTCCCCCAGGGGTCAATCTTATCACCGGCCCTATTTCTCATCTTTATAAATGACCTTCTTTCAATCCCCTCTAACCCACTTCTCAGCTTCGCTGACGACGGTACTCTACGGTACTCGTACAGCTTCGATACAAGACAGACGCATGCCAGATCCTGTCTTGATGATCGCGAACTAATGTCCAAGTCGATTAATAACGACATTAAACTCATTCTAGAGTGGGGAAAGAAGAATCGTGTTGAATTCAACCCCGACAAAACCAAGTACTGTCTTATTTGAAAGAAAAAGATCAACACATCACCATCCTTGACAGTGGATGGCGTGGAAGTAAAGGCGGACCCATCCCTTCACATCTTAGGCGTGACATTAGCCAAAGACTTGCGATGGAATGACCATATATTCCAAATTGCCAAACAAGCATCCCAGTGCCTGGGATTTCTTAAGAGGTGCAAGTTCCTCCTCCAGCCATCCGCCCGTGCTGTTATTTATAAATCCTACATTCGGCCTCTTCTCGATATAACTCCCTAGTTTGGGGCGGCGCCCCAATAACCACCTTAGCATGGTTAGATAAGGTGCAAAAAAGGGCACTCAAGTTGATTGAGGACGACACCGCCTGCTCCACCATCGACCCCCTGAGCCACCGTAGGAATGTAGCAGCACTGACAAAATTTTATCGCTACTATCATAGCGACTGTTCCTCCGAGTTAAACGCTCTCCTGCCTCCACGGCAATCTTATACCCGCAACACCAGATTAGCCCACTCGTCTCATTCCCTTCACCTGCAACTACCCCTTTCACGCACTCAACAAGATATGAATTCGTTTGTTAATAGAACAACTCGACTGTGGAAAAATCTCTCGCAGTCAGTATTTCCGAGCTCCTACAACATCCAAGAGTTCAAACGCAGGGTTCATCACCACCTTCTTCAATACCCCCCCGTACCTTTTAACCCTAAACCTATACCCCTCCCCATCCCCCCGTACTAAGCTTACTGCTAGACATTGCACCATGACGTGACAAATGACATCACGGACTAGTAGTACAAAGGGTGACTCCTGAGCTTAGCACTGCCACATAAAAAAAAAAATACACCGGCACCCAGTTTGGCCGTGGATTATGGAGACCGAGTGTTTGGCTTGCTTTGCTTATTGTTGACAATTTGACAAATTTAATCTAAGTAAATATTGACAATTTTAATCAAATTTTTAAGATTACTACAATCAAATTTGTAAAATTACTACGGGACATAACGGGACAATGAGTCATCATTTTTCGTGCATGCAGCCGGCGTTCATCGTTTTAATAGACGTTGTCATGTCAAAAATTGGGAGAAGTATGCGTGTGTGTGCGTACGTATGTGGTCATTTTTTCCTGCACGATATCAATTTGTGTTTTTTATTGATCATGTTTTGTCTACTATCTGACATAATTTAGATGTAATTTTGTATTATTGTTCCAATTTGGACCATTTGGTAAAAAAAACAGAAAATATACTTTAAATTGAATAAAAAATATCATTAGGCTTTTAAACATTTCGCTCAGCAACTCAAGTTCCTGATCTTTATATCAAATAAAAGAATACACTTTGACCTAAAAGATGAGTCTAAGTATATTGGTTTACGATAATTGGTCTAGGAGTTATTCAACTCTAAATAAATGACAAAAAAGACATTGTTTTTTCGCGAACACCCTGTATCTTAGTGGTTAGCCCCCTATCTAGAACACATTTTTCCTCCAAATACATCCAGGAATGACCCCTGAAAAAATTATAGAAAAGTAGTCCAACTTGAACGTCGGAAAACCTATACAAGTCGTAATTGAGTTCATATGAATAATTTAAATCTTTAAAACGGTGATATCTCATGAATGGCAATACGTACGGGAAAATGTATAATAACATTTTTTGTAGAAAATCGTATGAGCTACAAACTTTGTGAACATTTTTTTATGATAGGACTTACGGTTTCAGATGCATTTGAAAAAACAGATATTTTGACCCTAAAACCCCCTAAAAAGAAAGGTTCCCGGGGTAGAAAATCGGTAGACTTTATAACCCCTTATTAAGAACCCTAAAAGGAAGCTCTGTGCCAATTTTCAGCCTGTACCCGACCATTTCCGCTATTTCGCTTTTTTCGGCTTAATTTGACTGTACTATAAATGTAGAGTACTAAAGTATATTTTTGGTGTTATTTAATTTTGTTTTGAAGATTAATCTAATTTAACTCGCGTGCCGCGACTATTTGTCACGTCAAAAAATTAATATTGTAGTAATGGTAACAGCGTTTTTTTTTAACGAGTTTTGAATGACAAATTTTTAGATTTTTTTCTCAGGTAATTTAGTTCGTAGAAATTTGTAATTCTTACGGATAATTGTACTACTCTTGAGATATACAAATAAATGCCTGGGTTGGGCCGAGTTGGCTAGGCTTGTGAAAAAAGGTGCGTGTGGGTAAAAGCGGAAAAATTAGCGGGGGATGCTACATTTCTACGTGGCTTAAATGATGAGCAACAGGGTGCTTTCGCCAATGCACATTCTTCGTTTAGCATCTTCTCCAGCCAAGCCAAGCTAGTTTTTGGAGCGCCACGCCACGCAAACGTGAACAAAATTAAATTGAAGGTCTTTTATTAAACAACAAATAACGAGTTAAAATTAAAAACTAAACCGAGGCTGATGCTCTGTGCTTCAATTTAATTTTTCCAAAGGTGAAAGAAAAGCTTACGTCTGGCTTACTTAATAGGGGTATTCACGCTAAAGTGTATCATTGTAAACGGTGTAAATATACAATGCAAATTTACAACGAAGAGTGAACGCTCCGTTTGCAATCTATTGTAAATACATACTTTTTGTTAGAATTTCTCTTCCTTTTTCTTTTATTTTGTTCAATTGAATTATTCTAAAGTTTTAAAATAGAATTAAATAGATTTAAATAAATGAATTTATTCAATTTACCATATCCTGATCCATTTTGAACACCTGTCAAATATTTTAATCCAACGATACAATACGTAATACAACACTTTTTAGTGTAGTAAAATTACAACGCTCTTGTAAATATTTTTATATGAGTAAGCCTTGTATTATTTTACAAAGGTGTAACCAAATACACTCAATACAATGATACAAGGCTGAATACAACAAAGCGTGAATACCCCTAATATTAATAATGTTACAATATTGCTAACTAAGCGTCTGGGTAGCAGGATGATCCCGAGGTATCGAGGTCATCGATGGTGGCTTGTGCCGGAAGGCTCGTGGACTTTGGGTTTGGGGTTATGTGTCGTATGGGGTGTGGCCGTGGGAATATGACTTCTGCCAAGATATATGAGTTATATTCAATACAATTAAATACAAGGCGGAATGTAGGACTTGTAGATTGTAGTCAGGGCAGCTGGCTGAAGGAGGAACTTGCGTCTCTTGAGGAAGCATTGATAAGCTTGTTTGGCGAGTTGGAATATGTGATTACTCCATCGCAGATCTGGGACCTTATTCTCTATTACAATATGTCATATTTTTTTTAACAAAATGCCGAAACCGTATTTTCTATTACAATTGCATTCATTTTACATGAAAATTTAACGATATTGGCAAATTTTTACTTGAAAGCTGTTTCGTTTTCGCATCGGATTTAACAATATTATAATGGGGATTTAACAATATTATAATGATTATGTCTAAATTTACGAATCCACCAAGGCATTTGCTCGCAGGCTTTTGACGTGATAAATGATGTTTCAGATGTGCATGTTTCAGATGACGCAAAAAGATGATGTTTCAGATGTGCATAGGTGCGATATGCACTTTCTTCATGACGTCAATTTGCCCGCGGGCAAATGTTTGTTTAATTTGGTAGATTTGTACCATAAGATGTTAAGAGATGAGTCAGCTATTAGGTTCTTTTTGCCCACCGAGGTAAAGAGAAGGATGGTACAGGTTTTCGTAGGGATAAGAGTTCACACTTTATTCGAAAAGGTCTGGTCCGTGCTTGTCTTATATTTAGGAAGGCGTAGAAGTAGGCACAACTATGAATTGGGTTGGAGGGGATTGAGAGCAGATCACTAATGAATATTAGAAAGAGATAAGGTGAGAGAATCGGCCCTTGGGGAACGCCTGCCGTGATTCGACCCCATCCAGTACTAGTTTGACTGAACAACCAAAAACCAAGCTCTCAAATCAGTTCTTTAGAACTGAGATGTAAATTAATTTTACAGTTTTACATTAGGCGTCGAGTTTTCAACTTTTTCCGTTGCCCGCATAACTCTACTCTCAATTTTCTCTGCATGTCTATCTACTTAATCAACTCAGTGATTTGCAAAGTCATAACTGTTAAGAAAATGACAAGCATTTAAAAAAATATACCTTTGAACCAAAAAAAAAATATATTAAAAATGAAAATATTGTCGAATTATTTCTAGAACTTATTAATAAACTAGCTGAAGTGGATTTGATGCTTAATAGTGGGTCTATACGAAAGTGGCTTTAGTCCGTCGTACTTTGATGTTTGAATGAAACGGCCGACAATGGCACCTTTCCAGCGGCTTTCCTTTGTTTCACGGATAAAAGTGTATGGGAGCAAAGCTCGCGCGAACAAAGTTTGTGTCGTGTGGACCGGCTATAAGGCTCACATGCCCAACAACCCAGTATGATAAATATTAAATATCACGAAGATCTTTCAATTTTCGGTTAAATTATGGTACATACTAGAGTTTTGAATTCTCGATTTTTCTTCGCCTGTTCTTCCAGTACTAATACCAAGCACCTTCATTAAAGCTGGTCGTCCCAAGCAAGAGCCTGCGATCCCTCGTCATGCTACACAATATTTCTACATCTACGAATTTCTTTTTTGATTTTGGCTTTCGTTACAACCTAAACATCAAGAATTCGTACTTGTTTTCAATCTTTTTGTCGCACAAAACAAGTGAGTGTTTGTGCTGAGGCAAGTGCTACTAATTATGGGGTTTCACGGCTGGAAGCCTAGTTGTATAATAAGTTTGATATATACATACAACCTAAACATCAAGAATTCACTATAACATAATATACCAAAATTCTTAGAGTTTTGGGTAATTATTTACTATATCACCCCACTTCCAGGGGGTAGGCGTGGGGGTAATAAGGCACGTTAACCTGAACGCGTTTCTTTTGGAGTTAGCCCTTGGTCACCCCTTAAAAAGTTATTCACGGTTGAAATTTTGTAAAAATCACCTTTTTACAAGTATTATTTTATGAATTTAGTAAGCAGTTATTGCAGTAATGACTTTGACTCTGGATTGAAAGACCCAAAAACTTTCTCACCCCAACCTCTACCACATTCTCGAGTTGGGCACAATCTTTTATTATTGCTCCCAGAGCAGAGACGGGCGGACTAATAAAGTAAAACATTATATATATAAACAATTTCAAAAATCTTTCAAAATCGGAACCCTTCTTCCTTCATTGACAACTACTACTATCTTGAGATATATGAAGTAGAGTTTTAAACGATAATTCTGATATTTTTTATCATAATTCTATTATTGTAAGTAAATACATATACATATTTAAATTAACCCAAACTAAATGGTTTAAATTTTCTCTGTAGGCAATCCTTACTAATATTATAAATGCGAAAGTAACTCTGCCTGTCTGCTACGCTTTCACGCCTAAACCACTGGACCGATTTTGATGAAATTTGCTACAGACATAGTTTAGACCTTGGAGACGGACATAGGCTACTTTTTATGGAGAAAAAAAGGGTCGATGGGTTTTTTTTCTATTTTCTATTCTATGTATTTCTTTACTTTTTTTTCTATTGTATAAAAAATAACTGACTGACAGACAACGTACAACCTAAACCGCTAGAGCTAAAGATCTGAAATTTTGACAGTGCATCCCTAGCGATTTTTCGAAATTCATCCATTAGGGGGGTGAAATGGGGTCAACCCAAAACCGCTGAAGCTATAGGGCTGAAATTTTGACAGTGCATCCCTATAATGACATGGACATCCGCTATAAAGCGATTTTTCGAAATTCATTCTCTAAGGGGGTGAAATGAGGTTAACCCACCTCGCTGAAGCTGAAGGGCGTTAAATTTGACCATGCATCCCTATAATAACGTGGACATCCACTTAGGAGCGATCTTTTGAAATTTATCCCCTAAGGAGGTTAAATGGGGTTAACCTAAACCGCTGGAGCTAAACGGCTGAAATTTTGACAGTGCATCTCTATAATGACGTGGACATTTACTAAGAAGCGATTTTTCGAAATTCATCCCCTAAGGGGATGAAATGGGGTTTACCCAAACCGCTGGAGCCATAGGGCTGAAATTTCGACAGTGCATCCCTATAATGACGTGGACATCCACTAAGAGGCGATTACTCGAAATTCATCCCCTAAGGGGGTGAAATGGGGTTAACCCAAACCTCTGAAGCTGAAGGGCTGAAATTTTGACAGTGCATCCCTATAATGACGTGGATATCCTCTAAGAGGCGATTACTCGAAATTCATCCCCTAAGGGGGTGAAATGGGGTAAACCCAAACCTCTGAAGCTGAAGGGCTAAAATTTTGACAGTGCATCCCTATAATCACGTAGAAATGAATGACTCGAAATTCACTTTATTTAATATTCATATGTGATTGCTTCATAATTTCTTGCACCCACGTAAATGGGCGAACAAACTTAACGAACGTTTGTCAAACCCTAAAATGTCACTTCTCTTGATGACATATACATGCCAATCTCTGCTTCAAAACTTGCAGATTTGTTGAGCAGAGGTGATATACGCTCAATTTGTTTACCATATTTATTAAAAAAATGTACCATATTAAACCTATTAAAGGGATAATAACAGCTGACTTTTTTGTTTGTTTTTTTTTTTTAAGGAAAACATTGCACATAATAAACAGTTTTTATTTAAAGGCGTTGCAAGGCACGCGGGTTTTACGCTAGTAATAAAATAAATACACAAAAACATGAATTTTTGCTCAAAAAAAAACTTATTTCATTTTTCTCAAATTAAAAAAAAAACGATGCAATATTTCCTATTAAGTCTCTCTTCCCATTCATTAATTTCTTCATTGATAAATTTCAGCCAACCGCCAAGAAATCATCATAGGTTCAGCCCACCCAGCTCCTTCAAAATCAAAACTAAAGGAATACCCGCACAGGAATCTATTTTTAGATCCGACATTTTGGCTTTTCTTCCAACATGCGTCAAGGGCTTTGAAATGCTTTTTTATATTCAGGGGCAAACCCGTTTTTTTATGTTTTACTAAAAAATAACAAAATTGAAAAATTGGTGTATATTATGATTATTATGCACTAATAAAAAAATAATATTATTAAACTAATTATTAAACATTCCCATTGATTTTAGAGGATTAGAACAGAAATTCGAAACCCTAAAATTTCAATCAGTACAACTATCGCCATCTAACAAACCAGCTGGAAAGATGTTTGTCCATATCTACAGTGGCGTAGCGTGGGGGGTGCCGAGGGGGCCATTGCCCCGGGCGGCGTAGTTGTTGGGGGCGGCGGCCAAACTGGACAGAGCTAGAGATCTTGCCGGCAACATGAAGCCCTAACCATTGCCACATCCAGCACAATTTCCTGGCTGATGGTGTCTACAGGCCAAACCCAAATGGGAAGGGAAATGAAGTGAGGTGAAGTTAGGTACCATTCCATATAAATGTATGAGGGCGGCGCTTTCATAGATGAAAATGGTGCACTTGCACCGGGCGCAATTTCAGAAATTAAGATTTTAAAAAAACATTGAAAAAATTGAAAAAGTGATCCCATTGTCATATATTACACGGAATGCATCTTCTGTGCGTTTTACCATTGTCTTCTGCAAGGTGTGACCAATGCAATTTCATTTAGTTCGCCTGATTTTGTCGTCTACCCTTTCTTGGCTGGTCACGGTGCCATAGGTCATGATTTGTAATTCAAATTAGTCGTACAATTATGGATCACTACTTCGGCGAGAAACACCTGGATCGCCTCTATTCTGAAGTTTTTGAAAGCGGCTTCTATGTCCAGTAAGGCTGTTAAGTGGACTGCTTTGTTATGTAAGACTCTACCGTAGAAACCAATACATGCAGTGCAGTGACCATCTATTATCCTTCGAAATATAAAGGATTGGAGAACGACATAGAAACCTCCGTTATGGAGATTCGAGTTTATAGTATTATTAGTGCTGGAAATAGTTAAGGAAGTGCAGCTCATAATGAAAATTATCGGAGAGCATTACTCAGCATTAGCGGGAGAGTTTTGTGAACTTAAAGCGTAAGTAAACTCAGCACAAAAGCAAGATCGCGAAGCAAATCCTGATTGGACAAAGGCAAGGGCGCGCTTTCATAGGTGCAACTGGTGTATTTGCACTGGGCGCAATTGGACAGGGCGCAATTTCAAAAAAAATGAAAGAAAAATTCCGTCCCTTCATTCTCAATGAGTGTTTGTGTCGTCTTTCATTTTCCTTTACTGCCATCAAAAAAATGAACAACAATGAAGAGGGCGCAATATGTATATGGCATGCTGCACCGGGCGCCAAAAAGCCAAACGCCGGCCCTGTATGAGAGTGACCAATTTGGAAGTAAGTGGGTTACATCTGCTTCAGTGGAAGTTACGTCTACTTTACTTCTGCGTTACTTTTCATTTGGGTTTGGTCTTATTTCTGGACTATAAATATGAACCTTATTTCTGGACTAGCGCATATGAAACACGATAGGTGTGCATTGGCAGCTGACAGCGGATTGCCAAATTGTGAATAGATCAGTCGGTTAGATTGTGGTGAAAAATTGATTCAATTGTTTATTTTCAGTTAAATTGTAGTTTTGTTGTAAGTTCGTTCGTTCGTTTTTATACAAACAGAGTGACGTTGCTCTCTTGTATGAGACTCTCAATGTGCATGGAAACAGCGATATTAAGATTCCCTTCTTTTATGACGCGGGCTGTAAAAGCTGAAGTTTGAAAATGGCTCCAACAGCTGCCGCATTTGTCGCGAAGAAGAAATGCAAAAACGTCGACTACGGTGGTTTGGACATGTTTGCCGAATGGATGATAACCACTTGCCACGTAAACTTCTCTGGCGAGACCGTGCTACAGACTGGAGAATACAGCTATCGGCACCGAAGAAAACCTGGTTGAAGAATATCGAGGGTGACTTAAAGAATCAACGATTATCAGTTACCGAGGCTCGAGACACCGCCAAAAACCGAGAAGAATGGAAGCGAATCGTGAATAGAGTTCGGGACCCAGCGGCACCTACAGCAGCGTATCCGTTGCGGGGACGTCCCGCTCGGACCGCCAGCTAACGGATCAAAGAAGAAGAAGATTTGTCGTTAAAATCGCCTGTAATAGTAGTGTGCTACAATGATGGGAAATGAAACCTCCAGATATTGGAACAGAGAAGAGTTTAAGCTTAAGCTCGGGCGTCTACGAGGCTTTCTATCTAAAGACAAACTGAAATAAATTACAGAGAGAAATTACTGATTCCAGCTCTCTGGGTTTGTTAGTTTATAATTTAGGCCAACCTTGAAGCACGGATATAGCCTGCGCCAAAACAATTGGAAATCTCAAAATCGATTTTTTAATGCGCAGTGAAAGTCTCAAATCCTCACCACGAAAGTAGATTCGAAAAGAAAAGTGCACCTCGTCATTCCGTTCGTTTAAAGCCCCAAATCACCCGCTCATTTATATTTTCAATCACAATTCAATCCGTCTTAGTACGCGACTCTTGTCCTGGTCAGATGCTATGGTGGAGTGTTGTTCCCGTTAAACGAGTTTCAAAAGGGAAATTAAAATGCATGTGCGCTTGAATTTTATCCATACACGGAATGTTAATGTATGTGGAGTTGTCATTTCCTCACCTGCGCGTAAAATTCCCATTTATTTTGGCGCGCACTATACCGAACATTCATTAGTTACATATAATTCATTGCGTTTACATGATGCCTTAAATTCTTGGATTGAAAATTACTTGAAATTCAAGTTGGGTTTTGATTCATTGATTAAAAGAATCAATTCGAAAGTAGGCGGCAGCAAATTTATGGTTCGCCCCGGGTGGCACAAATCCACGCTACGCCACTGCATATCTACTTACTCTATAATCAATGTTTATTACATTAATCGTTAGTTCAGACAATAACCAAAGTCATTACCTACAATCGTTCATTCAGCTTTTTAACAAAGAGGGGCCTAGATTCAAAAATGGCCAAGTTCATTTTTCACTTTTTTGAATAAAACCAAAAAAAACTAATACACAGCATTTCATTTTTCAAAATTCAAGAAGAAAGTAGTAGTTATGATTGTCGTCGAATGTTTAATTATTACTTTTTGGCGATTTTTCCTGATAACTTACCGGTTTTATCGTTAAAAATTGATTGGACTTGACTAGTTTTGAAACTCAGTATAGGGACTTGACGACTTTTGAAACTACAACCGTTGGACTTGACCAGTTTTGATTTAATTATGATGGACTTGGTCAAATTTGAAACTGAATTATTGATTATGACGAGTTTTAATAGTAAATAATTGTTTTTGAACAGGTATATGTGAAATATTTTAAACTAAAAATTAATGAAAATATTTTAGATATTTTTAATTAAACATTTATTAACCATACAATATTTATATCTTTATATAAATTGAGATCGTGGTTTTCACTCCAGTTTTCACCAAAATGTTTTTCCAGCAACTTTTTCACGTCCTTCAGTTTTTAGGTTTTTACTGAAACTCCAACTTATTTTCTTTCTGGGTCAAAATCACGGAAATTTCTTCCTCTGTTGAACACCGACTTATCATCACCGCTGGCTGCAAGATAGTCATATTCTCCGCGTACTGTAATCTTGTTCCTGTTTTTAGTTACGATTAAAGGTTTGATTTTGCTTATTTTGAAGTGTAGAAACTTGGCTACCTTGATGACATCTTCAGTGTCTGACTTCCAGTCGAAGACCTTCCAATCACGTTCTACTTGAAGAATAGTTGTGTTATTCATTGCCGTGAAGTACGTCGAAGGTTTGACGACTGTTTCCATCTTTCGGATCTTCTTGTCGATGACTCCAAACACACGATCCGCTGGTAAAAACGAGTGACCCGTGACGGGATAAATTATTTCGACTTTTTTTTTACATTACGTGGTGCATCGTTTCCTAGCCATCTCGTCACCATCCCAAGCAAGGTTCGATTTTTGTTTTGACCTGCGCAAGCATCGCACATCAAACGCACCGTATGCAAGTCAGTACTCCAACTTGCGCAGCCTATCATGGAGCTGACGATATTTCACTAGACCCTTTTAGATGTTCATGTTCCAACCACGTATAAGAAAACGTGTTTTCAGGTCTTAGTGGGTCGTTTGAAGTTCCTACTACTACACAGAAATTGTACAAATACAATTGTCGACTGTAATAAACGGCTTGATCAGGTACTCTGGGAAGTGGGAGATTTTTCTTACAGTCAAAGGACAAGGTAATCAACCCTTCTTCTCGTTCTCTCAACAATTCAAAAATAATATAGCTTCGTCCAGGTGACGCTGATGTTCAATTTCAAGCCGTTTTTTGTTCGCTAATCAGGTGCTGCTTTTTTCTTCTCTTCTAGCTGGAGACATGTTGAGCAAGCGTCTGCCCGAGGTGAGCCAAAGCCAATGTTGAACCTGGTGTTGAAAATGGTACGAAAGTAACTTTGAGTAACTTGATTTTTTGTGACACAAAATCACAGTACAATCTCCATATTTTGCTGATGTTCAATTCACTCGAAACGTAGACTCGCTCAGGGTTTTGCTCGCGATAGTAGTGTCCTTCCTGTGTAGGTATGCGCTGAATGAATTCAACAACTTTTTGCAGCTTGTCCTTATTTTTCTCCGATTTTCTATCTCCACCTCTGTTTTCCGTTATTGGTGGTCTTTGGTCAAGTAGTGGTTGCAAATGTTCCGCACACGACCTTTCTTCACATCAAGGACCCCAAAAATGCTTCACGGCAAACACGAAAATTACGCTTCTTTTTGTAGCCCTTGATGAAATACGTAACGGAAAGGTCTTTTGGTGTTTTCGTTCCATCTCTGGTGTGTGACCGTCTTGGCGGGGAGCATTTAAAATGCTTCAAGATAAAATTATCCTGTGCAATTTTTTCAGGAGTTGCATAAAATGCTTTGTGAAACGCTTTGATGTTTTTGTTTCACAACAAATGGCACTGATATACCCCTTTCTTCTGTTTGCATTTCGGCTTTTTGGGAGTGAATGATGCCGAACACTTGTAATAAACAATTTTGATTATTGTAAAAAGATCAAATTTATTTTTGCCCTGATGTTCATTGAAAAATTCAATCATACTACCGTTGATTTTTCTCTACATTTCGTTTCCGTTTCTTTGGTTGTCGTTTTCTTTTTCTCGCCATTTTTTCAATCCAGTGACAATCTGAAATGCAGAATGGCTGGAGGGGTACTGCCACAATCAATGAACTATGCGCACCAAGGTTTAAAAATGCATTTTGAACTTTTTTTAAATTTAACAAAAAATTGAAAAGTTGAATGACACTAAGAAATAAAAATTATTGTAAAAAATATTTAAAACGATAAACCAATATATTTTTTATGTACATCGTTCTAAATCGAACAACTTATGGAATCAATGAAACCATTACAATTTTAGTGTTTTCTCATCCTAATTTTACTTTTAAAAACAAGATTTCAGATATTGTTCATTTTAAAACTGAATAAATGGACTTGACCACTTTTGAAACTGAACTCGCTGATTTTCAATGCTTGTAAAAATTAACAATTTTAATGAAAAAATAAAGAAAAAAAAGTGCCATTGCTTTTCGATGGCACAGTGGACATGAATATCTTTTATATAACAAATAAAACGAAAGTGTTTGTTTTTTTTCGATCTGTTATATACACTATAAACATACAAACATATACATACAAACATACAACAACGATCAACAAATCCACATCACACAACTTTTTTTAAAAAATACTTACACAGTTTTCGCCCTCAAAAGTGGAACTCGTTACGTAATGAAACTATTAAAAATGCAGTGAATGATAAATAAATGCTGATGATTTGAGACCATGTGCATACATCTAGGCATAATTACCGCCCTGGCGCAGCCAATATCATCGACTCATTAGTCAGCCTTAGTTAGGCCCACTCATATCCCCACTTCGCTCGTCTCTACATACCTAAACTAGATCCCAACTCAGCCCCCAAACTCAGTAATGCGTCATGATAACGATTTTTGCTCCGCACATTCTTTTAAATAGACCCCAGGGATAAGACATATTCATGTCAAAACAAAAACAAAAACAAAAACAAAAACAAAAACAAAAACAAAAACAAAAACAAAAACAAAAACAAAAACAAAAACAAAAACAAAAACAAAAACAAAAACAAAAACAAAAACAAAAACAAAAACAAAAACAAAAACAAAAACAAAAACAAAAACAAAAACAAAAACAAAAACAAAAACAAAAACAAAAACAAAAACAAAAACAAAAACAAAAACAAAAACAAAAACAAAAACAAAAACAAAAACAAAAACAAAAACAAAAACAAAAACAAAAACAAAAACAAAAACAAAAACAAAAACAAAAACAAAAACAAAAACAAAAACAAAAACAAAAACAAAAACAAAAACAAAAACAAAAACAAAAACAAAAACAAAAACAAAAACAAAAACAAAAACAAAAACAAAAACAAAAACAAAAACAAAAACAAAAACAAAAACAAAAACAAAAACAAAAACAAAAACAAAAACAAAAACAAAAACAAAAACAAAAACAAAAACAAAAACAAAAACAAAAACAAAAACAAAAACAAAAACAAAAACAAAAACAAAAACAAAAACAAAAACAAAAACAAAAACAAAAACAAAAACAAAAACAAAAACAAAAACAAAAACAAAAACAAAAACAAAAACAAAAACAAAAACAAAAACAAAAACAAAAACAAAAACAAAAACAAAAACAAAAACAAAAACAAAAAACAAAAACAAAAACAAAAACAAAACCAACAACAAAACCAAAAACAAAACCAAAAACAAAACCAAAAACAAAACCAAAAACAAAAACCAAAACCAAAACAAAAACCAAAACAAAAACCAAAACAAAAACCAAAACAAAAACCAAAACAAAAACCAAAACAAAAACCAAAACAAAAACCAAAACAAAAACCAAAACCAAAACCAAAACCAAAACCAAAACAAAAACCAAAACCAAAACAAAAACAAAAACAAAAACAAAAACAAAAACAAAAACCAAAACCAAAACCAAAACGAAAACGAAAACGAAAACGAAAATGAAAACGAAAACGAAAACGAAAACGAAAACGAAAACGAAAACGAAAACGAAAACGAAAACGAAAACGAAAACGAAAACGAAAACGAAAACGAAAACGAAAACGAAAACGAAAACGAAAACGAAAACGAAAACGAAAACGAAAACGAAAACGAAAACGAAAACGACAACGACAACGACAACGACAACGACAACGACAACGACAACGACAACGACAACGACAACGACAACGACAACGACAACGACAACGACAACGACAACGACAACGACAACGACAACGACAACGACAACGAAAACGAAAACGAAAACGAAAACGAAAACGAAAACGAAAACGAAAACGAAAACGAAAACGAAAACGAAAACGAAAACGAAAACGAAAACGAAAACGAAAACGAAAACGAAAACGAAAACGAAAACGAAAACGAAAACGAAAACGAAAACGAAAACGAAAACGAAAACGAAAACGAAAACGAAAACGAAAACGAAAACGAAAACGAAAACGAAAACGAAAACGAAAACGAAAACGAAAACGAAAACGAAAACGAAAACGAAAACGAAAACGAAAACGAAAACGAAAACGAAAACGAAAACGAAAACGAAAACGAAAACGAAAACGAAAACGAAAACGAAAACGAAAACGAAAACGAAAACGAAAACGAAAACGAAAACGAAAACGAAAACGAAAACGAAAACGAAAACGAAAACGAAAACGAAAACGAAAACGAAAACGAAAACGAAAACGAAAACGAAAACGAAAACGAAAACGAAAACGAAAACGAAAACGAAAACGAAAACGAAAACGAAAACGAAAACGAAAACGAAAACGAAAACGAAAACGAAAACGAAAACGAAAACGAAAACGAAAACGAAAACGAAAACGAAAACGAAAACGAAAACGAAAACGAAAACGAAAACGAAAACGAAAACGAAAACGAAAACGAAAACGAAAACGAAAACGAAAACGAAAACGAAAACGAAAACGAAAACGAAAACGAAAACGAAAACGAAAACGAAAACGAAAACGAAAACGAAAACGAAAACGAAAACGAAAACGAAAACGAAAACGAAAACGAAAACGAAAACGAAAACGAAAACGAAAACGAAAACGAAAACGAAAACGAAAACGAAAACGAAAACGAAAACGAAAACGAAAACGAAAACGAAAACGAAAACGAAAACGAAAACGAAAACGAAAACGAAAACGAAAACGAAAACGAAAACGAAAACGAAAACGAAAACGAAAACGAAAACAAAAACAAAAACAAAAACAAAAGCAAAAGCAAAAGCAAAAGCAAAAGCAAAAGCAAAAGCAAAAGCAAAAACAAAAACAAAAGCAAAAGCAAAAGCAAAAGCAAAAACGAAAGCAAAAACAAAAACAAAAGCAAAAACAAAAGCAAAAGCAAAAACACAAACTGTGTTTTTTTAATAAACTAATAGTTCTTCCCCATACAAATCTCAAAACTCAGGTTTTATCTGGGTTTCTATCGAGGTTTTGGGAAATTACTTAATTTGCATATTGCATACTTTCGGGGGTTGGCAAGTTGCATACTTTCAGGGGTCGGAAAGACGTAATTTAAAAATAAAAACAACAGTAAAGTGATGAGAGCAAATTTATAACAAATAATTGATTTTTTAGAAACATATTTGTTATTTTGTAGCGAGGATTTCGTGTAACAGTTCAAAAAATAACACTCAACTTCCGTTTAATTTTGAAATTTTAAAGCATCGAAGTAGGCGCTACATGAAATTTCCCTTGTCGTTTTTGTAATGAACTTTATGAAAGAACTATGTATATAGTTCATTAAAAAAACACGGCTACAAACACGGCTACAAACACAAACATAACCACAAACACAAACACAAACAAAGGAAACGGAAACGAAAACGACAACGACAACGACAACGAAAACGAAAACGAAAACGAAAACGAAAACGAAAACGAAAACGAAAACGAAAACGAAAACGAAAACGAAAACGAAAACGACAACGACAACGACAACGACAACGACAACGACAACGACAACGACAACGACAACGACAACGAAAACGAAAACGAAAACGAAAACGAAAACGAAAACGAAAACGAAAACGAAAACGAAAACGAAAACGAAAACGAAAACGAAAACGAAAACGAAAACGAAAACGAAAACGAAAACGAAAACGAAAACGAAAACGAAAACGAAAACGAAAACGAAAACGAAAACGAAAACGAAAACGAAAACGAAAACGAAAACGAAAACGAAAACGAAAACGAAAACGAAAACGAAAACGAAAACGAAAACGAAAACGAAAACGAAAACGAAAACGAAAACGAAAACGAAAACGAAAACGAAAACGAAAACGAAAACGAAAACGAAAACGAAAACGAAAACGAAAACGAAAACGAAAACGAAAACGAAAACGAAAACGAAAACGAAAACGAAAACGAAAACGAAAACGAAAACGAAAACGAAAACGAAAACGAAAACGAAAACGAAAACGAAAACGAAAACGAAAACGAAAACGAAAACGAAAGCGAAAACAAAATGAGTCATGCGGCCATGTTCTAGAAAACGCGCGGATTCAAATCGCAAGTGAATTCAAAAACGCAATTATTTAAAATTGGTGTTCCACAATTCGTACGTTTTTGCTAGTTTCGAAAGTGAATTCAATTCACTTCGAAATCATATGTGACAGCCAACACACTTAAAAAAGTTGGCTTTGAAATATGTTTACTTTGAATTTTGTTCAATAAAAAATTTGTGTTAATTAATAATTAATAAAATGGATTCATTAA
This sequence comes from Thereva unica, assembly GCA_949987705.1. Classification (NCBI taxonomy): domain Eukaryota; kingdom Metazoa; phylum Arthropoda; class Insecta; order Diptera; family Therevidae; genus Thereva; species Thereva unica. The sequence continues at coordinate 42,604,922 of OX465285.1, forward strand.
TACTTTATTTAATAAATAATCGCGAAGGAGGAAATTTTTCGAAGGAAGAAAAAGTTTATAGGAAAATATTAAGGGATAAATCAGATCCTTTATCTGTTCCGAATCAGATGTAAGTTATTTTTAGAAATATTTTGAAAGTAAAGAAATATATGTACATATATTCTTCAAATTGATCTTTTTTTGTAGATTTATAAATTATTATCGCCTGAACAAAGAAGCTTTTATTGAAGTGTTAAAAGAAATAGAGCTGCACGTTCAAAAAACATCAATACCAGCAACATTGCAATTAGCCGCTTGCCTGCGTTTTTTTTCCGAGGGGTCCTACCAAAGATCAATAGGAAAGGACTTTAACATTGGTTTGGCAAGAACAACGTTTTGCAAAATTTTTGGAGATGTTTTAAACATTTTGCAAGATAAGCTATGCCCAAAATGGATAAATTTAAATATGGAGGAAGAAGAGATAAAAAGGTCGAAATTACATTTCTTTGTTAACCATGGTTTCCCTGGCGTGATTGGTTGTGTTGATGGCACTCATATAAGCATAATCAGACCAACAGTAAACGGAATAAATTACTTGAACAGAAAAGGATATTACAGTATCAATGCTATGATTGTAATATTTACTATAATGTTATTTATTGATACTTAATCATTTTGTTTTATTTGCAGGTTTGTGATTTTCAAATGAAAATACGTGCTGTTGATGCATGTCACAGTGGATCGAGTCATGATTCATTAATTTGGTCAATGAGTGGAATTCGACAGTTAAATTATTCCCCATTAAAAGCATCGAAAATAATTAATGTATGTTGTTCATTGCATAATATTTGCAAGCATTTCAATATTGAAATGAATGAAAACATAAATGAGTTGGAGCTGGATACAGAAAGAGAATTAGATGCAGACGAATTAGTTAATAGTGAATCAAATAATGATGCAAATAGTATAAGAAACTCAATAGCAAATAGTTTTCAATAAAAACGCATTTATTATGAAAATATTTATTTTATTTAAAAAAATCAGTCTCCATGACACAAGATATTAAAAATAAAAACTTAAATAAACAACAGTCTTCCTATCATTTTGGATTAACTACACAATAAACTATAAAAAGTAACACAGTCTTCATGACACTTACGAACTATTAAAAATAAGCATTTAAAAAATCAACAGACATTCTTTCATTTATAAATTAACTGTAACACAGGTAATAGAAATAAAAATAAATAAAAATTAATCTTCCGAATTTTCTTGTTGAAACATTTGCAGCTTTATTTCCTCTATTTCGATGCGACGTTTTTTTATAACATTTTTTTCATGCAATCGTTTTTCAATTTCTAAATGATGCCGTTCTTCGGAATTACTTTCTTTTTTCAGATCTGCCAATTTTTCAACGGCCCTATAATTCCTTTTTAAAAACACCCCGTTTTCTTTCTGAGTTTCTACTACACCATTTAACTTCAGAAGGATATCAGCAAACACTTCTCTCTGCGTGTTCATGTACTCTATAATATTTTCATTGACTTTGTCTTTGGAATTTTTTCTATATGTTGAAGTAGAAGCATTCTCATGACTTGATACATTTGTTTGGACTCCATCTATAACTTCATTGTCCTCAGAAGCAAGCGTTGCTGAAGTTTCATTGCTTCGCATTGCTTCTGTTATACCACAAGGAATGCTTCCGTCAATGCCACTAATGGTGGTGTACAAACCGCTTAATTTTGCGACTTGATCTTCGATTGTACTTATAGGGACGATATTGCTCGGTCCGCCACCAGTTTTTTGTTTTTCGGCTTTATTATGAGCCAGTTTTTTTCTTATATTTATTTTCAAATCAGACCAAACCTATATTAATATAATATAATTTATTAGATATTATTTAATATATGTTTAAATTTTATCAAATTACCTTTTTCCATCCTGCAACATCTTTATTTGGAGGCCCACTACTGTTCATTTGGTCCGCCAGTTTTTGCCACAAAATATCTAATTCCATTTTGGTTTTACCTCTAACGTCCCCCCTGGCAAGATTTGGATTAATTTCCATGAAATCGAGCAAAATTTTATCTTGTTCTCTGTTCCTATGCTTGCCCCTAAAAATTAGTACATTGGCTTTTAAAATTAAATGAATTAATTATAAAAATTCTACTTACATTATCACTTTATCTAAAAAAACACCTTTTCTGTTAAAAAATAAGTATCCACTTTCTATTTCGTTAGATTTTTAGTTGCGAATTGAAAACGTCAAAAGTTTGCGAAAAGCGAATTGTGGAACACCATATGTTTCAATTTCGAAATTGCATTTCACTTTCGAAAACGCAAAGTGAATTTGAGAACACCAAAATTCTGTTTTGCGAAATGAAATCGTAAAATTTTAGTGAAAGTGAATTCTGGAACAGGGGCGATGGTAACGATTTTCGTTCCGCACATTCTTTTAAATAGACCAGGGATAAGACATATTCATGTCAAAAAAAGTTCAACCTAAGACTTCGTACACAGGTAAAAAAAGAAAAAAAAATTTTTAAACCAGGAAAAAGGAATATGATAAATGTTTTGTATCTTTTTCTTTAAACTGATAACAACAAAACGATATTATTGATAGTTTGTGGTTTAATCATATGCAAATTATAAACAGCAATCGACCAAGTTCACCGGTGTTCTTACAGCACGAAAATAAAACGCGCTTTCGGTGACTTTATTCCAGGAAAAAGAAATACATTCCATATTATCGTGTGAATGGTGGCCCCATCTGATGGAAAATTACTAAATTTGTTTAATGCCTCAGATATGTGCAAGTGCTTGGGGTAAAATTTAAAAAACAGTTGGGATGTGTCTTTGACCCCTTCGGTCCACACGATCAACTTCCCAGTATGATGAACGTCCGTCTACGTTAAACTGACTTCTTACAACAAAGTAATACGTTCAGCACTAGTCCAAAGTTAACTAGTATCAGAACTGGTGACAAAGTAATCCTAATGTAATAACTACATATATTTGTGGTAAATTCTGAAGATTTTTCTAGAGAATTTGTTTTTCCTGAAAGTTAGCAAACCAACATTTCCTTCGTACTTCGTCTGCTACACTAAAGCGGGTGTTCGAATTCATATTGAGCTTGTTGAAGCGCCGGGTAGCAAATTTGGAAATTCCAAAAGCTTTCCGGAGATATTAGCAGAACTAATAAATGCAAAGTACTTGTCAGAATTGAGCAAAATGAACAAATTTTTCGGTAACTACTGGAAATTCCGGGATGAACGGCAATTTCCTGAAACTGTATCACGCGTAGAGAACAATTCCCCGCCAAAAAGTGCACGATTTTTGCACGATTTTTAAAGTTTTTCGGATTTTGACAGGTGGTGCTTTGTTGGAAGGCTATCGCTGTGCAGAACCCAAAAACGATCACTTCGTTTAGAACAGGTCTCATTCCACGGAGTTTATTAGAAATCAGCAAAACTTATCCATTTAAGTTCTTTCTGACACTTAGCCGAAGTTTTTCTATTTAAACAAAAAAATGCCCGACCGAGTGCTACCAAATTTTTTCAGAACATTTTTTCGTTAATATTCTTCTTTCGGCACCTCAAAGAAGTCGATATTGTTTTTGGTTCACGCGATATCGTGCAGGTACAAAAATCACTTATGTCGTTTAAACCAAAAAACGGCTCGACCAAATATAGAATAGATCGGGGCCTCGGTAGTCTAGAGGTAAGGCGCCTGACTGCTATCCCCAGAGGTCCCGGGTTCGAACCCCGGCGGCGCCACGGTCCTTCGCCTTTCCCACCTAACTTTCCTTCTTTCTTCTTTCTTCTTTACATTCCTGATTCCCCTGTCATAGCCTTCCCTAGTCCTTCCCCGCTCCACCAAGCGCATGCCATCGGTTGGTTGATGAGATTCAACTCGTTTCAGGAGGCATAACACTCCAACGAGTTGTTCTCGATGCCCCGATGTCAGAGTCGCGAAATGGTTGTGAGTAGGTGGAATAAAATATCGCGGCTAAGTTGTGACAGTTACTTCCTTCTCTTCTCTCTATCTTCCGGCTAGAGCTGCTGTTCGCCATTCACTCTATACGAAAAATTTAGATTGTCGACAGTACAAAGGGACTTTCACTAAGCCTCTAGTCTGTCACATAAAAAAAAAGATAGAATCTTTTCAAATTATACTGTCCTTAATACGCTTAGAACGGCACCTCAAGTAAGTCGATATATTTTGTGGTTCGGGCGATATCGTGCAGGTACAAAAATCACTTATGCCGCTTAAACCAAAAACGGCTCGAGCAAATTTTATAAAAATCTTTTCAAATCATATTTCTGTTAATACGCTTTGAACGACACCTCAAGGAAGTCGTTATTTTTGTGGCTCGTGCGATATCGTGCAGGAAAAAATGACCCCATACGTACGCACACACGCGCACACATACTTCCTCTCAAATTTTTGCTTAAAATGCTCTTGGGACCTTAAAAAATGAAAATACCTTGAAAATTTCGATTTCGATTTTCGGACTGATTACAATAACTTCCCTATACTGGGAAGTTAAAAAGTTGTTTACTTTAAAATACGATTTCCCGCACAGAACGTGCTTAGTTCACGGTCAAATTGGATGTACATACATCGAAGGGCGGCTGTAGAACCAAAACTATCGATTGTGGGCAGGTCGGCCTATCAAAACTCGTTGCGCTTATGGGTTTGATGCAAATCAGGATGTACATCGAATTTGACCGTGTATGGTGGCCTTAACGGTAAAGCTAATCGTCTTGTAAAACGGACTGAATTATGGATCTGTGTTTTCGTTGCATTCTCGTGAAGCAATCGAATCTAGTTTTCATAAATCACATCCGCAATCAAGACGATGGATTGATTGTGTTAGTAATTTGTCGGAAAGATCGTACTTGTTTGGCTGCAGAATTGTCTTATTTCAATAATTCACAAAGCGGTGATTAGGCGACATGAATGTGACCTTCAAGCCAATGGCCAACATGTGTTCATTTTGCAACATTCCCCGTTGACCTCATGCTATCGCTTCAATGTGTTAGAGGTAAGGCAACGAAAATAACAAATTAAAGCTAATTCCAGTTTACCGCATTTTATTAGAATTGAAATTAGAAAAGCTTCGGACTACAGGTATACCTGCACTTCTCGTGTTGTTAACGTCAATTTGTTTGAATTAGCTTATATCGACACCACAGCCACTTTGCATGCTAGTCAATGGCCGGTATCTAGTGGCCGACAATAGTTCTGCACGGTATGAACGCGGAGATCCGGTAAAGGTCGCTGAGTGTGGCTGGGATATACTTATGTACATATATCCAAAGGTGAAAATGTACCATGCTTAATGATGTAGGAGAAACGTAAAAAACGACAGAACTCTAGCTATTAATATTCTGTTTCTATCCAGTTAAGCTCCTGACATTACGGCATCCACCTATAGTTTCCTTACAATCTGCATGCACACGATGCATTTAATTTACAATATTTTATTTTGTCGTTTTAGTGAGTCTTGACTAGTGGTGCTTGGGTAAACTGAACATGACGGGTAATAACGATAACGTTCAAGAATTTGTGGGAATTAAGCCACTAGGTAGATCTACGCAGGCGGTTAAGTAGGTTTCCCCAGCATTGTAGCATCACTTAACCGCATGGCTCAAATCATATCGTCACCCGATGGTGTGAAACGTACTTGATGTGTTCAACCGATTGTGGCTACTGGGATTATTACCTGCGAAGTCTCCTCATATTGGCTTGCGTTCTGCAGATACCCGTGTCGAGGCCTTGACAGTAACGCATGCTTAATTTAGTGGATGAAGGTTTCTTGATGTGTGGTAATTGAAATGTTATTTCAGGTAAATTCCCTTGAATTTTTTATTGTGATGTTTGGAAATAAATGTTATATAAAATTGGAAAAATATAAAATGATCAACTAAATTATGTAGTATTTAATATGTAGAAATAAATAGCGTTTTATCAATGTTAGAAATACGGGACATTTAGGGCTGAAGCACAACCAATCCGTTCCGTCCGCTCCGCACGTTTTTCCTTTGTTCTTTTTGACATTCCGTCCGCTTAATTGTGGCTACCGTTCCGTTCGTCTCATGGAAAGTTTATGGAAATGTCAAATTTCCAACTTTTAAAAACGGACGGAACGGATTGGTTCTGCTTGAGCCCTTACTCTTTCAGAAACTACCATTGTTTGTAGAGCCAACGTTAGGTAATGACAGAAAACAAAATAATACACTGTCTATATTTCTGTTCGCCATAACTATTTTAACCCCTATCAGATAAGATCTTCAGGAGTTGCGATGGTTAATAACATGAACCTGTAAATACAGGTGGAAAAAAGTTAATAATAGTAGATAGCGAAAACAGAATTTTTCAAGTCTTAGGTTCGATATTTTTTGGAAAATAAAATATAGTAGTTAACAGCGCTAAAAAAGCGAAAAATATGAGTTTTGAGTATTTGACAATTAAAATCGGTCAACAGGTTTTTGAAAAAAAAAATAAATAAAGCGAAATATGGCCATATTTGTATATTTAATTATAAGGAATGTCTGATCTGAATTGTATATTTAATTATAAGGAATTATCGTAGAGCCAAGATGCCACAGCTAGAATAAAGAACCCGAACGCTTTTCGCATCGGAAGACCTCTGAGATAGCCTCCACCTTAGCAACATGCAACATATTAGAATTTTCAGCTTCACAAGGAGGCGAACGTGGCCATGGTCCGCGGCACAAGACATGCGGTGTCGATAAAGGAAGCTAGTATTTTAGGGGAGTAACTGACAACAGAATGTGTCTCGCAACATTGTCATCTTTCAAACTTTTATGTCTAGCGCTACATTGAAGGATTTTCTTGATGCTTTGTATTTTAACTATTTCTTAGAACATTCAGTATATTTTTTAATGACTGTCTCCATCCATCCATCCACTTCTAATTTCACTTGATTTTAAATTCGTTTGCGATATTTTTAAAACAGGTACTTGGTTGAGGTTTTTTTGTGGATACGATTTTTTTTTTATTTTCTGGTATTTCGGTATAACTAGAATGATTTTACAAACGAATTTAGGAAATTATTCTTTATTTTATCTGAATTTGATGTTGGATTTTGGCTTTAAGTAGATCTTTTGTTGTAGATATTTTGTGCGCGTAAATTTTTGGACACAGTTTTTTGTAAAAAATGCGAAAAAGTCGCACAACCTGGGAAGTTGTTTGCATCAACCAAAGTTGCAAAACGCATAAGCATGCTGAGCCAAAATTGATATGCTTTCGATTCCCGAAATCTGGGACAAGTGCTTTTAATAAATGCTTGTAAATTAACATCACCGTCCACAATAAAAAAATCGTACGTCTGCTCAAAACATTGCGATCGTACTTGTTTTGGTAAAAGGACTTTAAAAATAGGCAGGGGCGGATTTACGAAATTGCCGCCCGTAGGCAGGCAACAAAGTGCCGCCTTTTTTTCTTAATAAAAATCTGCTTTGTAATTACAAAAATTGAAAAATATTTAAGGTTATAAATTAAATAACCTTTTAATTTTGATTAAGATTTACAAAACAAAAAAATACAATTTTAAAATATTTCAAGAAGTAAATCACAAGTCATTTTGCGCGCTAACTAATGTACATTATGAATGTACATTTTTACGGCGGACTTTTTCAACAGCAAATCTATCGATGATTTTGTTCATATCAATTTTTGCAAAGTTTCCTCTGCAATACACATTATAGCCAAAGCATTAGGCCAAACCTAAATGAAAAGTAACGCAGAATTGAAGTAGGCGTTACTTCTACTGAAATAGATGTAACTTTCACTTACTTCGATTTTGGTCTCATAGATTCATATGCAATGGTACCTAACTTCACCTCACTTGCCATTTAGGTTTAGCTTATTGAGTCTGTTCTCAGTCATCGCATCGTCGAACGCAAATAATATTTGATACGTTTCAAGCACGAAAATGGTCGTTTCGCGGTACAATTTGCTGCCGTAGTACAAGTAAACATTCTAACAGCGATATTGATCATCGTATACACCTGGTGCAATTTTTCTTCGCGCAACCAGGATTGGTTGGTTTTATTTCTAGATCGAAAGTTGCGAAGTGAGACTTCGGATGTAACAGCTCTGGGACAAGCGTATCCTCGAGATCTTCAGGATAATGTGCCCGCAAATTTTCACCAGCTTCTTCCAGCTCCAACAGGGACATATTTTCCAAATCGATGATGGCCTTGAATTTTTCGTTGATCGCAACGTACGCCTCCCTTCTCTTCGTCAATTCCGCGCTCAGCTTGTCAATAATCACGAATTGATCCTAAAATTCTCACGACTCGAGAACTCCACTTCGTTGGTCCTAGTTTCATCTTGTTGCAATTTCCTTCTTCTCTACCTTCTTAGGTCCGTTTTGTATGAATCGATCGATGACAATTTCTTCGAATTTTTTTTTTCTTCAAAATAGTCAAATTCATCCCTGAGTGATGCTATAAATTGGATCAGAGAGTAGTAAATTCCTACCACGGAACTCAATGGCGACACTTTGCAAAATTTTGTTGGACTTATTTAAGCGCTCTAAAACGCACCTAATTAAAAATAATTTGTATGCCAGAGCATACATTTTTTTTTTCAAAACTCAGATTCAAATCTTAGGTATATGTACACTCAGTCACGAAAGTCTTCGTACACCCCCTAAAATCTCAAGATATGGTATGCTTTGGATGAAGAGAAGTATTGGGTTTTCTCCACACTTTCCCTCTTCCAACGTTACCAAGAAGACGTTGTATTGGCTTTCGTCACTGAAAAGCACCCTATTCCAATATTCTGGAAGAGATTTTAGCTCCAGTAAATGCCTCTTAGCGAAGTTCATTCTCTTTATTCTATTGGCTTCGCTGATGCAAGGTTTCTTCCTCATCGTTCGTCGTCGATATCCAACTTTTCTTAACACTCGGCGTACACATTTTGGAGAAACTTCTTTACCGACGTCTTCAGCTAGCTGTGCGGCTAATTTTGGGGCACTTAAAGTTGGGTTTTCTTGGACTTGCCTTAACAGAGATCTTTTTTCACGAACTGTTAGCTTCGATGAGCGCCCACTACGTGGATTGTTTTCCACGGAATTAGTTGCCTTATATTTCTTAATTATACAGTGAATTGTTGAATGTGTTTTCCCAACAAATTCGCCACTTCGGCAAGTTTTCCCTTCTTTATGCAGTTTAATTATTAAATTTTTAATGTCAATACTGGTCTCTTTTCTACTAGCCATAATAAATACTCAAATTATTGCACTACACTTTTTTAACGCTTGTATGACTCATAAAAAATCACAACTATAAGAAAAATATCTGTAGTTGCATGCTTCAAGGAGCTGACGGTTTTTTTTTCTTTGGAACTGCCATATGTACGAAGACTTTTGTGATATGAAGAAATCTGTTTTGTTAGTTTTCTTTTTTAAGTAATGAAAATTTATTGTTTTTGTTTTATAAATCTCTTTAATTATGGAATTTAAGCTATATAACACATTTTTTAAGAAATAGCTTAACATTTTTTTGGTGATCTTGAGATTTTAGGGGGTGTACGAAGACTTTCGTGACTGAGTGTATGTATCTTACAAGTCGTATTTTCATGTTCCTTGAGTTTAGCATGGGCGTTTTTTCAATCATGAAATCTATCCGATGAAGACAAGACAGACTCCACAAAAGATCCCTCCTCTACTTGCAGATATACAAACCATGAGCGCGATATTTGTTCTCAATTCGCCAGAGTGCTTTCGAACATGTTCGACGTGAGACTGCGAACCTTGTCATCATTATATTCCCATTTCGAGTTCGAAAAATCGGCGCCTTTATTTTGGTCTAAACCATGTTTTGCTATGTTACTGCGGTAGCTTCATTAATTTCCCACATAGCTGGATTGCCATCCAAACTGTTCCAAAACAACTGGAACAGTTGGAGTTCGCATTTTCACGGTTTTCGTGACCATTTCCTCGGTACATTCATTATCGTTCGTAATAATCCTATTAAATTAATAATATGTTAAAATTCTTGAATTGAACAGACCAATACTTATGACAAAAAACAACGATCAAAGTTTGTGCAAACTTTATACATATAATTTAAACAATCTTGCAAGATTTTGCCGCCCTATTTTTTTTGCCGCCGTAGGCATAGGCCTACTTTGCCTATGCGTAAATCCGCCCCTGAAAATAGGCTCAATAACATCCTTGATATTTGTAAACTCTTCAATTAATGAAAATGAGGAAAGGCTACAGTCAAATTTTCAGGGCAAACGTATGAAGGAAGGAAGTTTCGTCCGTCTCGGACATGCAATTACATGATTTATCCGTTTTAAAGTCGCCTTAACAATTAAATATTTTGCCCGCAAATATATTCTGCAAACTCTGTTTTTGAAGATTTTTCGAAAATGATTTTAAAATCGAATACTGTATGGAATGAAAAAGAGAAATTGCTAGCACAATCATACATTATATCCTCTATTTAGTTTGCCCTGTATTCGGTCAATACAAAAATGGCTGCCTAGTAAATGCATTCCGTCTGGTATAAATTAATATATTACACTGGTCTGCACATTTTTTTCCTTTTCAATTTAATAGTCGTATCCTAAGTATTTTTTCGCGCTGAATCCGAATCCGTTGGCCAAATTGCCCTATCACGTCAGGATTTTGAGGAATCCTAACCTAAAAGTGCCAAAAAGCGTGTTTTTTGCACTTTTGCGCGTTAAATATCTCAAAACTATGGAATGATAGGGCAAATCGGACAACGGGATCGTTTTCAGCATGCCAAAATCTACAGAAAACCATGTCGAAAGCGTGAAATTTGAAAAAACTTTTTTTGTAATACTGAAAATAAAAACTTCTTGGCGCGAAATCGACGATTTTTATTAACACATGATATCATCGTTGCACCGAAGCGCAAAAAAATACTTAGGATACGACTATTAAATTGGAAAGGAAAAAAAATGACCCGTTTTTTGCAGACCAGTGTTATTGAAACCTTCCGGGAGCATATATTGGAATGGTCTACTGAAAGCAGAGAATCAGTTTTGATTTAACATAAAATTCTAATTTGGATCAAATATGTAGTTGTTTTTGAACATTTAGAAAATAAAGAACTGCGGAGTTGGAAAAGAAATTTGTCTCTATGGCAAGAGGAATATTATCCAACTGGAAAGTCATCATTGCATATACTACGTTACCGAAACCAGTATCACTGGGGTAAGTTGATCACATAAATTACAAGAAATTCTAAAATTCTGTTCTAATGACGGGTTAATTGGGGTGGTATGCGGTCAAGGGCCAAATAATAGAATGGTTTTTCCCGATTAGGCGTAACAACATTTAAGCCATATTTTCATTTCAATGAAAAGATCTATTGTGCATTATATGATGTATCTCAGATGTATCTCAATTAGGAATACTTTGTTGAAGAAAAACATTGGAGTCCAAATATATGGGAAAAGATGATTGTTTCGTTAGGGCCCCATACACGGTCAAATTGGATGTACATCCAGATTTTCATCAAACCCATAAGCCCAACGAGTTTTGATCTTCCGACCGGCTCATAATCGATAGCTTGTAACGAAACAAGCCGCTGTAAATAATAAACCCAACGGCACCACCGCTGTTAACAAAAACAAGACACAACCGCTGAATAAGTTGCTGACATTTCCAAAACAGAACAGCGCAGCGCAGCAAGGCACCAATATAAAAGGCCGGTGCCTGGCTGCGAAAGTCAGTCGTGATCAGACAGTGGAAGAGGTGATTCCTCTGCCTGATAACTGAACAGACCCATAGGAGAGTTGATCGTAGGGTTCATGTACAGACGACCGATACCTTTTCAAACCACGGAGAGTTGATCCAGTGGTAACGAAAGACCAATACATTTACAAGCCACGGAGAGTTGATCCAGTGGTGCCGACCGACCGATACAATTACCGGCCACGGAGAGTTGATCCAGTGGCGCCGAACGACCGATACATTTACCGGCCACGGAGAGTTGATCCAGTGGCGCCGACCGACCAATACATTTACCGGCCACGGAGAGTTGATCCAGTGGCGCCGACCGACCGATACATTTACCGGCCACGGAGAGTTGATCTAGTGCCGCCGACCGACTTACACCTTTTCCATTTCCATCTCTTTCCCTCCCTTGATAGCTTTGTAACATAGTTGTATATAATATTATAATCAATAAAAATAAGGACATAAACGTAACGGGAGTTTTTTTTATTCAAACCTTGGACACCTAAGAGCTGACCCGCCACTCCTGACGTTACAAGCTTTGGCAGTAAATCCGCACTTCGATGAACATCTAATTTGGCCGTGTATGGGGCCTTAAGCTGTGCAAACGTTCAGTCAAACTTGTGCGGCAGCAATCAAATCTGCTGAATAAATTGGAGTGTTTTCTGAAAAAGCTAGTAACAAGGCGAAATCCACAGCTGAATTCATTGGAAGAATAAACAAATTATTTGATTGCTTAAACAGCAAAAATCCTTTTTGTAAAAATAATTTTATGGCCAGATTAAGAAGAGAAGGGGTGGTAAAACAATCCCTAGACGAAATGATTGAAAACTGGAAGGAAGCAACGAAATGATTGTTTTAATGGTTTAGTCCAAACTATTAATGGTATTTTAGCCCGTTCACAACAAACCCCAGCTAAGTTTCGTTTAATGCGTTTACAATTCGACACCACTAGCCTGCTAGCTGTTGTATTCTTTTTTCAGAACGATTTCACTTTATTTATTAACTTCCCAGTATAGGGATGTTATTGTAATCGGTCCGAAAATCGAAATCGCAATTTTTAACGTATTTTAATTTTTCAACATTTTGCAATTTAAGCAAAAATTTGAGATGAAGTATGTGTGTGCGTACGTATGTGGTCACTTTTTTATGCACGATTTCGCGCGAACAAAAAAACATAACGACTTAGTTGAGGTGCCGTTCGAGGAATATTAACGAAAATATGATCTGAAAAGATTTTAATAAAAAATGCACGATACCGCATCGCTTCGACTTCTTTGAGGTGTCGAAAGAGTGATATTAACGAAAAAATGTTTTGAAAAAAATTTGATAACATTCGGTCGGGCCTTTTTGTTTTAATGGAAAAACTAGGCTAAGTGTCAGAAAGACCTTAATTTAGTAAGTTTTGCTAATATCTAATAAACTTGAAGGAATAAGATCCGCTTTAAGCGAAGTTATGAACTTCCCAGTATAGGAAGTTATTGTAATCGGTCCGAAAATCGAAATCGAAAATTTCAACGTATTTTCATCTTTCAAGGTCCAAGGAGCATTTTAAGCAAAAAAAATTTGTTGTCTGTAAAGAGGGTTTACGGACGATAGTTTAACGTGACAACGTCATGAGAAAACATTGATGAAATGATTGCATACTTTTATGAATAAACTTGAATCATTTATATTAAACTAGCAAAAACCCGCGTGCGTTGCAACGCCTTTCAATAAAATAAGATTATGAGGACACAGTCTGCGATAGGAAAAAGCTATAGTGAAAAAAGAACAAATCTGGGAAAATTGATTTCGGGAGATGACCGCCATGGACCAAATGATATATTGAGTATACTATATTGCCTATGGTGTTCTACTTATCATACTCTTTCATTTGTGAAGAAAATATTAATCCGCACTCTTGAGATGGCCGCTATGGACCAAACGATATATTGAGTATACTATATTGCATATGGTGTTCTACTTATCATACTCTCTCATTTGATACCCATCTAGAAGGAGTTGTGAAGAAAATGGTAAACCGCCCTTTTGAGATGGCCGCCATGGACCAAATTATAAATTGAGTATACTATATTGCTTATGGTGTTCTACTTTTCATAGCCTTTCATTTGATACCCATGTCTCGGGTGTTGTGAAGAAAATCGCAATCCGCCCTCTTGAGATGGCCGCCATGAATCTAAAGACATGGTCTATGGCATTCTTCTTATAATGCCCTTTCATTTGATACCAATGTCGAGGGGGGAGTGAAGAAAATGATCATCCTCCCTCTTGAGATGACCGCCATGGACCAAACGATATATTGAGTATACTATATTGTTTATGGTGTTCTACTTATCATACCCTTTCATTTGAAATCCATATCGAGAGGTGTGAAAATATCGGTAATCCAACCTCTGGAGATGGCCGCTATGGACCAAACGATATATATTGAGTATACTATATTGCTTATGTGTTCTACTTATCATACTCTCTCATTTGATACCCATCTCGAAGGGGTTGTGAAGAAAATGGTAATCCGCCCGCTTGAGATGATCGCCATGGACCAAACGATATATTGAGTATACTTTATTGCCTATGGTGTTCTACTTATCATACTCTTTCATTCGATATCCATGTCGAAGGTGTTGTGAAGAAAATGGTAATCCGCATTCTTGAGGTGGCCGCTATGGACCAAGCGACATATTGAGTATACTATATTGCTTATATTGTTCTACTTATCATACTCTTTCATTGGATACCCATTTCGAATGGGTTGTGAAGAAAATGGTCATCTGCTCTCTTGTGATGACTGCCATGGACCAAACGATATATTGAGTATACTATATTGCTTTTGGTGTTCTACTTACCATAACCTTTCATTTGATATCCATGTGGAGGGGTTGTAAAGAAAATGGTAATCCGCCCTCTTGAGATGGCTGCTATGGACCAAGCGCCTGCTTTTGAAATTTTTTTGCTATAAACCTCACGGAGCCCGAGACCTTTCCAACGAATGCAAAACCGTGGAAATCGGATCGTGCGTTCTCTAATTATAGCGTCTGGAAGGAAAACCCGACTTATTTTTATATTATAGATAATAACAGTAAACGTCCCACCTTGCGACTTGTGAATGGTAATAGCACAAGCAGGAACGCAAGGAAACTGTTTTCGTTTGCATTTCACGGTTTTCGTCAGTGTAATGTTCACTATTTTCTTATACACCGGCACCCAGTTAGGAGACAGAGTGTTTGGCTTGCTTTGCTTATTGTTGACAATTTGACAATAATTTAATCTAATTAATATTGACAATTTTAATCAAATTTTTAAGATTACTACGATCAATTTTTTAAAATTACTTCGGGAGATAACGGGACATAACGGGACATAACGGGACAATGAGTCATCATTTTTCGTGCATGCAGCCGGCGTTCATCGTTTTAATAGACGTTGTCACGTCAAAAATTGGGAGGAAGTATGTGTGTGTGTGCGTGCGTACGGATGTGGTCATTTTTTTCCTGCACGATACCGCGCGAACCAAAACTGATATCGACTTCGTTGAGGTGTCGTTCGAAGCGTATTAACCGAAAATGATCTGAAAAGATTTCACGAATCAATCATGATAACGACTTCTTTGAGGTGCCGATCGTAGCGTATTAACGAAAATACGCTTTGAAAAGATTTTCATTAAATTCGATCAAGCGGTATCTTTGTTTAAAGGGCGTAAGTGATTTTTGTACATGCTCGATAGAACGCAAACCAAAAATGATATTGACTTCATTAAGGTGCCGTTCGAAGCGTATTAACCGAAATAAAATTTGAAAAGATTTTCATGAAATTCGGTCCAGCCGTTTTTTTGTCTAAGCGACGTAAGTGATTTTTGTACATGCACGATATAGTACGAACCAACCATGATACCGACTTCTTTGAGGTGCCGATAGTAGCGTATTACCGCGCGAACCAAAACTGATATCGACTTCGTTGAGGTGTCGTTCGAAGCGTATTAACCGAAAATGATCTGAAAAGATTTCACGAATCAATCATGATACCGACTTCTTTGAGGTGCCGATCGTAGCGTATTAACGAAAGTACACTTTGAAAAGATTTTCATAAAATTCAATCAAGCGGTATCTATGTTTAAAGGGCGTAAGTGATTTTTGTACATGCTCGATAGAACGCAAACCAAAAATGATATTGACTTCATCGAGGTGCCGATCGAAGCGTTGGAATGACACCCGTTCAAAATGAAGCTCACTTTTATGGATTCAGCCGAGCAATAGCTTCCAAAAGAGTCATCACTCGTCAAAATCCGAGTTTTCTTTAAAAACCATTCAACAAATATGTTAACATTACAAACATGACGAAATTTTCAAACTTTAGTTCAGAACTGATTGAAGGGTGGATTGCTATCCATGTCCTACAGTTTTGGGAATTGAGTTCATTGCGGGATTTCCAGTGATTACAGTTTGGCCTTTTTGGATAAGTTTGACAAATCCGTTACATTGATTAATTTTGGTAGGTACTATCTCCTGAAATCGTTCGAATTGAAAATGAAGTTTTTACCATTGCAGTTTATCATCAGCGCGTCAACACGCTCAAAATGAATTCGCTTTATAGTGTAGCGAACGAAGTGCCAGGGACATGTCTGTTTGCTACTGTTCAACAAAAAAAAGTTGTGTAGAAAAGCTTTGCGGATTTACCATTCTTATCGTTATTTCAAAGAGCTTCCTTCCATCATACTAGGAAGTTCATCGTGTGGACCGAAAGGATCGAACCCACATCCCAACTCGTTTTTTTTTTTATTCGGCACAGCGCTAGCTTTCCAACTAAACCTCACTTGCCAAAATCCGACAACCTTTAAAAAACGTACCTTTTACCAACATTACGAATTTTTCAAACCTTGGATCAGCACTTTTTTGACGGGGCATTGTTATCTAGGTCCTAGAGTTTCAAGAAATTGCGGGTCATTTCGGGATTTCTAGAAGCTACCGAAAAATTTTTTCTTTTTGGTCAAGTCTGACAAGTACTTGACATTGATTAGTTTTACTGATATATTCGGAAAGCTTTAGAATTTCCAAATGAAGTCATTCACTTCCCAGTTTATCAGCGGTGCTTCACTACGCTCAATACGGATTCAAACACCCGCTTTAGTGTAGGAAGGATATGTTTGTTTGCTAACGTTCGGGAAAAACAACTTTTATAGAGAAATCTTGTGGATTTACCACTATTATAGTTATTTGAACTGGCTTCTCTCAATATTACTTTGTGACCAGTTATGATACTAGCCAATTTCCCACTAGTGCTAAGCATATTACTATTTGGCAAGCACTCAGTTTATTCCTACGTTCATCATACTGGGAAGTTGATCATATGGACCGAAAGGGTCAAAACCACATCCCAACTAGTTCCATTTAAAAAACAAACCGATTTCGTATACAAATCATATAGTACAGGAAAAATAGTAAAAATAGCGGAAATGATTGGGTACAGGCTGAAAATTGGCACGAGGCTTCCTTTTAGGGTTCTTAATAAGGGGTTATAAAGTCTACCGATTTTCTACCCCGGGAACCTTTCTTTCTAGGGGGTTTTAGGGTCAAAATACCGGTTTTTTGCAAATGCATCTGAAACCGTAAGTCCTATCATAAAAAAATGTTCACAAAGTTTGTAGCTCATACGATTTTCTACAAAAAATGTTATTATACATTTTCCCGTACGTATTGCCATTCATGAGATATCACCGTTTTAAAGATTTAAAATATTCATATGAACTCATTCACGACTTGTATAGGTTTTCCGACGTTCAAGTTGAACTACTTTTTTAATTTTTTCAGGGGTCATTCCTGGATGTATTTGGAGGAAAAATGTGTTCTAAATAGGGGGCTAACCACTAAGATACAGGGTGTTCGCGAAAAAACAATGTGTTTTTTTGTCATTTATTTAGAGTTGAATAACTCCTAGACCAATTATCGTAAACCAATATACTTAGACTCATCTTTTAGGTCAAAGTGTATTCTTTTATTTGATATAAAGGTCAGGAACTTGAGTTGCTCCGTTTAGAAGATATGTAGGTTCAAAGCATGAGCGAAATGTTTAAAAGCCTAATGATATTTTTTATTCAATTTGTGTTTTTTGTTGATCATGTTTTGTCTACTATCTGACATAATTTAGATGTAATTTTGTATTATTGTTCCAATTTGGACCATTTAGTAAAAAAGAAACAGAAAATATACTTTAAATTGAATAAAAAATATCATTAGGCTTTTAAATATTTCGCTCATGCTTTGAACCTACATATCTTCTAAACTTTATTACGTTCGGGACTGTTTTCATTATATTTTTGAAGAAAAAAGTGGTCAATTATTGAATTTTATTACTTTTAACTGCACTTAGATAAGATGTGATTAGTTCGTTAGTGATTTAATTAAGAAAAATGAAAAAAGTTTGTTGTCTGTAAAGAGGGTTTACGGACGATAGTTTAACGTGACAACGTCATGATAAAACATTGGTGAAATGATTGCATACTTTTATGAATAAAATGGAATCATTTATATTAAACGCCTTTCAATAAAATAAGATTATGAGGACACAGTCTGCGATAGGAAAAAGCTATAGTGAAAAAAGAACAAATCTGGGAAAATTGATTTCGGGAGATGACCGCCATGGACCAAACGATATATTGAGTATACTATATTGCATATGGTGTTCTACTTATCATACTCTCTCATTTGATACCCATCTCGAAGGGGTTGTGAAGAAAATGGTAATCCGCCCTCTTGAGATGGCCGCTTTGGACCAAACGATATATTGAGTATACTATATTGCTTATATTGTTCTACTTATCATACTCTTTCATTTGATACCCATCTAGAAGGGGTTGTGAAGAAAATGGTAAACCGCCCTTTTGAGATGGCCGCCATGGACCAAATTATAAATTGAGTATACTATATTGCTTATGGTGTTCTACTTTTCATAGCCTTTCATTTGATACCCATGTCTCGGGTGTTGTGAAGAAAATGGTAATCCGCCCTCTTGAGATGGCCGCCATGAATCTAAAGACATAGTCTATGGCATTCTTCTTATAATGCCCTTTCATTTGATACCAATGTCGAGGGGGTAGTGAAGAAAATGATCATCCTCCCTCTTGAGATGACCGCCATGGACCAAACGATATATTGAGTATACTATATTGCTTATGGTGTTCTACTTATCATACCCTTTCATTTGAAATCCATATCGAGGGGTGTGAAGATAATGGTAATCCAACCTATGGAGATGGCCGCTATGGACCAAACGATATATATTGAGTATACTATATTGCTTATGTGTTCTACTTATCATACTCTCTCATTTGATACCCATCTCGAAGGTGTTGTGAAGAAAATGGTAATCCGCATTCTTGAGGTGGCCGCTATGCTTTTTCGTTTGCATTTCACAGTTTTCGTCAGTGTAATGTTCACTATTTTCTTATACACCGGCACCCAGTTAGGAGACAGAGTGTTTGGCTTGCTTTGCTTATTGTTGACAATTTGACAAATTTAATCTAATTAATATTGACAATTTTAATCAAATTTTTAAGATTACTACGATCAAATTTTTAAAATTACTTCGGGAGATAACGGGACATAACGGGACAATGAGTCATCATTTTTCGTGCATGCAGCCGGCGTTCATCGTTTTAATAGACGTTGTCACGCCAAAAAAAATTAGTGATTAAGTGTCTTTTAAGAGTGTTAATTGTATCGTGATAATTTTTTTATTACATTCGCGGTGTTTTTCGTGTTCATTTAGGAAAAAAATGTTGAATATATAATGTTTTGTGCGGTGATAGAATTAAAACTGAATCTAAAGTGATTAATACGTATATTATGAAATTATTCCCAAAAATATAAGTGCAGAAAACCCTTTTCTTGTTCAATTTTCCTTTCACACTTTTCTGTACTTAAAGTTTAATAATAATTCCATAATATACCTGTATGTGGGTGCTTTGCTATTAAAAACTTTCAGTTCCTTTAACTACCGTTTATTCACAAAAGAAAACTAAAACTAATTACAAAAAATTGTTAAACTAATTACAAAAAACTGTTAAACTTGGACTTATCTACTTGACAACTTCGCGCGCTCTAGCTTCGCCGTTTCCAACTTGACTCGACTGACTGACTGACTATTTCTCTTCTTTCCTTACGTCACTCTCTTGATGGGTGTGTGTGTGGCGAAGAAAGGGAACATGCTATGTTATGGGCTTTGACCGTCCCACACTCGGCCATCCTGCATCTTTTCTGTCTCAGAAGAGTGATAGTCGTCTTCCTCCACCCACGGTTTCATAAAGTCGGCTGCAGTGTGAGTTAAATTCGGTCCTTCGTGGCTTAAGACTTCTATGATGGTATGATTTAAACGTTCTACTTGGCCATTTCCGCGTGGAACTCCTGTAGAAAAAAGAATGTGGTCGATGCTTCTCTCCTCACAAAATTTCGTGAACATAGCCGATGTATAAGCTGTTCCTCTGTCACTCACAATTCTTACCGGATCGCCAAAAATTTCACTTTGCTGTTGCATTCTTTTCAGTACTTCATCCGATGTTGTACTCTTTACTGGATAAAACCAACTGAACTTTGTAAACGAATCAATTACTACGAACAGATACTTGTAAGCTTTAGCGGTCGATGGTAACGGACCTAGGTGATCCAGATGAAAAGTATGCAGTGGTGTTTCGCCCTTGCTAATTGGATTTAGAAACCCTTCTTGCTTTCCTCGTTTCCTGGTTGCTAAAATACATGCTACACAATTTGAAATTATTGCCTCGATTTTTGCGGTAATATTTGGGATGTAGTAATCCTGTTTGGCGACTGCCTCCACTCTTTTTACACCGAAATGTCCTTGGATGTGAGTATTCCTCAGGATCTCGCGTTGTAATAACTTGGGAACTACCAGTAAATGACGACCGTTCTCAAATTTGTATAAAACGCCTGATCTCATCTCAAAATTCTGACAATTGTTGTTCTGTGCCTTAATTTTCAATTTTCGTCTTTTTGCTGTGCGTTTCGTATTCTATGAAGAATTCCATCCTCGATCTTCAGGATGACGACTAAGTGCATCCACATGCTGCATAGACCTTCCCGAACGATGTACAACTTCACAGTCAAATTCCTGAACCATTATGGCCCACCTTGCTACTCTCGGGCAAAGATCCTTCTTATTCCTAGTTGCTTGAAATGCCTGGCAGTCAGTAACAATTTTAAACTTTATACCTAGTAGATAAACTCTCAATTTCTTTAGACACTTAACGATTGCTAAGACTTCGTGCTCATAACTTGTGTACTTCTTCTCAGCGGATGAAGCTTTGAAACTTAGATAGAAGACTGGATGCCATTTAAATTTATCATCTTTCTGCAGTAGTATACCTCCATATCCGGCGAAACTTGCATCTGTATGTAATTCAGTTTCGCAATCTGGATTAAATAGTTTGAGAACCGGTTCATGACATAACATTTGCTTAAGAGTTTCGAACGCAGTTAGTTGATCAGGGCCAAAAACGAATTGACTTCCTTTCAAAAAATTTCATTCGAAAATATTAAATTTTTTTTTTTTCACATTATTGCCGCCCCTAGCAATGTGCCGCCCTACGCCATGGCGTTGTTGGCGTAGGCGATAGTCCGGCCCTGTTCTCAAACCTAACCCACCCGAGGTTGTAAGAATCTTTTACCACAATTGTAGTGGTATGAGAACCAAACTCAACAATTTCTACATCGACTCTAAATCATGTCGCTATAATGTACTTGTACTGACCGAAACTCGGTTAAATGGTACATTCCTTAATGAAAAGATCTTGGACAGCAGCTGGACAATCCACAGGTGCGATAGAGGCTACAGTTCCACTGGTCTCACCAGAGGGGGTGGAGTCCTTATAGCAGTCAAAGACTCCTTAAACAGTGAATTGATCTCGACCAATTGTTCAAAATCTTTTGAACATGTCTTCATTCGAATCAAATCCGACCTGAAGGATATATTCATCGGCTCTATATCCCCCCAATTCCGACGAATCCAACTATGACGATCTATTGCATATTGTCGAGGAAGTTAACGGTAATGATGTCATATTTATCCTCGGCGATTTCAATCGACCGAATATCTCTTTCATCCCCGACGAGGAAGATAATAAATTACTTCCTATTAATGCAACTAATGCCGTCGATATTAAATTTATCGACACTCTTTACGGCAATGACCTTCACCAAATTATCTGGCAACCAAATTCTTGTGGTAAATGGCTAGACCTGATCTTCACCAATTCACACGAGGAGGTGAATACTCTACTCGTTTCTGATGAGGAAAACCTATTTTCGAACTCCATCCACCACTCCGCATGGATCCTCGAATTTAATTCATCAATCCCCAAGCATCGTGCAGCATATAACAATGCACTTGTTTACGATTTTAAGAACGCGGACCGGGACAGTATTGGTTTCAAATTATCCCTAGTCGACTGGGAACATAGGCTAACTAGCAATGATCTTGACGTGATAGTTTCATGCTTTTATTCTATCATTTTCAACACCATCGACAAATATGTACCCAAAATTATAAAACGGGATAGAGTGTCGGAACCATGGCTGGATAGAGATACTAGATCCCTACGTAATCAAAGAAATACATTATATAACATGATCAAAAATAACACATATGTAAACGAGCGATTGAACTCCGAATACATTAGACTAGCCTCAGAATTTGCTGGTAGGTCCCGCGAGGCCTACTCTGCTTATATTAATTCAGTTGGTGATAATATCATAAGTGATCCCAAAAAATTCTTTGATTACGTTAACATTAAACGGAAGACTTCTGGCTACCCATCAACAATGACGAATGGTAGAGCCCACACCTCATGCCCCCAAGTAATTTGTAGCATGTTTGCTGCTAGGTTTGCTGAAATGTATAGCCCCTTGTCCAGCGCAACACACGATGTAACTGACTCGCACACTGACACTTCCCTTATAACCGGTATATCCTTTCTGTTGATGAGATCATGGCGGGTCTGAACAATCTTGATATCAAAAAAGGTAATGGTCCCGACAATCTCCCTCCTATTTTCCTGCAGCGCTGCTCGCAACATATCGCGTTTCCTCTTTATCTCATCTTCAACAAATCTTTATCGTTAGGAAAGTTTCCCAAGCTGTGGAAGAAATCCTACCTAACGCCAATCTATAAATCCGGTGACAAGCACTCGGTAGACAACTATAGGGGCATTGCCATTTTATCATCAATTCCTAAGCTTTTTGAAAAACTTGTTCATGACAAGATTGCTCCTCTTATCGATCCATACCTAAACGAACAACAACATGGTTTTCGGAAAGGACGTTCAACAACTTCTAACCTTATGGTCCTTATCTCCGAATCGTTATGCGGTATGGAGAGCGGCCATCAATTGGATGCTGTGTACATTGATTTCAGCAAGGCCTTCGATCGAGTGGACCACGCCATCCTAATCGCGAAACTATTAAAGTTTGAAATATCAAGTTCTGCCCTGGAATGGTTATCTGAACGGAAGAACACAGGTTATCAGATTCCAAGGATTTCTATCTAATGAGATCGAAGTAACCTCTGGCGTTCCTCAGGGTAGTCATCTCGGTCCCCTACTCTTCAATATTTTCATCTCCGATCTTTCCGAAAAATTAGCAAATATTCCACATCTCTTTTACGCGGATGACCTCAAAATTTATAGTGTCATTAAGACCCAAACTGATGCTTCCTTCTTGCAGACAAAACTCAATGCCCTACACGACTGGTGCACCATGAACAAACTGCAACTTAACACCAGCAAATGTCATGCAATTACCTTCTCCCGCTTAAAAAACACACAGAACCATAACTATTATCTCAATGGCATAATGTTGAATCAGGTTGACCATATCGTAGATCTAGGCGTCGTCCTAGACAAAAAACTCAATTTCAACCTGCATTACGATAATATAATTGCCAGAGCCAACAAACTTCTTGGTTTCATCAAGAGGAGAGCCAAAGAATTTGGTAATTTATGGGTCACAAAAACACTCTTCTGTTCTTTAGTCCGCCCTATCCTGGAATATGCGTGTCCTATCTGGGATCCTATATTCCAAGTGAGCAGCAGGAGGATCGAATCCATTCAAAAGAGATTTCTTCTTTTTGCCCTGAGACATCTACACAACCCCTATGACTACCAAACCCTGCCGCACTACTTGGACAGGCTCAAAGTGCTTGATCTCATGCCGCTGTCTAGCAGGAGGAAACTGCTCATATCTTGCGTTGCCTTTGACGTCCTAAGTGGAAAGCTTAAAGTGCAGTTTCTGTCGACAGAATCAAATTGAATGATGTAGTCCGACACACACGACACACTAAACTACTTAGGGAATATCCACACCGCACCGATTACGCAAGGAACGAGCCCGTCAACAGATGCTGTATGGTTTTTAATAGCCATAGCTCCTCTTTCTCCCCTTCCCTCAACAAGGCATCCTATAAAAAAATACTCGAATCCCTACTAACATAATCTGACAATAGTAGGTTTTTAGTAGCTATCAGTAGTATATAAAAAAGACTGTACACTATGTTTTTAATAAGTATATGTATACCTAGTTTAAGTGTGCCTTGTTTGGCGAATTAATAAACAAATAAATAAATTAGAAGAAAAAAAATAATAATAATAAAAACAACAAAATAACCAAAATAATTAATATCTTATAAATAAGGAAAAGAAAAACAAGAAAGTCAAAAGTAAATTATGCCAATCTTAACTGCATAACCCATTCACTAGCTTTTTGAACATATCACGATTGATAGAAATAGCAATCCTCTATGATAAGGCATCTGTTAACAGGATCGACAATTTCATAATCAAGTTGATTCGACGTCACGTTGCTAGAGCGACAGAGAGCGACAATCCTCTTATTCGGGGAGCGTTCTACCCGAACTCTGAATATCACAAAGCAGCTTGTGAACGCGGGTTTATCCCCCCAGAAGCATTTATTTACCTAGATTCCAAAAAATTGGTTCAGGATGACTCGGGGTTGCCCCTCTTATATCACATGTATCGCAATGCATGTGATAAGCGAGTGCGTGCTATTGAGGAAAGCAGAGAAGTACAGGATCTCCTGAGGTTCAGCACGCGAATCCCAGGAAAAAATAAAAAAGAGGCCTCCAATGCCAGTAATTTGTACTGGTGGCTGGAGGACCCCCCATAGTTGGATATTTGCCCTCTCTAATCAAATTATAGAATATTTTGGAATACATGCTAATTTTAAAAGATTAGCTTAGTACTTAGATAGGGTTTAGTTCTATTTTTTACTCTGTAATGAAGCTAGATTTAAGTAAGTCTAGGTTAGTGGTGCGAGCTTCCACGAGCTATTGTTATTTCTTGTAGCTCAAGCCCGTGGAAGCTCGTCGCCTGGACGGGGGTCACCCGAGAGAATTCAACTCTGCTGCCCCCCGCCCAGATAGGTTTCTTAGAGTTTAGTTAGTTTGTAGAATAGACTAAGTTAGCTTAAGCTTTATACAAAATAACTAATATAGCACCTAAGTTTTTGCCTTTTAAAATTTTTTCTTAGGATTAAAAATAATATATAATATGAAAATAAAGAAAAAAAAATAAATTTTAGCCGAAAGGCATAAGTAACATTAAGATATAGATTAATTTAGAGTGCCTGCTGAGGGCCAGTAAGTTAGATAGATTAGAATAGGTTAGAATAATTAACTTTAAGCGTTTAGTTAAATTTATATTAGGATAGTCGTTAAGTCAAATAAACGCTTTTTAAAAACTAAAAAAAAAAAGAAATATCAATACTGTCATAGACATTATTGAAAGCACTAAAACAGTGAGCGATAGGATCATGCTGGCCATAGCAGGTTCTATGAAAAGGAAGACGTAAAAAATTATATCTTAAAGACGTACCAGGAACATGAATATTAGATAAGGTAAGAAGTTCAGCCGAGCGAATCTTACAACATAAAACATCCCTGACAAACATAATACAACAAACTTTCCTTCTTGACTCCAACGTTTGAAGGCCAAGAAGAAGGCATCTGGAAAAATAGGAAGGAGAATGATTCCAACGAGAAGCGAGTAAAATTTTTTTGAATGGACTCAATACGCTTAATATGAATCGCTAAATACGGACACCAAACAGCAAAAGCATATTCTAAAACAGAACGAACAAGCGACACATAAAGAATCTTTAGCGTATAACAATCACGAAATTCGGTGGCATTCCTTTTAATAAAACCAAGCAGTTTATAGGCTATAGACATAACATAATCAATATGAAGGTTACACTCAAGTTTTGAATCAAAAACAACGCCCAGATCTTTAATAAAAGATGGATGCGCAATCGTGACATTGTCAATAATATATTCAAAACAAAATGGATTACTAATTCGATGGAAAGAGAAGCTATTACACTTTTTTTTTATATATGAAAAATGAAAAACACTTGGTCGGATTTAAGGATAAATCATTATTAGCACACCAAACAGTAAATCTATCAACATCAGATTGCATTTGAAGGCAATCCTGATAACTTGCGATCGATTTATAAATTTTAAGGTCATCAGCATATAAAAGACATTCTGAAAATTTAAAAATACTTACAATATCATTAATAAAAATTAGGAATAGAAGTGGGCCCAAATGACTTCCTTGGGGTAGACCGAAGTTAACATATATCAAGCGAGATTCAAACGAATCAATTTTAACACGCTGTTTCCTGTTGGAGAGATAGGAGTCCATCCATCTTAAAAGAGATGAATGAATGCCAAAGGAAAAAAGTTTCTTTTTAAGAAGTGAGAGATTAACACGACCGAAGGCCTTAACAAAATCCGTATATACAACATCAGTCTCGTTGATGACAAAATTTTTAAAAAGAATTAAATTTGTAGAAGACGATTTACCAGATACAAAAACATGTTGCTGATGACAAATCTCTTCTTTGATATGAAAATAAATTTTATCTTTGACTAAGCTTTCAAAAAACTTGGGTAATGGCAAGAGCTTAGCAATGCCTCTATAATTTTTAATTAAATCACGTGGACCAGCCTTATGTAATGGTTTGATGAATGAGAACTCCCACTGATCTAAAAAGCAGCCTATTCTTAAGGAAAAATTATAGTTAAAGCGGGAGCGAGTGAAATGCAACATTTTTTCAAAAGATAATTTGAAATTATATCATATCCATGGAAAGTATCATCATTTAAAGAACTCAAAGCAGTCCCGATTTCTTCTGTTATGAACTACAAAGAGCCCAGGTCAACAGCTGATTCGGGGAATTTTTATAATTTAATTGAGAGCTGCATATGGTAAAGTTAGACTCAAAATAGTCCGCAAACAATTCGCATGTTGACTCAAGATTCCAAGAAGAAACACTATTAAGGACCACTTTTAAAGGAAACCCCGAAGACAAAGGCTTATTATTAACAAAGGACCAAAAAGCCTTACTATTTTTTTAAATCTTAGATTCACATTCCCAGATGTATTGCTTAAATAGGTATTTATGTAGAAAATCAAATTCACGTTGCAGACGCCTAAAAATAGATTCATTCACCTGATTAGAAACACTTTTGAATGCTTTGTGTGCTTTATTTTTTGCATTTTTAAATCTAAGCAATGATTACTAGTCATCTTGTTTTTAAAAGGAATAAACATGTTAACGCCAGCATGAACAATATTTAAAAAAGTTAAATACACCGAGTTTAAATCGTTTGTTCGCAAGTCAAGAACATCAAGCCATTGAATGGAGGAAAAGTAATCATTAAGCTTGGCATAATCGCCCTTATAAAAGTCAATAGATTTTAAATTAGTCACACTAAAATCAGCAAAAACAAGTAAATTAATATCTATTACTATAGGTATATGAAAAGAATCAGGTTTAACAAAAGGATCAGAAACTTCAGTTACATTAGCAATCAAGTCAACACTTACAAATAATAAATCTAAATTCTTATTTAAGAAATTTCTAACATTATTGATTTGAGGTAAATCGCAACTAAGCATAGAATCAATTAAAACTCGTTCAGCCTCCTGGATGATGTGCATAGGAATAAGACATAATTCGTCCTCATTCCAAATCCATTCTATATTCGGCAAGTTATAGTCACCCAGACAACACAAAAAGTCATCTGCATGAATTGTATTGTAAAGTTTCTTGATATTATTAGAATGTATTTCGTATAGAAGCAGTGAACTAGCAGGCGGTATATAGCTTACGCAAAAATTAACTTTCCTCGACCCAAAAGTGAAGACTTCTCTGTTCAACTATACCATCATCGTTAGACAAAGGAATAAGACGAGATTGGATTGTAGCTTTGACCGCAATTAAAACGCCGCCACCACGGGATAAACCTGTAGAAAGAGAGCATCTGTTCTTGCGATACACAGTATATTTCCTCTCGTCAAAGAATTCGGAAGTAGGAATGTTAACAGCAAGCCACGTTTCAGTTAACACAATAATATCGAAGTCACATCCGAAGGTAGCCAAATAGATGTCAGACACTTTGGTGCGCATGCCACGAATATTCTGGTAATAGCAGGAAAAAGTAGTGTTGGCTAAGCGTCTATCGCCATAGTGACCCACATTTTGTACTTTGGAGAAATTAAGTTGCATATTTTGGATTAAAGGTCGATTCGCACTATACGGAACGTCAACGTCACGTCACGGAACGGCAACGTCACGTCAAAATATTCTTCAATGAGTTTTGCACTACACGTTCACATATATAGGCAACGTCACGGACCGTCAACGTAACGGCACGTCAAGATTAGTTTCAAACTATATTTTGACGTGCCGTGCCTTGACGTGACTGATCTATTCTGTTGAATGCGAACGTAGTAACGGCAGCATTTCGAATTTTTTAAATAATAATCTTTTTTTGAAGAAACTAATTCATCATGGAAGATGAAAAATTGATTGAAAAGGTTCGGCGATAGGAGAAGCTGTATGATCTTTCGCAGAAAAGGTATAGTGACAATACTCACAAAGAGAAAATTTGGTCAAATATTGTCAAAGAATTAAATACACCAGGGGCCTTATTCTCAATTACAATATTGTGAGAATTTCTCTCGAAAATGCCAAAATGGTATTCTGTATTACAAATTGATTAAATTCTGCTCGAAACTGTAACTATATTGTTAGATTTTTACTCGAAAGCTCACGGATAATCGAGCAATTTATAACATTTTATGTATGGGGGAGACAATTGAAACCTCTTGCACTCATTTTCATTTCTTTCGGGGATATTCCTACTAAAGGAATGATATGATATGATATGATATGCAACGCCCACAACCAATGTAAATTCAAACAAGTTCTTCCTGCATATCATCATCAACTTCAAATCCCCAGGAATCAATATGTTCAATGTTATATGCTCAAACGGCAACACCAACACTATGCCCATCTCAAATTCAACTCTTCCGCGTCAGCACAAGAATTTTATGAAAGCTATCCCATCACACATTTAACCAATGAAATATAATTTATCATTTTTTTTTATCATTTAATTGCTAGCAAGAAGCTAGCGTGACCAGAAGGTCATTTTTTTGGTCTCGGCAATATTGCGATATAGACCCAGGTACAAAAAGTTTTTTAAAGAATTGTGACACATATGTTTAAAAAAGTTTAAAAGGCCTTTAAAGTCAAAAAACACAACACTAAGATCATAATCCCATGCACAAGGCCAAGGCAGAGGGGACGTCATCAGGAACAATAATAGTTAATTTATGTGCAAAAGTTTTCTTTTATGTTTATAGTTATAGTTTGATAGAAACACTTGTAGGAAGCACTAGCTTTTATGATTTGAAGTAGAGATTGTCCAGAAAAACTGGATTGTTGTCAAATTTGAAGCTTATGATGAAGAATTATGTAATCAGGAGATCCGGGATTATAGTTGCGTCGTTCACATAACAGCATGAAGGATTGTAAGTTAAATATAACTTTGATGATATCTTTGGTACGACACAAGACTGTATGTGCCTTGTCAGCTTGTTTTGGATGGTCCAGAAAACGACGAGTCCCTCTCTGGATGGGAGCGTTTTAGAGTTCCATTTTGACTAGTCATGTGATATGTAGTGTGGATTATAGAATAGGTTTATATATATAATAATGATAAGTGGCCAGGGTGAATTTTAAGCATTGAAAAAGAAGGTTCTGCGTGTGATCCTAGAGCTTCGTAAGAGCAACAGCAATAAAGATTTTAATTAAAGAAAACAAAAACTATTGGATTAATTTTGGGATTAGGGATGTGCACAGATATAGGTAAGAGTGATAACGAGTGAGTAACAGCGTTGTGAAATTAATTATTAAATCGAGATCTTGGTTTTTATCAAAAAATAAGCCAGAAGGAGGATATTTGAGATACTGAGAGGCGATAGAACATCCATCAGTAGGCTATTGGCATTTTTAAAGATAGGGAATAAGTTTCTGACAGACTGATATTTGAGGCAAGAAATAATCATATGTTCACTATTGTTTATTTTGTTGCATAAACGACATAAATTGTCAGGAATGACGTTCCAAGATGCAAGTCTTGCATCGTCAAATGTATGACCGGTTATGATTCTGTTGATCATTCTGTAAAGCCTAGGAGGTAGATTTACCTTATTGAACCATGGAATCATTGGGACAGATGGGACAATGGATGCGAAGAATCTACCTTTGATTTCGGACTCTCTTTGGTATTGTCTGTTCCATTTAATGAGTAATTTATTTTTTATGTTTAGGACTAGATCATCAAAGCTTAGTTTGTGAGAGAGTATCTCACCAAAATCTCTGGCTCTATCAGCTAATTTGTCTGCCATTTCATTTTCAGGAATACCACAATGTGATGGTACCCATAAAATACTTACAGAGTGGAAGTTTAGAGATTCTAATAGAATTGAGTTTACAAGGTTTGAACGCTTCCTCGTATCCAACACCTTGCAGCTGTTTAGGCTATCAGTAATGAGTACTATTTTCGAGTGATTCATGTGTTTAGCATGACTTAAAGCCATTTTTATAGCCAACAATTCAGCTGATAAGGTTGACATAAGCCAAAAGGATCTATAGATCTTATTTAGAGAGGAGTCACCAAAGTAAATTCCAATCCCTGTGATGTTATTTGAGATTGAGGCATCGGTAGCAATAATAAGTGAGTCACTAGGAAAGAGATTTCTTTTTTCCAGCATGAGATTAAGGATAAGGTTGTTAGGTATTTGACTTTTCTTGCCCAACCCATGTAGGAGAGATACATCTACCGAGATATTTGCGTTGATGGTAGGACAACGATCTCCGTTGTCATATAATTCATAGAGGTCAAGGTAAGTCGCAGTGACCTTTTCCAGTGGTGACTTAGGATTTTGGATGTTGAAATTATCAGGAATATTGTTTTCAATGTTTATGATCCTTGCAACCTCTTTGGCAGTAATAAGTTCAGCTCTTATGGCTGGAGGCATTTCATTGGCTAAGGCATAGATTACGTGGTTGGGAGTGGATTTGGTTAAGCCCAGACAATACCGAAGGTAGCCATTTGTAAGGGTATAAAATTTTTTTTCTAGGGTAATGAATTCGTTAAATGAAAGAGCTCTAGCATATTCCAATTTAGATCTTATAAGAGATCTAAAGAGTAACATTGATGTATTGGGAGAGGCACCGTATTTTTTCCTGCTTAGGATATTAATGATTCTGTAGTTAGAGTTTAAGGTGTCAACTGCTTCGTTTAATTGAATACTAGAGAGATTTTTTGTGAAGATCCACCCTACGAATTTAACTCTGGGGGAGCACTCCAAGCGTCCCATGTCCAATGAGAGGTTTAAAGTTTTGTTGCTACCAATTAACATGAATTTAGATTTTTCTGAGTTTATTAATATTTTCCTATTATTGGCAATACTGTTAAATTCATATAAGGCCAATTGAAGCTTAGACTCCAATAGTGGTACACTGTCATCACCAGCGATTAGGCAGAAATCATCCGCAAATTGGAAAAGTTTTACCCCCCATGAAGTTATATCGTGAAGTTTAGAAGTGTACATGTTGAATAGAATGGGACTGATGACACTACCCTGAGGAAGGCCGCCATTTACTAGTTTAGAGACACCTCCCAGGCTTATAGCACGATTGGAAAAGAATTTGGAGATCCAGTTTGTAAGGGGGAGAGGGATTTCAAATTCTAGTAAAGTAGTAAAAAGAATTCCCAGGTCAACCCTATCGTAGGCACTGTCCAGATCCAGAACAACCAGGGCTGTGTTTTTAAATGTCTGTCTATAGTTTTGAATACTTTGTTGGATCATAGCAAGGCAAGTGGTGGCAGATCTACCTTTGCGATAAGCAAAGGTATTACATGGTAATTTGGCTTCAATTATATTGATTATGATGTCTTTTATGAACATGTTCATAATTTTTAATGGAACTGATATTAAAGAAATGGGTCTGTAGCTAGATATAACTGTGGGGTCTTTTCCTGGTTTTAGGATGGGGGCAATTTTAATTTTTAACCATTCATTAGGGATTTTGCCCAAGTTGAAGATACTTTCCAGATGTTTGATAAAAGCTAATTTGCCACTATAAGAGAGACTTCGAATCATTTCGAATGTGAAACCATCCATTCCAGGAGATGAACTAGTTTTTTTGTGTTTTAGAGTTTTATCAAGATTAGATACAGACCATTCAATGAGGTTGTGAGCCTCTATTGGGTGAAGAGATGGATTGAAAGATGGAGTTATAACTTTGCTGCAAAGAAAATTTAAATAGTCGCTAGGTGAGACATGGTTGGAATAGAATTCATTTTTAGATTTGCCACCTTTCATGCGGTTGATTGTGTTCCAAAAGTTTTTGATATTAGTTTTATGACAAAGTTCTGTAATAAACTTGTTCCATGCAAGATTTTTTGATATTTTTTTTTCCCCTTATGAAGAGGGCATTAAGTTTATTGAGCATTATTAGATCAGCAGATTTACCATATTTATTGAATTTAGATAGAAATATCGATTTTAATCTATATAGAACGTTTAGTCTGTTATTCCACCAAGGTTTGGGGATAAAAGTTGAAGAATTAGGCTTGATTTTGATCGTAGCCTTAGAGATTGCTTTAGAGATTTCCGGAAGGATGGTATTTGGATCACTATGTTCCATGTCTAACTCCTTAAGAAGACTGAATAATTTATTTTTGGTTATTATTTTAGTGTAATTTTGACTGGGCTTATTTAAGCAAAGTTCATAAATGAGAGGAATGTGAGGGCTGCCACCAAAGGAAACTTGTTTATTTTTGGCTTTGATATTTATGTCATAAAAGTTAGTAAGAAATAAATCGATAACAGATTTAGTAGGATTTGTTGTTCTGGAAATGCAGGTAGGAAGGCCATTACTGTGGTTAGAAAAGCCAAAACTGGATATTATACCTCTCAGAATTTCACCTCTTCTATTAGAGATTGAATCCCCCCAGTCAATGCATCTGGCGTTAAAATCACCAGCTATTATAGCTCTTGGAAAGGTGCTAGCCTGATCAAATATCTTCAAGAGAGAATTTTTAAAGAATGTATCACTAACGTTACTTTTAGCATAAATAGAGAAAATTGTCAAGTTGGGTTTCAAATTTAATGTCGAAATAGCACAAGCATTAAGAAAGTTTTTGACTTTTTCGACTTTAAAAGTTATTGTTTTATGGATAGCAATGGCGGTACCACCGAAACCATCTTGTCTATCATTTCTGATTACATGAAAATTTTGAAGCTTTATTTGGTCTGTGGGCAAGAGCCAAGTTTCAGCAACAATTAAGATATCAACTTTATTTTGGTTGACAAAGAACTCAAGTTCATCTATGTTTTTGCGTAGACTTTGGATATTTATCTGCAAAATTTTTAGCATTTAAAAGTTTTTGCAGAGTTTGTTTCATTGCCCATTTTTTTGTTCAACCAATTTTCGAATAAGCTATCGAGGGTTAGATCTGAATTTTGGATATGTTTTAGTAACCCTTCGTTTTCTTTTGAAGCGTCTTCATAAACTTTGTGGTTTTCTCTCTTGAAGGTTTCAACCAGGGACTTGATTTTGTTTGTACTTGTTTTATTTAGAGGGGTATTTGATTTAATAGTTTTAAAAGGGTTAAAAGGTTTATTTATGCTTTTAAAAGAGGATGGATGTAAGGCACGGCTGTATAAAGGTTTTAGAGGAGCTTCTATGGTATTTCGTGAGATAATATTAATTCTTTTTAAATTCTTTTATTTAACTTGCACTGTTTGTCGTCAAAACTTGGAAGTTAAATTTGACCCACTTCCCGGTTTCGGATAGAGCTGAAATTTTGCATACACGTTTAGTTTGGATGACAATGCAATCTGGCCATTTTGTAAAAATATCAAGATAGCGGTTCCAAAATGGCGCCCGCTTTTATTTTACTCACACTGTTTGTCGTCAAATCTTGGAAGTTAAATTTGACCCACTTCCCGGTTTCGGATAGAGCTGAAATTTTGCATACACGTTTAGTTTGGATAACAATGCAATCTGGCCATTTTGTAAAAATATCATGATGGCGGTTCCAAAATGGCGCCCGATTTTTGAAATTGTGCTCCGCGGCCCTCTGACATGGGTATCAAATGAAAGGATATGACAGGTAGAACACAATAAGCTATGTGGCGTCATTCCAAATTCAAAATGGCGGCCAACATTTGCACTGTTTGTCGTCAAATCTTGGAAGTTAAATTTGACCCACTTCCCGGTTTCGGATAGAGCTGAAATTTTGCATACACGTTTAGTTTGGGTGACAATGCAATCTGGCCATTTTGTAAAAATATCAAGATGGCGGTTCCAAAATGGCGCCCGATTTTTGAAATTGTGCTCCGCGGCCCTCTGACATGGGTATTAAATGGAAGGATATGACAGGTAGAACACAATAAGCTATGTGGCGTCATTCCAAATTCAAAATGGCGGCCAACACTTACACTGTTTGTCGTCAAATCTTGGAAGTTAAATTTGACCCACTTCCCGATTTCGGATAGAGCTGAAATTTTGCATACACGTTTAGTTTGGATGACAATGCAATCTGGCCATTTTGTAAAAATATCAAGATGGCGGATCCAAAATGGCGCCCGATTTTTAAAATTGTGCTCCGCGTCCCTCTGACATGGGTATCAAATGAAAGGATATGACAGGTAGGACACAATAAGCTATGTGGCGTCATTCCAAATTCAAAATGGCGGCCAACACTAAATTGCGGAAAGCTTATAATAGACTAAAAAGTAGAAAATATAACCGATCAACTTCCAATTTTGCACACACTCGTAGTTCGGGTGGTTAATGTGTATGAATGATGAGATGAATAGTTGAGTTAAGGGTGAGTTGATAATAAAGAAGCAATACACGTTACAAAAAATCACAAACAAACACAGAGATGCTGCTGTCAACTAAATTCAACTACTCAAATACTGAACTCATGTCCGTATGCATAATTTCAACTAAACCCAGGTAGCAGAGCTGAGTCGAGTTTAGTCAACCTTAACCCAACTCGACTCCCGTTTACATGTAGTTAGACTTGGGTTCAACTTGAGTTCAACTCATCATGTATAAGTACTAAATGCAATCTGACCTTTTTGTAAAAAAATCAAGAAGACGGTTCCGAGATGGCGGCCGTTTTTGCAATTATGTTCCACCGAGCCCACGACATGGGTATCAAATGAATACAGTAAACTGTGTGACGTAATTTTAAATCTAATAGAATTGCCATCATAAAATGGCGGAATACATATAATAAACTAAAAAGTAGAAAATAAAATAAATGGTTAAAAAAATTTTTTAAAAAAAATTCTTTACATTAACTAAAAAATGTACTGAAAAGTAAAAAATAAAAAATATTTTAAAGAAAGCGTGAAATTTCAATTTTAATGAAAAAGTTAATTAAAAGAATGGCGCATTTTTCATCAAAAAATTTTGTTAGAATTTGAAATTAACAAAGCAAAAAATTGAGGGTTATTGTAAATCTCACGCGATTTACAGTTATATTTTCAATTTTTGATGAAAAATGCGCCATTCTTTTAATTAACTTTTTCATTAAAATTGAAATTTCACGCTTTCTTTAAAATATTTTTTATTTTTTACTTTTCAGTACATTTTTTAGTTAATGTAAAGAATTTTTTTTAAAAAATTTTTTTAACCATTTATTTTTTTTAGGGCTGGTTACTTTACCAGAATTTATGTGATAGGCTCGACCAGCTTCCTTTCTGGAGAGGTGACCACGACGCATGATCTTAACAATGTTGAATTCTTTTAGCCAAGAATGGCAAGTTCTGTCATAACTGCCGTGGTTTCCACCACAGTTTACACACCTTTCTGTTTTCTTACAGTCTTTGCCCAAATCACATCCATTTTCCCCACATCTCTGGCAGATTTTTTGTTTAGATTTACAGTAATATTCACGGTGTCCGAACCTCTGACACCTGAAACACCTCTGCGGTGAAGGGACAAATTTTGATGTTTTAAAGGCCATATAGTGAAGTTTCAGTTCATTTGGGGTTTTTTTTCCCGCTACAAAGACTTTTATCATGTTGGTATTCATGAAACTTGGTTTACCATCTATGAATTTCTTACGCCTGACTCTAAAAACCTTTTTTATTTTCCATGCAGGATTGCCAATGGTTAAAGCATTGAAAAGTTCATTCTCATTATAGGAATTGTCAATCCCATGTAATAAGACTGGAGTGGCAATTGCATTAAGAGGTATGTACACTCTTATATTCAGGTTTTCAGGATGTTTTTTGAGAAAGGAATTAGCACTCTCAGCAGTGGTAAAATTTATTTTTCCTTTGTTGGCAGATAGTTTGATAATTTGTTCTATTTGATTTAAATTAGAATTTAGAGCCTTCCCTACTTCCAAAGGATTTAGAGTTTTTTCAGGACTATTGTTTATGAAATAGACAGTAAAAGGTCCGACATCATCTGTGGTATAGCCAAAAAAGTTATTTAGAGAATTTGAGTTTGTAATATGGCTTTCTGGGTTTGGAATTTGGTTATCTTTGTTTAAACGCGAGTTCTCTCCCTCCTCATTCGGGTTAGGATCAACATTTTTTTGCTCGACACTTATAGATGAAGTTGAAACTCCAGAATTGGTGTTCATAGATTGTAGGTTTGTTTTTGATGAGATCAGGGTTTTTGAGTCAATAACATTGATTTTCTCAAGTTTGCTTTTTGCTAAGCATACAGTACTGTCCTTGTCTGAGGATCTGCTTCCCAATCTGGTGGACGTTCTTTTGCCCGTAATAGCTTTTGAAGATTTAGATTTATCAGAGCCATCCCTAATGCCACCTTGTGTCGTGTTTAATAACATGTCGGAGATAAGAAGATTTAGAATTAGGAAAGAAGCAATTGCAGTGAAAGCCGGGGTTATTTATGAATCGGGGGAATCTAAAGGATTAATTAAGGATGAAAAAATATAAATAGTGAGTTTGTAGGAATAGAAAGTGTTTAGGTGAGGGGACAGGAAGAGGGAAAAGAAGTTTATAACATGAGAGATAGTTTTTTCTAAAAATCCGACATAAAGGGATGGAATGCCTAAAAATGGTAATTTTCACTATATGATCAAAGGAGTTGAGTAATATTTAGGGATATGACTAAAAAGTCATAAGAAAAACTTAGATTAAATAGCTCAAGTTTTGAGGGTAGATTATGAATCCCAAGGAATCTTCAGGGAGTGAATTGAAATTATAAAAATGGTTGTGTCTTATACGTTGATATATATGGAATCAGAAATGAGGACTTTATCGTATTGAAGTTCAAAATATCTTTGATTCTATTTTTCTATATTACTAAAGCGAGCTGTATAGGATACAGTTTAGGAAAAATAGAGATTGACTAGATATAGTCAAGATAATCGATAGCATGGAGAAGGGATGCTTTGGAAGTAGTGTGGAGATTGTTTATACGTATAATATAGGGAGAGGAATATGATCCACAGGGAAAAATTAAATGAAAAAACTAAGTTGATGATTGAAAACGAGTGCAATTCTGTGCACTTGAATGATCTAAAGACAAAGCTAAAACAACTTAATTTGAAAATTTTAAATCTTGCACTGTAATACCTGTAAATTTCCAGGGAGTGAGTTTACTTTCATAAAATATTATATCTTATATATTGATATAAACAAACTCAGAACAAGGACTGAATCATATTCAAATTCGACATTTCATTAATTATGTTATCATATTTTAATAGGCAAGCTGAATCGAGTATTTTTTAAGATAATTTGGGTTAGGACTGTGGGCAGAGTCAAGATTTACGATAGAATAGAGAATAGGATGCTTCTGAAGTAGAGTGGAGGTTATTGAAATCAAAATGAGGGGTAGGATGTCACCCAGGGGGAAAGGAGAAAAAAAAAACTTTAATGTAATAACTTGTTAATGATTATTCGATTGCAAATTTTTGCGCTTTGATGGTTCTGAAATAAACACCAACGATGACTATCTTATAAAAGTTCGAATCTCACACTAAGGCAATTCAAAGATACTGGGAAAATTTAAAAATAAAGGAAGGCTTTTTTTGGGGGCGAATTTGTAGGGAGTAAAATAAATTAAATTTGGGAAGTTCAATACAGATGGACCTGAGAAGTGAGAAAGATTCTAACAATTTAATTTTTGTTGCCTGCTCATCATCAAGGAGAGAAAGAATATTATTATAAATGTCCCTATTTACTACAGAGGCGCAGAAGGCCAGAGACTCCGGCACACGTAGACTAGTGCAATGATCTGATGGATTAAGCGATTTTTTGACTAAAAGTTTAGGTGTTTAATTACACCTATATGAAATTTTGTAAAAGACAAAAATGGTCATAATATTACAAACCGTATGATCGATGAGAAAAGCAAAAATTTATAAAAAAAGGAAAAGATATAAAGGGCAACTAGGATGGGGATGCTATAATAGGCGTTTTGTAAAAGAATTTAAAATTTATTGAAATTTAAATAATAGCCGTATGTACGAAACAATGAGATCACACACAAAAACTCCAATTTGTTTTAAATAATAATTATATATTAAAAGTGTAAAAAAAGATAAGGGGCCATCCATAAATTACGTCACACGTTGGAGGGAGGGAGGGGGTCGGCGAAGTGTGACATTGTGTGACAAGGGGTGGGGGGGGTCTTAAATTTTGTTACGTCACATTTCAAAATCTAATATATCTAAATATAGTAATACTGCTCATTACGCAAAGGATACGTTCCGCAAAAACTCGCGTTAAAGCTGGTGACAGACACACGCGCAATGGCGGTTGTGTGATCTTAATTTTATTGAAAAATAATTTAAATAGAAATATATTTAATTTCGGAACTGCTGTTTTAGTTTAATAACTTCTAGATGCAAAATTGCACAATATGTGACGTCACACTAGGGAGGGGGGGTCTGCCAAATGTGACCAGCTGTGACAAGGACGGGGGGGGGGTCAAAATATCATGAAATTCGTGTGACGTAATTTATGGATGGCCCCTAAGATAGATATCAAGATCTATAGGTAAATTTAAAAGCACATTGCAATTTTATTAAAAAACACTAAAAGCACTTTTACCACAAAAGAATGATTAAAATTTTCAAGAATGTTACACATTTAGTTTATAAAGTGATTAATTAAACTTCTTTAGAAAAAATTGAATATACCGTTACCCAAACAAAGGCAGGCATGCATGAATAACAGTAATCTAGAAAAAATTGATAAAAAATTTGATAAATTAAAAAATCTAATACACTACAATTAGCGACCCTAATTATGATGATTTAAATTTATATAGATTTACGGCAATTTTGATTTAGAGTAATGAACACGAGGCCTAACCGTAACAAAGAAACAAAGGGGATAGGCCCACGCTAACTAAATTTAAGCTTGAAAATTTGAATTTATGAATTAAATTGAAAACCTTTATGATGAAAAGCACATGATGAATAATTTATAATAAAAAGTTAAATTAAAATTAAAGCAAAATATGTAAATTTTTAATAATATATAAAAAGTAAAAAGAAACAATTTCACCCAATATACAAAATGGCCGATATTTAGTTATCACAATTTATCACTAAAGGTTTTATCACGACTAGTCACTGTAGAATCCAGAGAGAGAATGGAAATATAATTTAATTTTTACTTTCTATATTAAACGAAGTGGACTTGTTTTAATTATATGTATTAAACAAACCATCAATTTTTGCTTAGCACTAATAGCGTCTCGAAAAGATGTGTTTTTTTAAATTTTATGTTCAATTTTTATTAAAAGTATATAAAACTGCTACTTCGACATTCTCTATCATTGCTAACTTGGTATTATTAAACTTTGGCATTCCAAATAATAATTTAAAATCACCAATGCGGAATAAAGGCAATACCATATCTCATTTTTTTAATCTGAACGCAAAATTTACGTTGACGTGACGTTTAAGTGCGAATTGAAAGCAAAATTGACGTGCCGTTGCCGTTCCGTGACGTTGACGTTCCGTATAGTGCGAATCGACCTTAAGTAGTCACTCCGACTGGCTGAGCACTGAAGTCTTTTGGTTGTTGATGATTATAAAAGGGACTTAATTCTAGCCCCAGTGGCCAAATGGATGCGTCCATAAACTTGCTTTAAAGTTCAGATGGAATTCCCATTTTAAAATTAATAAATTTCATGAAGGAGGTAGAAGTTTTCTGTCATTTTTCCAAAGTTTTAGTGATTCCCAAATATCCTCCTGGTGCGCCATTATGGCACTTCTCTAGAATTTGTCTTAGTCTAATGCGAGGGACTAGTAGCTGCACTCGATGAGAGGGACTGTCAATGGTTTCCCATTTGTATATTCCTCTTTCAATGTGCAAAGAATCCCATTGCGCCAAATAGGCCCCCAATGTTTCGCCTCAATGTGCGATATTCTTTCATTTAGACCTTTTCTCATATTCCTCCCATGCCAGAATGTGAGAAATAATAACGAATATGAAAATTTGATGTGGGTAAGGGCCACATCGACTCCCTATATTAATGCACTGGCTCTCCTGTTACAGTCGGTCTGTATCGGCTTACAGTTTTCAGCCACTTATTGCAGACAAAGTCATCCTTGATGACAGATTCTGCAATTTTGGGCTCTAATTTTTCCATTAATGAGTCCAGGGCTTCGATTCCTCCTTCCAACTAACCCCACTCCCCTTTCTGACGCTGTCTGCATTTTTCACAGCAAGTTGTAAGACTCCTATTCTATGAAGATCCCGCTATCATTCACTTTCGACAATTTCTTTCATGCGCCACTGTTCCAGCATCTTGCTGATTATTACATAAAAAATCATTGGACGTAAACTCGATTAAATTGATGATTCATGATGACATGATGATGACATTCATTTTCTTAAGCTATAGTAAAGGGAAACCTTCAAACATTATATTATAACAGCGGTAACGAATATTTCATTATAATTGAAATCATCTATATTTCTTATGTTTTAAATAAAAAAAATTACGTTAAATTAAGTTAAATATTATTTGTAAAAAATTAGACGTGAATAGAATTCACAGGACCTCTAATGAAATGTTCATAAAATGATTTAGTGTAGTCAACCATCTGATCTTGCATAGCTGGTGGTACAAAATTTGGATTACCCTGTCCACCTTCTACTGTTCCATTGACAGTATATCTCATAAAACTAGTCACAGTTGTTTCCGGAGGTATAATAGCCCCATCTTCGATTATGCAGCAATCTTTTAAGACCGATCGTCTTCCCTGAAATAATAATTAAGGTTTTTATTTAGAAATATAAAAAATAAGTATTGCCTTATTACATAAATATTTTCAGAATGAAAAGGCGAGAAAAGTATGATCCAGAAAAATATATTAGCTGCTTGATATATCAGAAAAAAAGCCAAAATTCGCAAAATTTCTCAATACGTGAAATTTATGAGTTTGTTTGATTTTTTCAGCTGTAATGGCGCTGTGGCTATGACTCTCCTAAAACCATATCTGGTCAAAGGATTGCTGAAGTCCAGTAGAGAGAATCCGTATCGAATGTGATGAAGTTTGACAGATTATCTATGTTTGTATTAATAGGTACTGGTGTAGATAAAAATTCGCCCGAGCTTTGTTTTTCATATGGGACCTGCAAAATTTCACTGTTTTTAGTTATTTTCCGTTGCTCGGGTGCCTTTGCTTTGAGTGAATCTTTCTTTAGTCTATTCAATATTTCAAAAATTGTATTTTTAATTTCAATAATTCGCTTATGTTTTTCTTCTTCGCTAAGTTGTTTATCGTCAAAGTGTAAATTGGCTAAAAGCAATGTCATGAGATCTTTAACATTCAAGTGTGAGGGTAGTGGTTTTTTTATTTTTATCGTAACACCCAATTCCTCTAAACGGAGTTCGAATATATCATGCTTCTTTTCACTACCTTTTTTCTCTTTATTTTCAGCTGTTTTTATGCTAGCCGTTGGATGTGTATAATTGTCTATTGTATTCTTCAAAACAGGATGTTTTCTATTCTTCCTAGGAACTTGACCAAATACATCATCAACAAAATCTTCAATTGATTCATAGTTCTTATATTTTAAAATAACGTTTTCTGAAGTCTTTTTTCCTTAATATATGTGCAATATGTATTCGTCTGGCTCCTGCTTATACTTTATTTCAGGGATAACTTCATTAAAGTGGACATCTTCTAACCGCTTCCACATTTTCGATTTAACATCATTCAAGTACATGGTATACCATGAAGGTGTAACTGCATTATTAAATGTTAATAAAAATGCTGAAAGGTTTATTTGTCCAGGTCTGTAACTAACTTGTTCAAGATTTTCTGGTGTCCATTCAAGTTTTACATTTTCATTTATTTTGATGCTAAGTATTTTAAAATCCTTTTGATGCTGATTTCTAGTTTCCTTTAACTGGTCATATTCACGCCTCACTCGTTTACGCACATTTCCCCCATTGTTGGAGATTGCATGTTTTGTTATTTCAAAATTTGGTAATGCAATTTCAGTTATTCCAACACGCCAGATCCCATGAAACTTGCATGGTTTCGCAAGTGCATTGGTAAAAGCCGATAGCGTATTTTCCGGGTAAAATTGCATAGAGTTATTACTTAAAAGACATATGTAAAAATCATTTTCTTTTATTTCTACTGGCATTGTTTACAATCTTTCCCAAGCAATGTCCGACGTACTTGTAGTTCTATCCTTTTTAGTCTTCAGACGCTCACTCTGTCTAACACCGAGCTTACGTAAAGGAAATGAAAGCATATTGACCAGATTCTAGCGGAGAGGGTATTAATATAGACTGTTTCTGGTTCGCTTTTTGTTTTTCACTTTGTTCTAATTCTTCTATATGTTCGCTAGCTTCATCGGAAGTCATAGCCGTAGGTACAGTATACTGCGTTACACCATCCTCAGCTGTGATTATTTTATAATCCTTTTCACGTGCATTAGGTGC
Organism: Thereva unica; assembly: GCA_949987705.1. Classification (NCBI taxonomy): domain Eukaryota; kingdom Metazoa; phylum Arthropoda; class Insecta; order Diptera; family Therevidae; genus Thereva; species Thereva unica. Next base: position 42,648,023 of record OX465285.1, read on the forward strand.
AGATGTTGTTCTTAGTAATTTTGGTGGTGGCCTTAGAATTTTTGCTATTCCGCTAGCTGATAATCATCTTTTGGCGGCTGGTGATAAAGATCTTCTTGGCGGGGTTATGTTATGTGCTTCTTCAAAGACTTCTTCTTCGCTTAGGAAATCCTTTGCTGGTGGTGGTGAAGTCTGTGTTAACACATCATCTTTAAATATAATTTTCGTTTGTGTGGTACTATCTCTTAAACTTTTTTGTTTGACATTATGTTCACGTGGCAAGTACAAATTTGTTTCTTTATCAAGGGTTCGTTTGGAGTTCCAATTGTGATTTAAAAATGAAATTAGTTGATTTCGATAGTTATACCATTTTTCTGAATCATTCATGTCTTTATTCTGTAGTATTTTATTCATTGCTCTCTCAAAAATGAATTGATTTGCAGTCATTTCAATTTCATCTTTAAGCTTATTGTAAACCTCTGGCGACAGAAGTAGCATCTTGTTAAGTCCATTATTTCTATGCATATTTTTCAATTAATGAGCCGATAACTCCTGATAGTACACTTCCTAATAAAACTGGTAAAAAACCTCCTCGTTGCACTAGTATTTTACGCTGTTTAGCAACAGATCTCTTTGCGCAAATCAATTTACGCATGTCCTTTTTATACCTACACAGTGAGTTGTAGATATTTCCATGCGGCATGTGGTTACCTTTTAAGGTGTTGAGTGTAATTTCACAAAGAGTTTTTATAACCTCAGGGTCAGCATTTTGTATGATGGACTTTCTCAGATTTGGTTTAGCCTTTTTAAGCACATATAGCATATGCTTGTTCTCCCTTAATCGTTTCATTCGTGACGCCATTCTTACCATTTAAAGAGTTTTGCGGGCAAAAACAGGTTACAAAGTGTTTATTAAATATATCAGTTCGAAATCTTAAGACGTGGTTAATGTCCTGAGTTAAATCAATTAGCAAATACCCGTAAGGCATTTGAGTTATCTCTTTATATATTCTCACAAGTTCTAAACTATTTTCTGGGTAAATTTGTCGAGCCAGATGTGTAAATTGACTTTTATCCCGAGGGTTTTTAAATACAACAAGATATTTACAATTGAGCGATATATCACGACTGAATTTTCCCTGATGGAATACGTTTTGTGTCACAAGAATTACTGAGAAATTACGATGATGAGACCCCTTAGTGAATAGTTCACAAACTTCTTTACTATATGCATTTAACATCATGTCATCTATAACAATCAACGTTGGTTCGTTTACGTGATTTACAAACTCCTCCGGTATAGCATTTAAATATTCAATATTTTGTAGTTTAATATCTGTTAGCAGTGCACCGTGTTCTGAATTACACCATATAATTCTAATTTGCGGTTGTATAAATACCTTATTAGTATTAAGAAGATTTTTTATAAATGTTGTTTTCCCGCATCCCGAAGGCCCCGCAACCATCATTGTAAACGGATGATTAAACCTGGTCATTCTTGTTTTGTATATAAACTGATCATTCAACCGCAGGTATTTATACATTCCGTACAATGAGCAGAAGGCAGATAAAATCAATGAACTGCATAAACCAGTGCGAAAAAGTTTTAAACGTCGACATGTCACTACCAAAGGTATAGATGATTTGTGGCAGGCAGACTTGGTCGAAATGGGTTCTTACTCATCAGAAAATCAGGGGTTTCGTTTTCTTCTCACTGTAATTGATACCTTTTCAAAGTATGCAAGGACACTGCCTTTAAAATCTAAAAAGGCATCAAAAGTTGTAAAAGCATTGCAGTCGATTTTTAATACAGGACGCATTCCAAGAAATTTACAAACCGATGATGGAAAAGAATTTTTTAATAAACCGTTTCGTCAACTGATAAAAGATTACGAAATAAACCATTATTCCAGCTACAGTACTTTGAAAGCCTCGATTGTAGAAAGATTTAACAGAACGTTGAAAAATATGATGTGGAAAGAATTCAGCATGAATGGCAATTATCACTGGATTAGCATGTTGACCAAGTTGACAGACGACTACAATACAACGAAACATCGTACGATTAAGATGAGACCTGTAGACGTTGGGCTGCATAACGAAAAACGTTTATTATCTGTGTATAAACAACCTTAAATAAAATCAAAGTCTAAATACAAAGCAGGTGATTTTGTCCGTATAAGGTATTCGAAAAAGGCTATACACCTAATTGGTCCACAGAGATATTTAAAATAAAAGAAGTTAAACCTGTTTACCCGACAACATATATTCTCGAAGATTACCAAGGAAATATAATTCAAGGTAGATTCTATGAACCAGAAATAGCTCCTGTGAAAAACCCTGATGTTTATTTAGTAGAAAAGGTTATAAAAAGACGCGGTAATCAAGTTCTAGTGAAGTGGCTTGGTTTTCCTTCAAAACACAATACTTGGATTAATATAAAAGACGTGATATAAAACCTGTTACACTCATTCAAAATGTTAAACTTGAAACAAGAATACGATCGTGTGAAAACATTCGATAATCTAGCAATAGACTTAGATACAGCAGACCAGCTAGCGAAAAGTGGATTTTTTTACACAAACATAAAAGACCGTGTTCAATGTTACTTTTGTTCTCTGCAGATAAATGCTATGAGTTGCACATCGGATGTAGATTTCGATCATAGACATCGTTCACCACACTGTATCTATGCTAATAGGATAGACGAATGCGGAAGATTCAAAGATCAGCTAGCACCACTTACGGAACAACCTAAATCAAAAATCATACTTTGTACATTCAACACTTTGAAATTTTTATCTGGTATTTTATTCGTTCTAGCAATTCATTATTATTTCCATGAGCAGATATGAGGAAGAAAATAAGTTTCAATGAAGACCCACAAATTAAATATATGGTAGTATGGAGTTTCGCATACAGACAAAGCAGGAAAGGACCATGGGAGCAGTATGCAGTGGATACATTTAGATTTAAAAACAGAATTTCACAACTGAGTGTAATAATAAATCCGGTTTTAGAGAGTAAAATAAAAATGTTTAACAAGTACCATATTGTTTTTATTATGATCACTCCCTAGTCGTTTTTCAGGTTTTGCTTTGAGCTCCTATAGGAACCAATGCTTGCATGCTTGCAGAGTGAAGGTTCCACCACAACGGCCCATTAGTGCGCAGAGGTAAATGACCACGCGTCAGCTTTGCAGTCATGCGCACTTTCCACTCTTGCTTTTTCTTCCACTCCACACCTGTCGAGTCCCCCAGACAAACTAAGCCCCTGCCGAGTCCCTCGCCGCACCTGCAAACCAAACTAGAGGCCGCCTGTCAATCAAAGTGACATAAACAAAGCCATCCGCGAGTGAACAGCTGCGAATCAAACTAGAGGCCGCCTGTCAATCAAAGTGACTTCGCTGAGGCCCCAGCCGACGACCCCGCCGCAGTCCCGCTGCAGCCCCGCCGAGCCCGCCCCTCCCGGTGAGCCAAGCCACCGACCGACCCGACCCAGTTCCCAGACTCGTCCACGGCCAAGGCCAATCACCTTGACCTACATTCCAGCGTGATTGATTGATGATGACAGGTGATTGATTGATGACCTTGACCTAGTGACCTAGTTCACATCCACAACCGACCCAATACCTACTTAAGGGGTACTCCTAAAGGGTTGAAACTATCCCTAAATCGGCCAAAGATGGCAAAAATTGTAAACATTTTTTTTTTCAAGTTTATGCTTCAAATTCGATTGTGGGCGTACTGTCAGGCAAAAATAAATTATTTTCAACCCTTAAGGGGTTAAAACTACCCCTACTATAATAAAAATAACTTATGTAATATAAAAAAATTGCAAATTTTTTTTTTGCTTTTTGTTTGAAATTTGGTTCAAAAGGTATAATCAGCAAATTAATTTTTTCAACTCTTAAGGGGGTAAAACTACCCCCACATTAAAATTGTAATTGGAACAAATTGAAATTTATTGTTTTGCATTAAAATTTTATATTTGATGAAATATTATTAAAACATTTGGAAAATTTTTATCCCTCTTGAAGGAGTTAAACCTTAGGGGTAAATTGAAAAAAAAAACTCTTTTCGCAGATTGTACCTAATTTAAATTATTTTAATGAATTGTTTGAATAAAAATTCTTTTTATTAGAAAATATAAATTGATAGATGTACATGTGTGTATGTTACGATGTAATACGTACGTATGTGTACATGTGTGTATGTACGATGCGGGACCTCGATTTTCGTGATCAGCGACCCCAAAAACCTTCAGGGTTCGATTTTCTTAATGGTGTTATTTTGGAACACCCCCCCCCCCCCTAGTTTTCAAAGAACTATATTGTAGGGGTAATTTTAACCCCTTAAGGGTTGAAAATAATTTATTTTTGCCTGACAGTACGTCCACAATCGAATTTGAAGCATAAACTTGAAGAAATTTTTTTTTACAATTTTTGCCATTTTTCGCCGATTAAGGGGTAGTTTCAACCCTTTAGGAGTACCCCCTACCATTAAGTTCGCCTTAATTTAGTATAAATCAACCACCTTCGCAAATAAATATTAAAAAAAGTGCATTTCATCGCATTAGTTTTCATTATTACTGAAATAATCGCGAAAACCCCCTAAAAAGGGGTGTTTTTTGCATTTTTAGGGGTGACGCCCTAATTTTAGGACCGCGGGACCTCGATTTTCGTGATCAGCGACCCCAAAAACGTTTACGGTTCGATTTTCTTAACGGTGTTATTTTGGAACACCATAACGCGCGTTTTGAATGGACTGTTTATACCGAAAAGATCTACTGGCGATCTTCTTGTGTGTTTGACCGAGCATCTACACCGAAGCATCCATAGTTCCGGTGAGTCTGGTCTGGTTGCTCTAGATATTTCCAAGGCTTTTGACAGAGTATGGCATCCCGCTCTGCTGTCTAAACTCCAAGCAATTGGTAATAATATTCTAATATTTATTAACGATCTGTTCTCAATCCCCTCCAACCCACTCCACAGTTTCGCCGACGACAGTACTCTGCGTTACTCTTACGCCAACGCTAGACAAGCAAGAATCGGGTCGAATTTAATGCATCAAAAACAAAGTACTGCCTTATCTCCACCAAAACCTGTACCGACTTTCCCTCTATTTTAGTGGACAAGGATAACCTAACACCTGACCCATCTCTTAACATCCTGGGAATGACTCTATCTAATGTTATGCAATGGAATGGTCACATATTCCAAATTGCCAAACAAGCGTATCAATGCCTCGGATTCCTTAAGAGTTGCAAGTTCCTCCTTCAGCCAGCTGCTCTAGCCACAATCTACAAGTCCTACATTCGACCCCACCTTGAATACAACTCGTATATCTGGACGGGCGCTCCTAAAACCACCTTGGCTTGGCTGGATAAGGTGCAAAATCGCGCCATCAAACTCATTGGTGATAGCACTCTTTGCTCCTCCATCGACCCTTCAAGCCTCCGTAGGAACGTAGCTGCACTCAGCAAGTTTTATCGCTATTATTACAGCGAATGCTGCACTGAAATAAAGAACCCCCTGCCTACACGGCAACTTTTTTCCCGCAACACAAGACTAGCCAACTCGGCTCACCCCTTCACCCTGCAGCCCTCCCCTTCACGCACATTACGGTTTAGCTGTTCGTTTATAAATAGAACAACTCGGTTGTGGAACTCTCTTCCGCAGTCGGTGTTTCCGAGCTCATATAACATCTCTGAGTTCAAACGCAAGGTTCATCGACACCTACTCATGCACACCCCAGACCCCTAACCTATCCTTTCTATTCTATCCTTCAGATCAAGCTTACTACTATACATTGCACCATTACCCGAACGACATGACGGACTAGTAGTACAAAGGGTGACTCCTAAGCTTCATCGTATCACAAAAAAAAAGAACAATAACTTGTACATTAAAAGGTTGAGCGGAAGTAAACACGCGTTAGTTTTAAGTAATTTAGATGATTTTAAAAAAATGAAGGCGATTCTAGAAAGGAAGAATACACAATTTTTCACTTTCACCACAAAAAGTGAAAAGGTGCAAAGCGTCCTTTTAAAAGGGCTTAATGCGGATGCTGATCCGCAAGAGCTCCTGAACGACCTACAGTCGTCAAATATAGATAATTTGAAATTTACAACCGTGAAACGTTTTAGTACGGCGCACTCACGTTCTTCTGAGAGGCAGCTGCCGATCTTTCTTGCTCAACTGACTCCCGACCGTCGACTGGACAATTTAAAATTAATTAAATATGTTAATTTCCACGTCGTCACATGGGAAAAAATAAATAAAAAAGCCGGTATCCTCCAATGCATGCGATGCCAAAGGTTCGGTCACGCCGCAGCTAACTGCCAAATGGCATTTTGATGCGTGAAACGTGACAATAACCACATTCAAGGCGAATGCCCTCTGGGAAAAGAAAAAGTCGCGGATAAAAACAAGATGTATTGTGTACTCTGCAAATCGAATGGACATCCTGTTAATTTTAAAGGATGCCCTAAATATGCAGAACTAAAGTAACGCATCAAAGTGCGAAAAGACCAGTTAGTGACTGAACAAACCAGAAAAACACAAATGTTCAAAAATTTCGTTGTCCCTCGAATGTCCTTCGCCCAAATGGCGACAGGAGCCCAGCCAACAAAACAACAAGCTCCAAAAGCTGCATCTGCGGCGAGCTCTGTAGACATTAAACTGAAGGCGGTTCCCTTGTCCATACAAGGGCAAATCGCGCAGCTCCAGCAAGGGCAAATCGCGCAACGAGCGAACAGCTCGTTTAGATCTATTATACTCTGCGTTCTTTTCGGCAGAAACTATCTTTGGGTAAACTGCCTTAATGGCTTTACCGAGGGAAGACACAATAAAGGTCATTGCGGTGAACGACAACTCGTTGATACGAAACGAGAGAAGGGCGAATCTACTAACCCTTTTGCAGAACCAATATCCGGATGTGCTTCTGGCTAGTGAAACTAAACTAAGCGAGAAGCACAAAATGGATTACAAAGATTATGTGGTAATTAGGCGGGATAGACCTAATTCCATACAAGGCGGAGGCCTACTAATACTAATAAAAACCTCTCTGAAATATAAAACCGTGTATGGCAGGATATAGAGAGGTTTCAAGTGTTAGAAGCGTGCGTTATATACATCCCTCTGTCTAGTGGCAGAAGGTTGTACATAATAGCCGCATACTCACCCCAAACTTCTCAATCGAGGAATTGAACTTGCTCTTTCAAACGCTTTAACTGGAGTCGAAACAAAACTTTTACTTACTGGCAGGTGATTTAAACGCACGCCATGCGGCCTGGGGAGACCAAACAGCTAACATAAGGGGCAACCAACTGAATGACTGGTTGGCCCGAAATAGAATCCAGCGGAAAGTTAACCTTCTCGCCACAGACATACCATCCTACCCATGCGGCGGGTCTTATCTGAATATATGTTTGCTAGACTCACGGGTGGGGCTACCAGGGATAAACACGACCGAGACGACAGTGCCATACGACAGTGACCACTAAGGACTTGAAATAACTGTACAAGTCCCTGACGATTCCATAGAACTTCTAGAATACTGCGAAGTGCACCCTTCTGCATACCAAAAGATGCACTGGCTAAGACTCGGGAAGGTTATGGAAAGGGCAATACGGAATAACAGACTCCTACCCCCAACGACCAGGATTTTAACTAACGATGAGATTCATTCATATCTCATAGATATGGACAATCTCATCATACAGACAATGGACAAGACTATAACAAGAACAAAGAAACAGGGCAGCACGGACTGCTACAGGAATGCAACGATCGACGCAGTACAAAAGCCGAATGTTGACGAGACTGAAAGCCATTCACCGCCAGTTCCGACTCCGAACGAGTCCGGAGATCGTTACTCTTAAATCGGTTATGGAAAATCTCCAACATCTTTTAAAACAACAATATTCACAGTCTGTGAATCTGTACTGGAACAACAAGATTCGTGCTATAAAATCAAATAGCGCGAGCATGTTTCCACAGATAAATAAAATCTTTAGGAGTAAAACACATAACCGACTAGGCAAGTTACGCACTCCTCGGACTCGGAAAAATGAGGAGCTACTAAAATCTGCTGGCATGGATCTGTAAGAAATCAGCCGCATCGACGACAATTATTGTATAGAGGACGAGCAGGAGAAGGTGGATTTTATGGGGGCCTACTATCAGGGAATCTGTTCGGTGAACATCAATGTTCGCGCGAATTTTGACCTTGAGAATAGGGCCTTACTGAACCATGAACGATTAGCTAATGAGATTGAAACTTGGAAATCGGAGAATCGATCAATAATCGAATTCAGTGAAGACTGCCCAGCGAATGACATTCCCACGGCCCAACTAAATTCTACCTTCATTAGGAAAATCGATCTCCTGTTAATATTTCGTCATCTAAACAATAGGAAGTCGTCTAGGCTGGATGGTGTTCCGAACATCGTCTTAAAGCATTTGCCCCTGGTGACTATAGACATATACACCTCATTGTTTAACAATGCGTTAAACAATGCACATTTCCCAGGACACTGGAAGATGGCAGTGGTGTACCCTATACCCAAGAAGTGTAAAGATAAAAGTAATCCTACTAATCTCCGGTCAATTAGTCTTCTTCCGAATATCAGTAAGGTGTTTGAAATAGTGATTAATAATTCGTTATCCAAATGGGCTGAAGAAAAAAAGGTAATCCCCGAGAACCAATTCGGATTCCGGGCAGGGCACGACACTATTCATGCCGTGTCGAAATTGGTATCAGACATACACTGGAATTTCATGAAAGGTCAGTGTACCGGAGCATGCCTGATCGATACAGTATGGATCGAAGGTCTTCTTTACAAACTGGTCAGACTCGGCATGACCGGACCTCAGCTAGACACGATTTATAATATGATTTCCAACAAGAAGTTCGTCGTTAAAAGTGGCAACTTCACATCAAGTAGAATCTTCGACATTAAAAATGGTCTGCAACAGGGAGCGGTGAACTCGCCGCTCTTATTTAATATCTTTACGAGTGACCTAACAAGTTCACTCCCTCGGCTTTAGCATACGCGGATGACCTGATTGTGTACAAGACGGGACCGAAGATTGGAGTTATCCAGACGCTCTTGCAACGTGACTTCGAAACCATCAAGCGCTATAGTGATGATTGGAAGTTGAAAATCAATTTTAGCAAATGCGAAACCACCCTTTTCCGGACTCCTTTAAACAGGGCTTCTCGCGATGTGCGAAGGAACTAGAAAACCCTCAAAATTTCGAATAATGCTGGACAATCATTGGAAAAGAAATTGGAAGTGAAATATCTTGGGATTTGGCTGGACCAATACTTATACATATTTCAATAGAAACATAAGTGCTGCTCTTGCCAAGGCAAAAAAGGCATTTCATATGACCAAAAGGCTTTTTATAGCAGACGCCTAAACCCACGGGTCAAAGTGATCTGCTATCAAGCCTTGGTCAGACCAATTTTAACATATGGTTGCCCAGTATGGTTCAACATATCCCCTTTTTATATGGAAAAGCTTCGGGTTTTCGAAATACAATGCTTAAGGGCGTGCTTAAGGTTATACGAAAGTAAATACGAACCGAAATTAATTTGCGGTACGAATGAATCTACCGATCATAGGATCCGTCTACTACGAATTCGCATTGCAAAGGGAGTACTGCCCTACGCAACTTAAAAATTCTTTCCAATGCTGGGAAAGCAGGCAACTTCATGCCAATATTTGACATTTTATAAGTGCGGTAATAAAGTTTGTGAGTTTTCTTTACAAAAATTAAATAATTTAATCGAAGTAAAATAAAAAATTATATAAAAATGATTATTGTCGAAGCGTTTTTCTCATCACAGTGAAGAAGAAAATCTTCAAAATGCGAAGATAATTCGAATCCTATGGAGCTCCCTGATGCAATATGAGTACACAGACTTTATTAGTTTCTTCATTACAATTATTTTCTGTTACAGCTTTATACAACTCTTTCGAATGTCAAAGCCGGAGTAATTGGATAAATATAATTCGACCAAAGGAAAATGAACATTTATTTTATAATAGAAAAGGATATCACAGCGTATTGTTTTTGTGTTGTAGCTTTTCCCCTGAAAAATTGTTTATTTATATAATCAATTAAATATGTAGTTATAAGAAAATATGAAAGATAAATTTACATTTTTTATTCCTAAAGTGTGCACTCACGAAATCGAAACATCAAATGCGACAGCTGCACAGCCATCGGGAAAAATTCCGTTTGTAATCGCATCACACCAATTCGAATTCGCATGGCATGATCACTTTTTTCGATTTTTGGATAATTTCATTTTCGAATCGCATTTCATGATAAGGCCCCAGGCTTCACTAAGTTTCACGCCAACAATTCCCTCTATGATAAGGCATTTGTTAATAGGAACGACAACTTCATAAGTTGATTCGAAAACATATTGCTAGAGCGATGGAGAGCGACAATCCTCTCATTCGGGGAGCGTTCTACCCAAACGCAAGGTACCACAAAACAGCTTGCGAGCGCGGATTTATTCCTCGAGACTATCTGGACTCAAAAAGATTGCTACAGGATAGATCGGGAGTGCCTCTCTTCTACCACATGTTTCGGTAGGGCATGTGACAAGCGATTGTAATAAACTTTAAATAACTTATTTTAAGTTTACCAGACGCAGCACATTGTCTGTCCAAACAAGGTCGAGGCCAAGGCGCCGGTGCAAGGTTGCAAGGTGGCATTCTTGTGTATGCAGATGCACAAGGGGTGTTAGGTTGCGACCTTGCTCGGACGCATGTGCCAACGACTTGCGACAGATAATTTCGCTGATCAGGGAATAATTTAGGAATTCATAAATATTTGCTGATTAGGTATTTATTAAGTACAATAGAATTTAATGTTAATAATCAGTGATTACTTTACTATTATTGTATTGGTAGCCAGAGGGCTGTATAAATAACCCAAGCAATTAAATAAACAAACAGTTGAGATACAGCAGTCAAGCCGTTAATTTTTTTATTCCAAATAGTCTTGAGATATTGCTTTCGAGCATCCTCAAGTGGAGTTAAAGCCGATATCTGGCTGCTCCAACAATAATTGAATGAAGTAACATCAAAGGTTCCTCATGGCGACCGTGAAGGACGAACATCCGATGACGGACAAAGCATTTGGGGAGCTGGACAAAGCACTTGGGACAATCTTCGCCCAAATCCAACAACTAAGGAAACACGAAGGAAGAACCAGGAACCCAGGCGTGAATACAAAAAATACATCAGAAGAAACTACAGCAAGCGGCCAGCAAAGTGGTCCACCAGCAGCAGTAAACTGCACGGTAACAAAAACTACGGCGGACGGCCCCGGCCCAATCAAGTTACGTATAAGCAGAGTTCCGGAACAAAAACCGAGGGACTCGCACTCTATATACCTAATAAACCAATTATACCATACATCCCAGAGCCGGTGACGAAAACAACAACAGTGGTACCTCTTTACATCCCGGGTCCACGTCGAATCACCATCGCTGAGTACAAAGAACGACAAGTACGACGAAAAGCAGAAAAGAACGTGGAAAAGAAAGAACACCACCGTGGAGGCAGAAAATTTAGACTAAAATTAGATGTAGAAAAATATAAAAAGCTTATAAATATAGCGGGTAGCGTAGCGTTAGTGAAAGAAATAAGTACGAAAAATTATTAAATTATGCTCTAGGTTGCTAATTCTGAACACCTATCTTCTTAAGTATGACAGCGCCACAAATATCTATGGTATCCAAAAAAGGTATCTCTCACGATAACCACGAAGAAGGACAGTCGACATATTATTGAAGAGCCACATTTAAAGTGAAAAGTCAATTCATTTGTTTTAAAATTATCTTAAAATAAATTGTTAAACGTTTTTTACTCGGACACTAGTTTTGTTTATTCAATTAATAAATACGCTTTTAACAAGTCAGAAGTGGGATTACCGCAGATTGAATCTTGTGACTTCTTACTTATGAGGTTAGGTATTCACGTTCAATCTAATTTTTTTGGGTGTTTAAATCTCTACGTGGACGATAGCCGACGAAAACGAAGGACCAAATTCCAATGGTAGTGACGCTGGAGATAATTTTCAAGAAAGCGATTTCTCGCCAAAGGGTACACACGGAAGCACCATGAGGAGCGCCCCCAATTTGGAGCAGCGAGAGTTGGACCTTTTGCGACGAGAGATAATCCTTTATCAACGTGAAATCGCATTGTTGACTCGCGAAAACAGCTCACTAGCAACGCACACCCCCACGAATTTGCAAAATAATATTAGCGATGATCGTTTTTTTAGCGCATCGGGAAATGTTAGTACCTTCGGAGACATCATAAGCATGAAGGAAACACTTGCCAAATTCGACCCATCAACAAAAGATGTAAGCACTAAACAATGGATTGACGCCGTAGACAATGTGAGGACAGTATACGGCTGGAACGATAAAACTACATTGTTCTTGGCAACGACTCGGTTAATTGGAGCTGCCCAGCGATGGTATCAGGCAGAACAATCTACGATAAACTCATGGACTCAGCTCAAAGATAAGATAACAGCTGCTTTCCCTTCATTTGTCGATGAAGCAGATGTACATTTTACATTGGTGAAAAGAAAAAAATTGCCTACCGAGTCAATAGAATATTATTTTTATGACATTTTATCAATTGCTAAACGTGACGGGCTGAGTGAGCAGGCAATCATAAAGTACGTGATAACTGGGCTTGACGATGCAACCCTTAAGCGAGTACTGTCATGTCAACGTTTCGACTCTTCGCAAACTTTGCTTTCGCACTTAAAGTGGCATGAAGCTACAGTGAAACTTAGTGGAAGTAATGATTTTAGCAAAACAAAAGTGCAAAAAATGGAACACCAAATTCCTCAGTCACCTAGGTCAAGTCCAATCAGCTGCTATAACTGCTGAGAACCAGGACACCTTTCTAGAGATTGCCCTAAAAGGCAACGACGCCCAAGGTGTGAAAAACGTATTATTGAAAGATTTATTTTTTTAGCTTTCATCGATATGGGAAGCGATGCTACAGTAATGAAAAATTTGTGTGCAAAATTATGCAAATTGCGAATAAACCCTTGCAACATGATACTCCACGGATTTGGAAAAGGTGGTTGCCGTGCAGAGGGAAAGGTCAACGTAAACATTCGTATAAATGATGTATCTGTTAACTTGGAAGCTTACGTCGTACCAGATGATGAGATGGAGTGTTCGGTCTTAATAGGACAAGACTTTTTTGTGTTGTCAAAGAATGGAAATCTCTGCATATAAAGAGTAGCAACACAAAACAAAACATTTCTTTTGGGGACATAGGCCACTATGGTCTTGAACGGACATTGGAGTTACTTCGCAAGGATTTTTGGTTCCCCAGGATGCGGAACTGCGTGAAAAGTTACTTGAAAGCTTGTATAGAGTGCGTATATCACAAACAGTGTTCAGGGAAATCCGATACCGAGGCTACCGATCCCGTTCCACACTCTTCATGTAGATCATCTGGGTCCTTTCCAGAAAACGACATCCGGTTTCACACACATACTAGGGATTATCGACGGTTTTATACGATACATTTTGTTAAAACCGGTAAGAAACACAATCACTGGACCCGTAACGAAAGCTTTAGAATAATTGGCTTTGCATTTCGGTACGCCAACGAGGATCATCACAGATAGAGGAGCTGCATTCTCCTCAAACGAATTCAGGCGTTATTGCTCCGAGAACGAGATCAGTCACTCCATGACTGCAGCACGAACCCCAAGAGGAAACGGACTAATTGAACGCTACAACCGTACGATTCTGTCAGCACTATCGGCGATGACTTCAAACGGCGAGAAATGGGACAAACAATTACGCGCAGTCCAATGGGGACTAAATTCCATCAAGAATTCAACTAGACAGAAGACCCCTTACGAGCTGGTATTTGGGTTTTCACCTCGAAACGCGATTGGTAACAAAGTTTTACTTGCCTTACATACTGATGATTCTTTCACAGGTGACGAAGAATTAGCCGAGGCCCGAGCAAGCGCCGAAACTAATATCCATCGGAAACAGATTTCGGAACGGAACGTTTTGACTCTCGCCATAAAAAGCCAACTACATACGAAGTCAACGATTTGGTTGTCATCGAGAGGCCAGCAGTATCAACTGGAGAATCCCGAAAACTCGACGCCAAATTCAAAGGCCCGTATATGGTGACGTCCCTCCTAGGAAATGACCGCTACGTTATCGAGGATATCCCAGGGCGCCAACGAACTCAACGAAAGTTCAGCTCCGTATACTCTTCCGATAAAATGAAGCCTTGGTGCTCAACATTTGACAAATGTCTAAATATCTATGGTATCCAAAAAAGGTATCTCTCACGATAACCACGAAGAAGGACAGTCGACATATTATTGAAGAGCCACATTTAAAGTCAAAAGTCAATTCATTTGTTTTAAAATTATCTTAAAATAAATTGTTAAACGTTTTTTACTCGGACACTAGTTTTGTTTATTCAATTAATAAATACGCTTTTAACATATGTATAGAAAATAAAAAAAAAAAAAAGTTGTTATTATTTATGTAAAACATGGGAAAAACAAATTCTAAAGCTAGCGATAACAATGGACAGGTAGTTAACAACGTTATAGTATTATAGTAGAAGACACTGTTTCAGTTGAAAACGAAAAGGTCGTAATATTATTATCAATATTGATTGCACTCAAGATTGCCGAACTTGTCTATGCCTTGTACAAAGACCATCGAAGAGGCCTAAGAAAGTGATATCTTAGCACGCCTGCACAAATCAATGTTAACTAATGGACGAAATAAAAGAAGAACTACAAACAATCCTAACAAATTTTAATAAAAGTAAAAATAGACCGTATACACAAAAAACTATACAAGAAAAGGAAGATCTTGTTAACAAACTCTTGGAGAAAGCCAAGGACTTTTGCAGGATAAAAACGGATGCTGAAACAGCCCTAAATCTAAAGACATCATACTTACAAATAAAGGAAATAGTCAAAAACATATTTATACACATAAAAGAACAAAGAGGAGACAAAAATGGCTTTCGACATAAAAACAGCAACATCAGTTCTACAACCTTACGATGGAAAGCAAGACAAGACTGAGCCTTTCATCGAGTCAATGGAACTCTTAGATGAACTAACGGCACCAGAACATAAGACGCTGATGATCAAATTTATAAAAACAAGGATTAGAGGAAAAGCAAAATACGTCATAGCCGAGGATATAAATTCAGTTACCCTCATAAGGAATAAACTAAAACAGAAATTTTCGGTAAAAATATCGTCCGATTGTTCACGTTAACTTCGACTGGTGTCGAAACACTTTTACATTCTTCCATACCAAATTGCATCAATACTTGCTTTGCGTATTTAGCCTGATGCATTGTGATCTGCTTCCTGTCTTCGCTTTGGTGAGAGTCGACAATGTTGAATCTTCCCTAAATCTTTCATTTCAAAACATTTACTTAGATGTTGCTTCATCTCACATACCCAGTTTTCGTCTCTCGATGCCAATAAGAGATCATCCACGTAAACAGCGATTATCAGGTATTGTCCGTCTCGATTTAAACTAAAAATGCAGGGATCCGAATCAATCCTTTTCATTCCTAACTGTTCTAACTCTTTAGAAAGTTTTTGGTGCCATTGCCTCCCCGCTTGCTTAAGTCCATACAATAATTTTTGTAAAAGACATACTTTACCACCTTTTTCTTTAAGCTCCGTAAGCCAGGATGTAGCAGTTATGTGAATATCATTATCGGTTGATTTCTTTAAAATTTCTTGTAGACTCTCTTGTAGTAATTCTGGCAATTCCATATATATTTCTTCTTCCAGTACACCGTTCAAATATGCTGTCGTGACATCCATCTGATGTACGACCCACTCCTTTTCTACAGCCAGAGCCATTATCATTCTGATAGATTTTAATGGTACAACGGGGGAGAACGTCTCCTCATAATCAATTCCCTTCTTCTGTGCGCAGCCCTTTGCTACTAGTCTTGCCTTCCTTCGTTCGATTAAATTATCTTTCAATTTCGTCGTGAACACAAATCTGTTACCTATTACGTTGTGATGATTCGGACGGCTTACTATCTTCCATGTTTTGTTCTTAACATGCGCTGACATTTCTTCATGGATAGCTTTTCTCCATTCAGTGGCTTCCTTGCAACATAAAGCTTCCCGTATATTCTCAGGAGTGCTGATCACGAGATTAGCTGACTCGTATTCTAGGTCAGAATCCTCCTTCTCACACGACAATGATGACCCTGCTTCCTTGAGACGGTTTTGGCGCATCTTTCGGGGCCTTCCTCTTTTCCCTGTTCTTAAGATTCGTGGTCTGCCTCTACCAAATTTTGGTTTTTCTGGGTTTGGAATGTTTTGACCTTCAGGTTCATTCTTCTGGTCGTTTTTATTATTTAATGTAATTTCTAAGTTTGGAACCTGATTTCGACCGTAAACTTCTTTGTCTAAAAATTCTTCATATTTAGTATCCTTAACAAAATTATCTACAAACTTGACATCACGACTAATAATTATTTTGTTTCCTTCAGTCGACCATAGTCTATATGCCTTCGATTCTTTGGAGTATCCTAAAAATATACATTCCGTCGATCGTTTGTCAAATTTTCCTCTTTGTGGGTTTTTCGTTAATGCATTATGCCCTCATGCCAAAAATTTGTAAGTGTTGTAGATTCGGTTTCTTTCCTTTTCAAATTTCGTATGGGGTTTGTCCCTTAATTGACTTGCTCGAGCATCTGTTCCTGATATAACAGATCGTGTTAATTGCTTCAGCCCAAAACATACTAGGTAAGTTTGCTCTCAACATCAAACTTCTCGCCATTTCTACCAAAATGCGATTTTTTCTTTCGGCCACACCATTCTGTTGAGACGTATATGGCGCTGTAAGTCTTCGCTTTATTCCGTTTTCAGCAAGAAATGTGTCAAAAGAACTGTTGCAGTACTCCAGTCCGTTGTCAGACTGTAGACATTTGATCTGCCTTCCAGTTTGTTTTTCAACTAGGGATTTATATTCCCTAAATGCTTCGAAAACTTCACTTTTATGTTTGAGGAAATACACTTCGCACCATCTCGACTTGTCATCAATAAAGGTAACATAATATTTTGCGTTACCAATTGATGCGTGCCGCATTGGACCACAAACATCGCTGTGTATTATTTCTAACAAATCTGTAGTTCTTTCATTTATTTTTTTAGGAAATGGTAATCGTGTTTGTTTCGCTTGTATACACGTTTCACATGTCTGAATGACTTCATTACCTTTTAAATGCATGCCCCTCACTTTCTCATTTTTAATCATAAACAAAAGTGACGACATATTAAGGTGTCCTAGCTTCTCATGCCATTTCATTATTTCTGATTGATAATTATTCTGCATGAAGTATACTCTATCTTTATCTTTACGCAAAAAATATAAATCGCCCTGCCTACCAGCTATCGCTACCGTCTTTCCAGATTGTGTCATAATTTTCGCGTTTTCTTTAGTAAATAACACATCGTATCCCTTATTAGTGATTTTTGACACAGACAGCAAATTGGTTCTCAAATCGGATACATACATCACATCTGTCAACTTGACTAGGTTGATTTTCTTACCATTATACGTGCGCACATTCATTTCTCCAATACCTTTTATTTCCACGGATTCTCCATTGGCTAAATTTAACGGTTTAGTTATTTTAGTTATGCTATCAAAATTATCTCCTAAAGCCGCCATATGAGATGTACACCCGCTGTCAAGACACCAATTACTATCAGCGCTGCAAGTATTCTGCATGAAGGCGAACTCCTCCCGCTTTTCCGCAGATGGCTCTACACATACTCTTGTGCTTTCTGTTCATTTGTTTGGTAGAATTGACCGACATTCAAATGCTTTGTGGCCAATCTTTCTGCATCGATGACATTTAAATGGAAATCTTTCTTTCTGTCGATATGATGCTTCCTTTTTATATGAGTTTTCGTTCTTTTCCTTCTTGCTTACAAATAGCGCCTTCGTAGTGTCACCACCTTGTGACTTTCTTGCGTCACATTCTTCAATAATTTTTACCTAAGTGCTTCAGGGTTTGGCAACTCATCTCTTGATTCAATGGCACACCTAAAATTTTCAAAAGAGTGAGGAAGACTATATAACAACATTACCGAAAGTAAATCGTTATTGATTCGTATTCCCATATCCGCTAATTTGTCGATTACATCAAAAAAATCTGCCAGATGCGTTAATAAATCCATACCATCCTATAACTTGCATAGTATCAATTTCTTGAGCAATGTAGCTTTCCTTGCAGGTCCCTTGGACTGATATATGGAGTGAAGCTTGACCCACACCTCATTAGATGTTATGCAGTTTTTAACCTGCTTCAATTCCGATGGACTTATTGACAAAATTAAATCCGACCGCGCCTTCCTGTCTGCTTCTTCCCACTCGATTATCCCCTTCTGGGACTCTTCTGCTCCCGCGATGAAATTGGGGCATTTATTTTTTCCACATACGTAGTTCCACGTATCATTCTTTATCAGCAGTGCCTCCATTTGAATCTTCCAGGTATCAAAATTGCATTTTCCTAACGCTTCAATTCTTGTCGTTATGTTACTCATTTTTATTATATTTAAAAGCTTTTTTTTCTTTAATGAGTTTAATATAATAATTTTTTTTTAGTTGGCACTTGGGCCCATAACCTTTGTTGAAAAATAAAAAACTCGAGAGCGTAGGTGGAATTAACGACAGATAATTTATTTTAATTAATTAACAAAATTAGCAATTCAAGCTGATGTAAATAGATCATAAACTAGGAAACAGACAACTCAATTATTACATCTACAGTAGCAGGGGATGAGTGTTTTTAATGCTAATTTCGTAACAACAGATCTTATGTCTGGATTTCACCAAATACCACTAGAGCAAACGTCACGAAAATTCACTGCATTCTCAACTACTAAAGGTCATTATCAACTACTAAAGGTCATTATCAATACACTAGACTACCTTTTGGACTTTTGAAAAAATTGACCGTGTAGCCCCCGGGTTAAAGAATTTAGTAGCAGTATTCAATAGGTTAAGAGAAAGAAACCTAAAACTAAATCCAGAAAAATGCTAATTCTTCCAAACAGAGGTCACTTATTTAGGCCACCAAATAACATCGCATGGTATTAAACCAGACAGCTCGAAATACGAAGTTATTCAAAATTACCCGACACCCTAAAACGCAGACGATGTTAGACGATTTGTAGCATTTTGTAATTACTGTCGTCGTTTCGTCCCAAATTTTGCAGAAATTGCACTTCCACTAAACAAACTGCTCCGAAAAAATACTAAATTCGTGTGGTCAGAACCACAAAAGAAAGCCTTTGAAGAGCTAAGATCTATTTTAATGTCTCCCACGATATTACAATACCCAGACTACAAGAATCAATTCATAATTTCAACCGACGCCTCAAACGCTGCATGTGGAGCAATCCTATCACAAAATATAAATGGAAAAGACCTCCCGATCGCGTACGCAAGCAAGACATTTACACAAGGTGAAAAGAACAAAACAACCATAGAAAAGGAATTAATTGCCATACATTGGGCAATTGACTTATTTCAGACCCTACGTATACGGCAGAAAGTTCGTAGTTCGAACAGACCATAGGCCACTAGTATATTTATTCAGCATGAAAAATCCATCCTCAAAGCTCACAAGAATGAGACTGGATTTGGAAGAATTCGACTTTGTAATTCAATACATCAAAGGTAAAGAAAACTCCGGACCAGATGCGCTATCAAAAATACAGGTCGATATAGAAGATCTAAAAGAAGTTAATATTCGTCAAGTCAAAACCCGCGCAATGGCAAAACAAGAAAACAAAAATGATACAAGTACTACAGAGGACGACAGAACAGAAGACTCGCAACCTGATCAATTGCGAATCCTGGAAGTGCCCTCTCCAACTAAAGTAACACAACTACCGGAACTAAAGTTTAAAATAATTAATGTCGACAACAATAAAGTAAATATGGAAATAAAATTAGTGCACAAAAACAGTATAACATATAAGCGATATATAAACATGGCCAACAACCAATCAGTGAAACCAGCACTAGAGCAGGTATTCTCAATATTGGAAAATTACTTAAGCAAAAAATCTCAGACCAAGACTTTGAGACTTTCCGCGGAAAGCGAAATATTTAAGATAATAAACATAACTACATTTAAAATCCTAGGTAATAAAGAATTGAAGAACTTAAGAATCAAAATATATACGCCACAAATGCTTAAATGAATACCTCCGATATTTCGTCAATGACAACAGAGACGACTGGGACACATGAGTACCGTATTGCTCATTTTGCTACAATACTACCCCAAACACAAAAATGGGTATACACCTTTTGAATTGGTTTTTGGTAAAATTTCTACTATACCTTCAGAACTAAAAGTGGAAAAGCCAGACCCCATCTATAACTATGACCTTTATAATAAGGAACTAAAGTACAGGCTTCAGAAAGCATTAAACAAGGCCAAACAGTATCTTGAAACCTCAAAGGCAAATAGAACTCAAGTCAGTAACCTCGACTGCAATCCGTTACCAATAAAAATAGGCGACAAAGTACTACTTTCAATGCAAAACAGAAAAAAACTAGATCCTTTATATAACGGTCCATATATAATTAAATCAATTGAGACAGTAAATTGCATAATAGAAGACGAAAACGGTAAAATAATGCAAATTCATAAAAATAGATTAAGGAAAATAAATAACTGAACTGAAATATTATAATTACCAAATGAATAAAAAATAGAGCTCTATTAAGATAATATAACTCTTATACTCCCATACGTTTAGGAAATAAACATAAGGACAAGTTTCTAATATAAGATTCGTTATATTATACATAGTATAAACATAAAATAATAACATAATAGCTAATACCAACGGCAATATAACAAAAAAAAAACAAGAATATTTAATGTAAGTAAATAAAATTAAATTCCAAAAAAAATATAAACAGTACATTCATTTTTTTTCCTAAGGGGAAGGGTATAATAAACTTTAAATTACTTATTTTAAGTTTACCAGACGCAGCACATTGTCTGTCCATACAAGGTCGAGGCCAAGGCGCCGGTGCAAGGTGGCATTCTTGTGTATGCAGATGCACAAGGGGTGTTAGGTTGCGACCTTGCACGGGCGCATGTGCCAACGACTTGCGACAGATAATTTCGCTGATCAGGGAATAATTTAGGAATTCATAAATATTTGCTGATTAGGTATTTATTAAGTACAATAGAATTTAATGTTAATAATCAGTGATTACTTTACTATTATTGTATTGGTAGCCCGAGGGCTGTATAAATAACCCAAGCAATTAAATAAACAAACAGTTGAGATACATCATGCCGTTAATTTTTTATTCCAAATAGTCTTGAGATATTGCTTTCGAGCATCCTCAAGTGGAGATAAAGCCGATATCTGGCTGCTCCAACAATAATTGAATGAAGTAACATCAAGGGTTCCACACGATTCACTTTTAGCGAAGAGGATATAAATGTTCAGGATCTCTTGAGGTTCAGTACAAGAATTTCGAAAAGAGATAAAAAAAGATGCTTCCAATTCCCGGCACTTGGTTCTGGTGGTTGGAGGACCAGTAATCGTTGCGTATTTGCCCTACAAACTCCAGATATAGTTTAGCTTGAAATTTAGATTTAATTATTAGCTTAGGGCTAAAAAGGATCTAGTTCTAGTTTTTACCTAATAATACATTTAGATTTAAGTAAGCTTAGGGTAAGGGAGTGGGTTTCCTCGAACTTTTGTGGATGGGAGCCCGTCGCACAGTGGGACCAAATCCAAAAAAGCCGGCCAAAAGATTGCCGTTTTTTTTTGGTGAGTTGGTTCGACGACACTTCCAATAGTAAGCAATCAGTTACGGAAGGTTAGATTTTTTTCTACGGACTGATAAATTTTAGTTTCTACTTTACTTTTTTTGCTTATTTTTAAACGTTAATATTGTGAAAAACAAGGTTATCGTTTTCTAAACGTTATAAAAAATTAAGTAACAAAGCAATCGTGGTCGTTTAAAGTGGAATGTTCTTTAAAAGGTATGCCGAGTATAAAAAAATTGTAATATACCCATTAAGCAAGTATATAATATACAGTAAGCATCTATTACACGCGATTTTTATGAATTAGGATTGTAAGAATGCGATATATTTTGAACAAAAAGTAATATTGCACCCCTGCAAAACTTGCTGGGCGTTGTTGGTAAAGGTGTAATCCTTCACATGCAAAAAAAAATCCGCTGCCCAAAATTGCCCCTCCGTGTTTTAAGGGATCACAAAATGAAAATTTAAGCTCTGAATGTTCGACATCATAAGATAAAGATACAACTTGTACAATATTCACAATGATTTTCTTCTGTAATTGCAATCTTAACAATTCTCATTTTATTTTTCTAATAAACAATAATAAAATAACTTGCTTATACAAAAATTAATCAAAGTATTAAAAATTATATTAAATTTTTTTTTTTTTTGATTTTTGAAGAGGTTATGTTAATAAAATTGACTCCAATCTCCCTAAGTGAGATGCTTTGGTATCATTGGCCGCGTTTATGCCCAAGTTAATTTAACTGAGTTAGGCAAGTTAACAAAGGCATAAACAGCAATTTTTTAGCGCTGTTAGCTAACACTGGGTCTCGACCACTGACATATAATAATGGACTGCTCATCAGAAATTATTCCCATACAAACCGATGGCACCAAAAAGGTATAGTCGCTCGCTCATCCATAAGCCCCCAAACTGACAGAAGCACTCAGAAATAAAATCAATTAGAAAAAAATAGACGGGTATAGTGATGTTTATATCTTTTGCGTTAAATCAATTAGAAAAAAATAGACGGGTATAGTGATGTTTATATCTTTTGCTCTTTTCCCCATAAGCCCCCGGTGAGAATGTCAGTTGCTAAGACAGGCGTTGAGAACTTAAATCAGATACACATAAAATTTGCAAATTAATGAAAAAAAGGCATTTTAAAAGGTGAAAAAGTGAAAATAGTGTTTATTAATTTTTTTAAACAAAATAGTTGTGTTGTTTTAATGTTTTAAGTACGTATTTAAAAAAATGTAAATTTCAAAAGTGATTCCGATGTTTACATGGAGTGAAAAAAGGTTTGTAGCCTATGGAACAAATTGGTGCCATGAAAAATTTCTCATAAGCAGTCCATTCTATATGTCAGTGGTCTCGACGTGCAATTTTCCCTTGCATGAAATATGTTATTGCAACAAAACTGCTTATCTAGACCACACATGGCAGCAAGAATTTACTTGCATTTTTGCATGCTATCTTTGCTGCAATATTTAATTTGACATATCAAGTAAAAATGGCGGAACGCAAGTGGACTAGAGAAGACATAATCAAATTAATAAATGATAAAGAGATTCTGTGGAAAAACAAAGTTATATAGAAGAGAGGATCTGAAGGAAAAAGAATGGGGTTCAGTTTTCTCTGTTTCCAGACACTCTAATTCCCTCAACACTAATAGGGAACAAGCACACATGAGTTACTGCCTTGTTAACGACATTTTCACAATAAAAATTTCATGCAATCAAATGCCCAGTAAAATATTTTTTTGACAGAAATGACGTCATGCAAAAATATTTTATG
This sequence comes from Thereva unica, assembly GCA_949987705.1. NCBI lineage: Eukaryota > Metazoa > Arthropoda > Insecta > Diptera > Therevidae > Thereva > Thereva unica. The sequence continues at coordinate 42,671,688 of OX465285.1, forward strand.
CAAGGAAAAATTGCACGTCGAGACGCAGGGTAAAGCCTGGAACAGAATTAACGCAGTGTGCAGTATGCAGTGTTTTTTACTGCTTGTCAAAAATTACGGCACTGCGTCTTATAACGAAATCAACGTAGTGCAGTGTTTGTCAAATCAAGTCAAACGTCGAATTTGTTGTTAATTTCGAAAACATGGTGCGGAGAAATTTATGAAATATTTTGTTATTGGCGGCTTTAACAGTTTATAGAAATAATTTGTTTTTACTGGCACACTACCACCGTTATGAAAATTTGAAGTTTAATTTTCTAACCTCACACTGCAGAGCAAATTTAGAATTTAGCCTAAGCCTGCAGTGCAGTATTCTGCTGCTTACTGCGCTAAATGCAATTGTGTGCCGAGTAATAGAAAAGCACAAAACCAAACTTTGACAGGCAGTGCAGTATACTGCACTGCATTGATTCTGTTTCAGGCTTAACTTATTTCTGCTTTTTGACTTAGCTAAAATGTAGCACAGCTCAATGTCAATACTGTCAAAATGGATTGATGTTTGCTTATAAATTTTTGTTGTAAGCAAATAATTTAGAAGACATTATTTTTATTATTAATTTTTTAGCTTTTTGTTATTTGTAAAATGAGAAATATTATTATTTTTGCTTGTTATTAGTTGTAAAATGTGAATTATCAAATGGCCCGCTGGAAACGGTGCTACGTTAACAGTGCTAATTTAACAGAGTTAAAGTAACTCGGGCGTAAACGCGGCCATTTCCTAAGTTTTTGACTATTGGGAGAGGTTATGTTAACCATGATGAGTCCGCCATTTTGAAAATCGCCATTTCGACACCGGATTCGTAATCAGCAACCCCGAAAGCCCCCGAGTGTAAAATTTGAGATCATTTAAAGAACTTTTTGACTTTTGGCCAAATTTTTGGGATTTGGTCCCACTGTGCGTCGCCTGGGCGGGGGTCACCTGAGAAGATTTTATTCCCGCTGCCCCCCACCCAGATAATGATAGGATAAGATTAAAGCTTTGTTCGTTTACTTAAAGTTTTATAAAATTTTATACCAAAACCCGTTCGTTTACTTTCTGGACAGGGGAAATTTCGCTTCCCCAGTAAATAAAAAATATAAGTTACCAAATTTAAAAAATATATATAATATTAAATTACATTAATTACATGGTGTTCGACGGGGAGTTGATATAAATATCAAATTTGGGCAACTGAGCCAGCCCCTTTGAATGTTTAACTTCAGATCTGTAAAGGTAGATCCATAGTATGAAATTGCGATAGATTTATGATTAATTTCCTATAAGAATCATTTATATTGTCGAGAGCATCTAATATCCATTGGAGCTGGTCAATGGTATCTTTAAATTAAATTAAAACTGAGAAACGAAACTGAAATCTCATTCTGTCAAAATCAAATTTAGTCAATTGAGAATTCGCACACCTCTACTGAACTAAATTGAACATTGGAAATTTTGTGGAACGATTTAGTATTTCGTGGAAAGATTTAGTCATTTAGCCAGTATTCGCACAGGCCCATAGTATCTAGTAGGTTTTTTTTTAGTTTACAGAGTTTACATTATACTGATCTGATAAGTCTTAGCTGAAAGCCATAAATTAAATTTAAGATATAGATTAATTTCGAGTGCCTGCTGAGGGCCAGTAAGATAGATTAGAATAGGCTAGAATAATTAACTTTAAGCATTAGTTAATTTATATTAAGATAGATAGTAAGAAAATAAATAAAATGCTTTTTAAAACTAAAAAAAACTATTTTTTGAACACCCCCACTAAATCCAAATAAAAGAAATATTTGAGTGAAATTTAGCGAAAAATACTCACTATTACTGCGTTTTTTCCAATATAAACATAAGATCCAATAATTGCCGCAGATACAACGGCTCCTTCGCCAATAAAAACATGATCCCCTATGTGGAATGGAAAGAAAGCGACCCTAAAGTCACAAATATATAAAGTAATCAAGAAAGCAAAATGTAGATTTTACCCTCTACTGAATTGTTTAAATGGAGGCCTTATCACAGCTTTTTTACTAATAATGCAGTATCTGCCTACACGAATATTTGCTAAGTCGCCTCTAATAATCGCTCCACTCTGCACAATTACTTTCCCATTAAGGACAATATTTTGAGATCCGCATAATATTGTTTGCCTACTGACTTTGTTACCAGAAGCCTACATAAATAAAAATACATTATATTATTTACGGAGTTTTGAAAGTAAAATACCGTTTCAACGTATTCATCCTTGTTGTAAAATGTATCTGCTATCTCCATTACTAACTCGTCCTAAAAGGGAAAAATTATCAAGCCACAAAACAGAAATGAAGTCAGAATGACCCTTCTCAAATAAACTGTCATCGCTTACTGTCAATTCAATTCAATTCAATTCATTTATTCGACCTATTCGACAATACACAATTCCAAAGATAACTTATGACGATGTTTACACTGTTCCTTCTCACGTACGTGCTTGCGCTCCTTTTTACACCTTTCAGTTTACATTAGGAAAAATAATGAAAGACGAACTGTCACTTGGGCAGAAACGAATGGAAATGAACATTTGTTTTGATAGTTTAAAATTCAAGTTGTTTTGATTGTGCTAAGCAATCTTATTTGGACTGTGCCGTGAATTTTATTGTGGGTGTGTTTCTTTATTCATTCCGTAGAAGGAATAGACCGAAAATGCGTTTCTTTATTCATTCCCGAGTTTCGAATTGACAGATGAAGCGTTTCTTTATTCATTCGGAATATTCGGAATGTATTCTTTTTAAACTACCTCCTGAGGTGGAACACTTTTAGAATAAAGGGAATTAACCTTACTAATATAATATAATATAAATATACTACTATCATAATTGTGTCATTTGGCAAAAAAGCGGTAACCATGGACCTTGGTAATTATTTATTTGTTATAATTTTTAAAAGTATTTCTAATAATAATAATTTCGGATATCGATAATATTAATTTTAAATGGTCACATAATGTCTCATCTTATTGTAGTTTTATATATAGGTCCTACGATATTTTTAAAATACACAACTCTTTTGCATAAATAACAATTTTTCTTCAGTTTGTTTACTGTCATTCCCGGTGCGTTTATTTATTCATTCTATTCCGAATATTCCATCAAGTATTCTTTTTATTCTATTGCTTCTATGGAATGAGTAAAGAAACACACCCTGTAATTCTGTTATAACATTATTGGATTTTGTTTGAATTATTGTGCTTAGGCCCATTTTACACGATGAAACACAAAACATAAAGTTTCCAGCAAGCTCTGGCTATGGGTGAGAGAGGGCTTGAGGGGACGTGAAATTTTCCAAAAAACTTTTGGAAGCAACTTTGCGGAAACAGTTTGACAGCTTCAGGTTTGTTGTTGTTTTTTCTCTGATTTCTTTGTAAAAAAGAGAAATGAGAAGTTTACTCATGTAGACACCGATGAAGTTTTTGAGGAAACTCCAAAAGGGAATTAGCAATTGCAGGCAACTTTGTTTCGTTTCGTGTTTCATCGTGTAAAATGAGCCTTAGTGTTTTTTTTGTGAAATCATCCAGGACGAAATTGCAGTTGCTGCATCTTTAATATATACTGCTTGTGCTGGCATTTTATATCTCAAAATGCAAAAACAGGAAAAAAGGAAGAAGCGTGAATGGGTGAAATCTTGGCGATTGAGGCGATCAGTGAAGGGATCCTTTAATTTTTTACATCAGGAGCTTTACTTAGAAGACAAAAATGCTTTCAGGAGCTACATTCGAATGAATGAGGAATGTTTCCAAGAGCTTTTAGGACTTATTAAAACTGAAGCGAAAAAAAGCGACTCATTTCTCAGAGATTCGATATCATCCGAAGAAAAACTATCTGCCACGCTCAGATTTTTAGCTACTGGGGAGAGCTACAGGAGTTTGGATTTTCAAACAAGGCTTTCAGTTTGTTTTCTTTAACAAAGCATTCCCGAAATGCGTCACCTTATTTTCGAATAGCTTAGGGATAAGTATTTGAAGGTAATTACACACCCACATTATATGTATATATCTTTATATGAAATTTCTAATTTGTTATAGTTTCCTTCATCACTTGACGAATGGCGAAATATTGCGAAGAATTTTTCCCAGATGTGGCAATTCCCACTTTGCAATGGAGGTTTAGATGGTAAACACATTGCCTTTCGTGCCTCTAAAAAAGACGGAGCACTTTATTATAATTATAAAGGATTTAATAGTATTGTGCTATTGGCAATGTGTGACGCCGACTATAAATTTACCTACATTTCAGTAGGTTGTAATGGTCGCATTAGCGATGGTGGCGTCCTAAAGAGATGCGATTTAAGTAAAATTATTTCGCAATCGTCGGAGCATTTGCCTCCAGAAGAAATTATAGGCAATCAGCGAAGGCTTCCTTATGTTATAATAGGAGATGATGCATTTCCTCTTGAAGAGCATATAATGAAGCCGTTCCCATATAAAAGCACGGATCGGTTCAAGCAAATATTTAACTATCGCTTGAGGGTAAAACTACAATATACCAGTACCCACCTCCGATTTTCTTGAAATTGTTACTGTTTATGTATTTTGGCCCGTAGAATCCATTTTTCGAAAAATTAACTGTCGCTCGCTTACCGTTTTCGAGTTATGATTTTTTAAAGTTGCGTGTACTAAGTACTTTAGAATAAAAAAAGGTACATCTAAAAATCATTTTTACTACTTACAGACATTGCAGTGCTTTAAAAAAAATATTTAAAGTTTTTTTTATTAAAAAAAGTTTTGTTGTTAAAAAAAGTATTTTTTGCTAATAATAATTTAAAAATGGCTAACTGCACTCGAGATGAGACTCTTATTTTATTGAACTTTATGAACAATTTCCAGTTTTATATGTATAATATAAAACATCCGGAATATAAAAATCGAGTGAAAAGAGAGTGGTGTTTGGAAGAAATTTTAGTGAAACTAAGTGAAAGAAAGGCGGGGTTAAAAATTTGTGATCTTAAAGCAAAAATTAAAACCTTAAGATCACAATACAGCAAAGAAAAAATATTAATAAAAAAACAAAAAAAAAAGTGGAGCCGGTACTGACGATCTGCATTTTCCGCGATTGTGGTGTTTCCAGTACTTGAATTTTTTATATGAATTCGAGGAAAATATTGCAATGGATTCCAATATTAATTTTGAGAAGGTATGATGATTAATATAGTGAAAATTTTATCATAGTAATCTTTTTACTTCAACAGGGGTTAACTACCGAAGAAACACCGGAGGATTTTATGGCTGAAGAAGATGATAGCAGCATTAATTACGGAAAACAGGACAAAGCTGAGGTATTTTTACAAATTTGACCTAAATGAATTAACTTACTTAACACCGCAATTGTAGGTTTTACCGAGAAAAGGAAAAAATAACTTTGAAAAACAAATTCTGGAATCGCTAAAGTGCGCCAACGAGTTGATAAAAGTTGTGAAGCCGGCCAGTTCAAATTCATTTGATGAAGGAAGTAGAGAGGGAAAATTGGGGAAAATCGTCGAAATGGAGACGAAGAATTTATCAGACGATATTTTCCTGGATACCAAATGGAAAATTTTGCAAGTTATACAGGATGCCCAAAACAGAGAGGAGGCCAGAAAGCAATCCAGTGCTATTTGCCACTGTTCGCACAATGCAAAATACCTGCCTGAAATCAGCTCGTACAGCTTTGGCGACAGTAATAAAGAAAATATTGCTCCTTCAGCATCAAGTACTCCTAAAAATAGCATAGTCAAAATGGAAAATACACCTGCAAGTTTGTGTACGGCGACACCATCCAGATCATCAAATGTCGAGGAGAAGATGACTGCACTGAAAAAAATATCTTTCCAAAAAATTGTTTGTTCACCGTCATCGCAACGTATTCTTTCGGAAAGCAGTTTGAACCAAACTATATCGTCTAGCAGCAACACAAAGGAGCAACCAAGCAAGGCGAAAATTTTGAGGGTGGAGGTTTTAAAAAAACCTGCTGCATCTACTTCACAATCTTCCCAATTTTTTGTGTCTGGATCAGAAGTTGTATGCGAATCTCCACAAAAAAAACAGAAAAAGGACCTGCTACAGTTAGCACTGGAGTCTGTCGTAGAAGACGATGATTTTAATTTATCTTCATAGGAGTCTTAAAAAAATGTACAAATGTAAATTAGATATTTATTTTTAAATAAAATTATTTATATTATTATTTATATTATTTAACATTTAACTTTTTGGAATGATTATGGCTAAATATTGGAATCTTGCCATGGGGTCTTTCCGGTAAAACTACAGTATACCAGTACCCACCTCCGATTTTGATGAAATTTTTACACAAAGTACAGTTAATTATGTACATTCCAACTATGAAAAAAAATGTCGCTCAAGTCCCGTTATCCTGTAATTCCACTCTAAAGTACCGTTTTTTCAATAATTGAACAGGTGATAACTCCTGTATTATTTCACAAATTTCGATGAAATTTACACACAACGTATATTTTGATGTAGAAAATTTTTTGGTAAAAAAAATTGGGGCTCGTGTACCGTTACCTTTTTATTTAACTTAAAAGTACTAAGTACTTTAGAATAAAAAAAGGTACATCAAAAAATCATTTCTACTTACAGACATTGCAGTGCTTTAAAAAAAATATTTAAAGAGATTACATTCGGCTAATAGTGAAAAGTAAATTCTCACGCGAAACAATAACGTAAAAGTTAATCGCGCCGATTGTAACAAAAGTGATTGTTAGTGGAAAAAAGGAAAGAACAATCCCTTTTCTACCAAGCACCTAACCACAGTGCAAACAAACTCACAAAAACGATACAAGTTAAAGTGCAAGTGTTAAGGAAAAGAGGCCCCCAAGTAGCCTAATACACCAAGAGGGCAAAAAGGAGTTGCAGTAAGATCAACAGCCGTCTTAACCTTCACGAGCAGAGGTCCAAGATCTACCCTAAGAAGATGACTACAATCATTATTTTAATCTTAATGTAAGTCTTATTTTCATTGTAAAATTCAGAAGAAAATTAAATACAGAAAGGAAAATAAAAATCTAAAATATTGTTACGTTTTTACGGCTTAACGGATTCGTAGGATTAATTAAGGAATACACTTTTTAATTATCCACACAAAATTTATTTATTACGAAACAAAACACAATTTAATAACACAAACACAATTCTTAGAGTTCACTATAATCACTAGCAAATTTAATATTTCGCACTAATTATCGCTTTTTATTTCACCACTTTTCACTTTGGAACACTTGTATCGCCTTTATAATCAAAACTGACTCGATAGCGGCTGCCAGGCGCTTTTATATAGGCAGCTCCACCTTTGTCTACTTTCTGGAACCTTCGTTTTCTGGTTCCTTGTGGTATGTTCTATATTTCTTTTAGTTTCGACCAGCTTGAAGTTGTCTTCGCTTATAGCTCGTTAGTTTAGTACATAAATTCTTAATTCAGACAACAACCGAAAATCGTTGATTCATCCTCTCGACAAACAGATGGCGCATAATCATCACATTGCCCCCTTCTTAGGACTGTTCGTCCCGAACAGTTGTCCATCCTGGATCCGGCTGATGATATGGGCACAGCCTGTCTATGTGCACAATCTTCTTCTTTGCTTTGGGTCCTTGTTGAATCCTGTAGACCACATCGTTGATCCGTGTTAGGATTTTATAGGGCCCCTCCCACTGACGCTGAAGTTTCGGAGACTTGCCTTTCCGTCTTCGAGGGTTGAACAGCCAAACGAGGTCACCTTCCTGGAATCCGCTACAGTTTGCTCGGAGGTCATACCTTGGTTTCATCCTGTCACTGGCCGTCTTAGGATTCTCCCTTGAGATTTTGTCAACTGAGGCTCCAACGTGGTGTTGTCTTATTTCTCCTTTCGCTCTTACTCGAGGACCCTTGCTGCCGGCACAAGCTGTGCATTTGCGACACCAATTCGTAACATCCTCCCGCATGTGAAGCCAATAGAATCTCTCCTTTATTTTTGACAGAGTTTTGTTGACTCCCAAATGTTCTCCTGACGGGCTATTATGACACTCCTCAAGAATATCTGTTATTCCAGCACGAGGGACTAACACATGCATTCGATGAGAGGTACCATCAGCTGTTTCCCATTTGCGCTTCACTACTCCTCCTTCGATATGCAATGAATCCCATTGGGCCCAATAGCTCTTCAGGATTTCACTTCTCTCTGCGATGTCTTTCCATTTAGGCTTCTCGTTGTATTCTTTCCATGACAAAATCGCAGAAATGTCCGGGTCGTCGCGTCGCGCATCTCGAATTCCTTGGTCCTCATATTTTATGCTTGGCTCCGCAGTCGTCTTTTGACACTTTTCCTCAATACGCCAACGATACTTAAAACCTGGTTCGCATGGTCGCCGGGACAGTGCAGTATCCATTGGAATTCCCCTGTTGCGGTGTTTCATCATCAATTCTCCAAGGTCCAATAGTATTCCGTGTGTTGTCATAAAGTCCAAACCAAGAATACACTCGTCTACTATGTCAGCTACCAGGAACGAATGTGTAAACTTAATGTCGCCGAGTACCACGTCCATCATTGTTTCCCCATGTAATTTCACTGGTTCTCCTGTCACAGTTCTCAGAATGTACTGGTCCGCGTTTTTCAGCCACTTTCTACCGACCAAATCAGCCCTGATGACAGATCTTGAAGCACCTGTATCCACGGTAATTGTGTATTGTTCATCACCAACTTTCCCCTCGATGACAAGGCTGTTGTTGCCACGCTGCAGTTGGGTGATGTTGACGATGACATCAGGGGTCTCCATTTTCCCCACTAACTCCCTCCGGTCGCCTTTCTGCCGTTGTCCACATTTTTCACAGCATGTTGAGCAGCTCCTACCCCCTGGCGATTCCACTCTCCTTCGCTTTCGGCAACTCCTTTGTAAATGGCCCGGCTCGCCACAGTTCCAGCATCGTAGACGACGACGTACTTCCGAGGTGTTGACTCGATGGCAAATGTTCTCAGTCATATTGATTCTCCTGAGGTGGACCGTATTCCTTGTTGCCTGCTTCGCTGCCTCGTATGCCAGAGCATATGCCAGAACTTCTGCTGTAGTCTTCTTTCCGGCCAATCTGGCTGCTTGTTGTTGATCTCGGTCGGCAAAAGAGTTAAGAAAAGCCTCTCTTGCTACTTCGTTGATGTAGTCTTGGCCGAAGCTAGGATAAGCCAGATGCACTAACCTCTCGATATCGGCGCATAGTTGTTGTAAAGTTTCTCCTGGCTTTTGAAGTCGATTGCGAAGTTGAAGTCGATAAACCTCTTGCATGTGTTGATCACCGTAACGCATTTCCAGCGCTTGAACTAAGAACCCGTAGCTGTTGCGATGTTCTGCTGGTATTGACTGCAATATTTCTGCTGCTGTGCCCCTTAGTGACAACGTTAAGGCGGTTGCTTTCTCCTCCTCAGTCCAGAAATTGCCTGTTGCTGCTGCTTCGAATTGGAGCTTATAAGTAGACCATGGGCTTTGCCCGTCGAAAGTTGGAGGCTGCAGTATCCTAACTCCGATGACTTCGTGAGATGCCGTCGCTGGGTGGTGAATCTTTACCCTTTCTAGCTCGGCCCTGACCGATTCTAGCTCAATCTTCAACTTTTCATCATTTTCCCTCATGGAATTTTCGAGCTTTTCCAAATGATTCTCTACATTTGCTTTAATAGAAGATTCGAGATTTTCCAGATCATTCCTCACATTTGCCTTGATGGAAGATTCGAGATTTTCCAGATCATTCCTTACATTTTCTTTCATGTTATCTAGCTTGTTGTCGACAGAAAGGGAGAATGATTCGATTTTCTGCTCCAGTTGGTTCTTCTGCTCTTCCATAGACTCTTTGAGTTCTGCTAACGAGCGTTCATGAGCTACTGCTAACAATTTCTGTTCATCCTTTAACGCCAACACTTCCGCCTTGATTTCTATAGTTGAACGTTCTTGTAATTCCTTCATATCTGCCTTCATCTCCGCTGATGCACGCTCTTGCACTTCCTTCATCTCCATCAATGTTTTAAGAAGTTCTGCCATACTCACTGTCGCTTCTTCTGGCTCTGCTTCTACCTCGCCTTCAAAAATGTAGGTTTCAGGATCCTTACCTTCGTTCACCATAGCTTCTCGAAGCAGGGCGGTTAGGGAATTTTTAACCCCCACCGTTGACAACGAGCGTTTACTTAATTCTCTTTTTTACTCTACAGTGCGCAAATCCACTAGCTTTCGACCCATTTTATTAAGAAGTCCTTATTTCTCACGCACAAAATTTAATTCCAATCACAATTATTGTTCAAGTTCACTTATTTCACTTATCTCTTAATTAATCCCACTTCTGACACCAATTGTTACGTTTTTACGGCTTAACGGATTCGTAGGATTAATTAAGGAATACACTTTTTAATTATCCACACAAAATTTATTTATTACGAAACAAAACACAATTTAATAACACAAACACAATTCTTAGAGTTCACTATAATCACTAGCAAATTTAATATTTCGCACTAATTATCGCTTTTTATTTCACCACTTTTCACTTTGGAACACTTGTATCGCCTTTATAATCAAAACTGACTCGATAGCGGCTGCCAGGCGCTTTTATATAGGCAGCTCCACCTTTGTCTACTTTCTGGAACCTTCGTTTTCTGGTTCCTTGTGGTATGTTCTATATTTCTTTTAGTTTCGACCAGCTTGAAGTTGTCTTCGCTTATAGCTCGTTAGTTTAGTACATAAATTCTTAATTCAGACAACAACCGAAAATCGTTGATTCATCCTCTCGACAAACAGATGGCGCATAATCATCACAATATTATAGTAAAATATTTAATTGAAAAATTAAGAAAACTAAAATAAAGAAAAAAAGTAAAAATATTACAGTGAATGAAGAAACTAAAATAAAAATTAAAATATTATAGCGAAATTTTAAATTTTAAATAAACAAGAATTAATTGAATAACTTCTAGAACTTTTAATAACTACATAATTAACAAGATACTGAAGAATAATATGACACGAGCCTACAGAGATAAGGCCCTAGATACGTTTGTAAGAGGACTCAAAGGAGATCTACCTAGATTGCTTAGCATTCGAGAACCTTCAGATCTCCCACAAGCCCACATCTCTTTGTCTAAAACTGCAAAACGTCAACTATCGCGCACAACACGCGAACCATTCTTAACCATCAGCTTACAGAAATAACTTTCAGATATCTCCTCCAATTCCTGCACGGAAAACCCAACTCAGTACATCTCGTCCAGTTCCAATTCCAGCAGCAAGGCGTGAGTTCTACCCAGAGTTAGTGCACAACCCACGTGCACCACAACCTTTACGTTTTAACAGATAATACCAATACCAACCTAAGCCATCAACATCATTTTCGAACCGGTACCAATTTCAAAATTCCGACTTTAACCAACCCGCATCTCGTCTTCCACCGAAACCAATGGATGTAGACCCATCCATAAGGACAAGACAAGTAAATTACCAAAACAGACCCATATTACAAGACCAACCCACTAAAAGAATGTTCTCACAACGAACGAGGTTTCCAAACAAATTTCAGAGAATCAATCATACAGAACCAATGACGGACGATACTAAAGACAATGAAATACACTACGAACAACAAATAGTGACAGAAGACGAAAACCAGGATCAATCACTTACGGAATACATTGACATGATAGACGACGAAAATTTAGGCGCAACTGAAGAGCTTGAAGATACCTATTTTTTAGACTAAAAACCTCCTCGCTTCCATACGTCGAACGCATCGCGAGGAGCGGCGAAAATCTCAAGTTTCTAGTCGACACAGGATCCAATAAAAATTACATTCAGCCACGGCTTATAAAAAATCCCGTTCCAAACCATAAACCATTTAACGCTAATTCCGTTTTCGGAGCAATTAAAATAACGCACCACACATTTGTTAATTTATTTGGCCCGGAAACTAACAAACTGCAATTCTTTATTTTACCTACACTTATAACACTTGCAGGCATCATAGGCAACGATAGTCTGAAACAAATGAAAGCAGTAATCCACACAAATGAAGATTTCATGACAATAGAGCCAAATATCCACATCCCTTTAAAACAACATGTGTCTCAGGCCTTTAACAGTTTAACTCTCAGGATTTCTCACTTGTCTGGAGAACAGAAGACCAAATTAAACGCCATCATTCAATCATATCACAACCTCTTTTCAGACCCAAACGAAAGACTCCCTTTCACCACTACCGTCCAAGGTGAAATACGTACTACAAACAATGACCCGATATATTACACGAGCTATCCATATCCCATGGCTCTGAAGGAGCAAGTCGAAAAGGAAGTTAGCAAATTGTCAGAGGACGGAATTATCCGACTGTCTAGATCCCCTTACAATTCACCCGTATGGGTTGTCCCAAAAAAACCAGATGCCTCTGGTGAAAAGAAATATCGATTAGTCATCGACTATCGGAAACTCAACGCCGTCACCATAGCAGATAGATATCCCATTCCAGAAATTAATGAAGTCCTTTTTAATCTCGGTAAAAACAAATTATTCACGATAGTCGACTTAAAGAGCGGGTTCCACCAAATTCCACTCAAGGAACGTGACATTGAAAAAACCGCATTTTCTATAAACAAGTATGAGTTTACGCGCCTACCATTTGGGCTGAAAAATGCCCCCTCAATTTTCCAAAGGGCTTTGGACGATATTCTTAGAGAGCATATCGGAGTGCGATGCTATGTTTATATAGATGATATTGTCATATTCGGTAGAGACGAAGCAGAACACCTCAAGAATCTTGACATGGTATTCCGAACGCCAGAAAATGCGAATTTAAAGGTCCAGCTTGACAAAAGCGAATTCCTACAAAAAGAAATAGAATTCTTAGGATACATAATAAACGTAGATGGTATAAAAACTAATCCAAAAAAGGTGCAAGCTATTGCAGATTTTCCTTGTCCTAAAACTCTCAAAGATCTCCGTTCATTTCTCGGTATGTCAGGGTATTATCGCCGCTTTATAAAAGACTACGCGAAAATAGCAAAACCTCTGACATCCCTCTTGAGAGGGGAAGATGGACGCATATCAAAAAATGCTTCCAAAAGTAAAGTAATAACTTTAGATAGTAAAGCTGTAGATGCCTTCAACAAAATCAAAAACTCTCTTCTATCCAAGGAAGTAGTCCTCGCACATCCAGATTTCAATAAAGACTTCGAATTAACGACGGACGCTTCTAACCATGCCATTGGCGCTGTCCTTGCGCAAAATGATAGACCCATTGCCTTCATATCCCGTACCCTAAGCAAAACAGAAGAGAGTTACGCGACAAACGAAAAAGAAATGTTGGCGATAATATTGTTACGTTTTTACGGCTTAACGGATTCGTAGGATTAATTAAGGAATACACTTTTTAATAATCCACACAATAATTTATTTATTACAAACCAAACACAATTTAAAAATAAACACAATTCTTAGAGTTCACTATAATCACTAGCAAATTTAATATTTCGCACTATTCAATTCTAATTATCGCTTTTTATTTCACCACTTTTCACTTTGGAACACTTGTATCGCCTTTTTAATCAAAACTGACTCGATAGCGGCTGCCAGGCGCTTTTATATAGGCAGCTCCCCCTTTGTCTACTTTCTGGAACCTTCGTTTTCTGGTTCCTTGTGGTATGTTCTATATTTCTTTTAGTTTCGACCAGCTTGAAGTTGTCTTCGCTTATCGCTCGTTAGTTTAGTACATAAATTCTTAATTCAGACAACAACCGAAAATCGTTGATTCATTCTCTCGACAAACAGATGGCGCATAATCATCACATTGCCCCCTTCTTAGGACTGTTCGTCCCGAACAGTTGTCCATCCTGGATCCGGCTGATGATATGGGCACAGCCTGTCTATGTGCACAATCTTCTTCTTTGCTTTGGGTCCTTGTTGAATCCTGTAGACCACATCGTTGATCCGTGTTAGGATTTTATAGGGCCCCTCCCACTGACGCTGAAGTTTCGGAGACTTGCCTTTCCGTCTTCGAGGGTTGAACAGCCAAACGAGGTCACCTTCCTGGAATCCGCTACAGTTTGCTCGGAGGTCGTACCTTGTTTTCATCCTGTCACTGGCTATCTTGAGATTCCTCCTTGCGAGCTGGTGGATATCCGCAAGTCTATCACGAAGTTCACCTGTATAACCGCCAGTAGATTTGTTGCTTTCCACAGGTGTCCCAAATTTCAAGTCGCTTGGCAGCCGGATTTGTCTTCCAAAAATCAAACTAGAAGGGGTTTGTCCTGTGGAATTATGAACTGCTGTCCGATATGCCATTAGAAAAATAGGGATATAACTGTCCCAGTCGCGCTGGTGCTCGCTAACGACTTTCCTTAAGTGCTCTAGCATTGTCCTGTTGAATCGTTCTACCATTCCATCGGATTGGGGATGAAGGGGCGTCGTCCTGGTCTTCTTCATTCCGAGAATCTTACATACTTCTTGAAAAACTTGAGATTCGAAATTTCTCCCTTGGTCAGAATGAAGCTCATGAGGAACACCAAATCTGCAGATCCAATTGTTCACTAATTCCTCTGCAACAGTGATTGCTTCCTGATTTGGAATGGCATATGCTTCGGGCCACTTACTGAAGTAGTCCATAACCACCAAAATGTAACGATTCCCTCGGTCTGATGCTGGAAAAGGTCCCGCCACATCGATTGCAATTCTTTCAAATGGGGCTCCCACGTTGTATTGCTGCATTTCTCCTTTTGTTTTTACTCGAGGGCCTTTGCTGCTGGCACAAATTGTGCATTTACGGCACCAGTCTGTAACATCGTCCCGCATGTGAAGCCAATAGAATGTATCTCTTATTTTTGCCAAAGTTTTATTGACTCCCAGATGTCCTCCTGATGCGCCATTATGACACTCCTCGAGAATATCTCTTATTCTACTGCGAGGGACTAACACCTGCATTCGGTGAGAGGTACCGTCAGCGGTTTCCCATTTGCGCTTTAACACTCCTCGCTCGATGTGCAATGAATCCCATTGGGCCCAATAGCTCTTCAGGGTTTCGCTTCTCTCTGCAATATCCTTCCATTCAGGCTTCTCCTCGTATTCCTTCCATGCCAGAATCGAAGAAATATCTGGGTCGTCGCGTTGGGCGTCTCGGAGTCCCTGGTCGTCCCATCCTGTCGTTGGCTCAACGGTCGTCCTTTGACACTTTTCCTCAATACGCCCACAATGTTTGCAATCTTTTACGCATGGTCGCCGGGAGAGTGCATCTGCATTTCCATGGTTTCTTCCCTTTCTGTGGTCTATATTGAAGTCGTAGGACTGAAGTCTCTCTATCCATCTTGCCACTTGTCCTTCAGGATTTTTAAATTGCATCAGCCATTTTAATGCTGCATGATCCGTTCGAAGGATGAAGTTTTGCCCATAGAGATACTTGTGGAAGTGTTTAGTTGAGTCCACGATTGCCAATAGTTCCCGTCTTGTGACACAGTAATTCCGCTCCGATTTTGACAGCGCTCTACTGTAATAAGCTATGACCTTTTCCTGTCCGTCGAAGTTTTGTGATAGCACTGCACCAATCCCGACATTACTCGCGTCTGTGTCCAATATGAATCTTTCGCCTGGCTTCGGGTATGTGAGTATTGGTGCTTGGCAAAGTCCTCGTTTTAGTGTGTTGAAACTTTCCTCGCACTTTTCTGTCCAGATAAATGGTTTTCCTTTTTCTGTCAGTTTATGTAATTCCTTAGCCTTGTCGGCAAAATTCCTGACGAAACGCCTATAATAGGTGGCAAGTCCCAAAAAGCTTCGAAGTTCATGTTTATCCTTCGGTGTGGGCCAATTCTTAACCGCGGTTATTTTCTCAGGATCTGTTTGAACTCCATTGGATGAAACCACATGTCCGAGATAGTTGACTTGGTCTCTGAACAGTCCGCACTTTTTAGGGCTGAGTTTCAGTTGGGCTGTTCTCAACAACCTCTCGTAGATTGCCCAGATGTTCCTCGAAACTTTTTCCAACGACGATGATATCGTCCAAATAAACCAGACAAGTCTTCCATGTCAGTCCTCGCAAGACGCATTCCATCAGTCGTTCGAATGTAGCTGGAGCATTACACAGTCCAAACGGCATGACTGTAAACTGCCACAGGCCGTTTCCTACAGAGAAGGCTGTCTTTTCTCGGTCCTCTTGGTGAATTTCGACTTGCCAGTAGCCGCTCTTAAGATCCAAGGTAGAAAACCATTTAACCAGAGAGAGTATCCAGTGTATCATCGATACGAGGTAATGGGTAGCTGTCCTTTTTAGTGATGTCGTTTAACCGCCGATAATCCACGCAAAATCTTGTACTGCCATCTTTCTTTCTGACTAGAACCACGGGAGACATCCAAGGGCTTTTCGACTCCTCTATAAGACCTTGTCTTCTCATATTTTCAATCATACCGGCTGCCTCTTCCCGCTTGGCTAGTGGTAGTCTTCTCGGCGGTTGTTTAATTGGCTGGGCATCTTTGGTGTCGATCCTGTGTTGAACCATGTCCGTTTTCCCGAAGTCATCATCTCTCATGGCGAAGATATCACTGAAATCCTCTACTAATTTCCTTGCCTGGAGATACTGTTTCTGTTCAAGACAACTAGTTGAGAGCACTGCGTTTACTAATTTCGTGGCCTTTGGCTTTGGTTTTGGAACCGTTTCGTTGTTAGCGCACTCCACTAATGTAGTCTGTTCTGCCGGTTCTCCTTTCCCCAAAAGCGTATCCTTCTTCAATCGTACTTCTCGTTCGTTAGTATTTAGCACTCTCACGAATACCTCCTTCTTGTCGTTGATGCTCACCAGACATTTTCCAATTGCTATATTTTTGCTTTGTTCCGTTTTTTCTGGTTCTATAAGGTAAAATCGGTAGCTCCCGGGATCACCATCGACTATCGCTCGTACCAATTTCTCAGCACACGGAGGAAGCACGGTATCTTCACGAGCGACGACTTTAAGCTGCGAATAACAAGTGGATCCTGTGGCCATTGGAATCTCCTTGTTGTCATATCTCAGTATTTCCTCTCCAATGTCCAGTAGAATTTTATGTGCTTTCATAAAGTCCAGCCAGACCGAGAATGCACTCGTCTGTTATATCAGCTACCAGGAACGAATGTGAAAATCCAATGTCAGCAAGAACCACATCCAACATAATTTCCCCGTGTAATCGTACTGGCTCTCCTGTTGCAGTTTTCAGTCTGTATTGGCGTGCGTCTTTCAGCCATTTATTGCCGACCATGTCAGCCCGGATAACAGATTTTGAAGCACCAGTGTCTACAGTTATTGTGCATTTTTCAGCTCCAATCTTTCCTTCGATGACCAGGCTGTTGCCACTGCGTTGCAGTTGTTTGATAGTGGTGATGATGACACCGGGGGCTTCGATTTCCCCGACTAACTCCCGCCCCATGGAGTTAGTCTTTATTCGTTTCCCTGCTGCTGTCCGCGGGGAGACACGGAATCATTGTTTTCGGCCTCCCTCTGGTCACCTTTCTTCCGATGTCCGCATTTTTCACAGCAAGTTCCGCCACTCCTATTTTCGGGAGACTCTGCTCTCCTTCGCTTTCTACAATTCCTTTGCAAATGACCCGGTTCACTACAGTTCCAGCATCGGAGTCGACCGCGTACTTCCGTTGCATTCATTCTGTTGCAACTATCCTCTGTTGTGTGGATCTCTCTGAGGCGGACTGCACTTCTTGATGCTTGCCTCGCTGCCTCGTATGCCAGAGCATATGCCAAAACTTCTGCGGTATTCTTCTTTCCGGCCAATCTGGCTGCCTGTTGTAGATCCCGGTCAGCAAAAGAGTTAAGGAAAGCCTCTCTTGACACTTCGTTGATGTAGTCTTGGCCGAAGCTAGGATAAGCCAGATGCACTAACCTCTCGGTATCGGCGCATAGTTGTTGTAAAGTTTCTCCTGGCTTTTGAAGTCGATTGCGAAGTTGAAGTCGATAAACCTCTTGCATGTGCTGATCACCGTAACGCATTTCCAGCGCTTGAACTAAGAACCCGTAGCTGTTGCGATGTTCTGCTGGTATTGACTGTAATATTTCTGCTGCTGTGCCCCTTAGTGACAACGTTAAGGCCGTTGCTTTCTCCTCCTCAGTCCAGAAATTGCCTGCTGCTGCTGCTTCGAATTGGAGCTTATAAGTAGACCATGGGCTTTGCCCGTCGAAAGTTGGAGGCTGCAATTTCCTAACTCCGATGACTTCGTGGGATGCTGCCGCTGGGTGGTGAATCTTTACCCTTTCTAGATCTGCTCTGACCGATTCTAGCTCAATCTTCAACTTTTCATCATTTTCCCTCATGGAATTTTCGAGCTTTTCCAGATCATTCTCTACATTTGCTTTAATGGAAGATTCGAGATTTTCCAGCTTTTTGTCAACAGAGAGCGACATTAGTTCGAATTTCTGCTCCATCTGGTTTCTCTGTTCTTCCATAGACTCTTTGAGTTCTGCTAACGAGCGTTCATGAGCTACTGCTAATAATTTCTGTTCATCTTTTAACGCCAGCACTTCCGACTTGATCTCTGTAGTCGAACGTTCTTGCGCTTCCTTCATCTCGGCTGTCACTTCCTTAATCTCTGCTGATGCACGTTCTTGCGCAGCTGAAGACCGTTCTTGCGCCTCTTTCATCACCATCAATGTCTTAAAAAGTTCTGCCATACTCACTGTCGATTCTTCTGGCTCCGCTTCTACCTGGTCTTCAAAGATGTAGGCTTCAGGATCCTTACCTTCGTTCACCATAGCTTCTCGAAGCAGGGCGGTTAGGGAACTTTTAGCCCCCACCGTTGACAATGAGCGTTTACTTAACTCTCTTTTCAATTCTACAGTGCGCAAATCCACTAGCTTTCGACCCATTTTACTAATAAGTCCTTATTTCTCACGCACAAAATTTAAAGTCCAATCACAATTATTGTTCAAGTTCACTTATTTCACTTATCTCTTAATTAATCCCACTTCTGACGCCAATTGTTACGTTTTTACGGCTTAACGGATTCGTAGGATTAATTAAGGAATACACTTTTTAATAATCCACACAATAATTTATTTATTACAAACCAAACACAATTTAAAAATAAACACAATTCTTAGAGTTCACTATAATCACTAGCAAATTTAATATTTCGCACTATTCAATTCTAATTATCGCTTTTTATTTCACCACTTTTCACTTTGGAACACTTGTATCGCCTTTTTAATCAAAACTGACTCGATAGCGGCTGCCAGGCGCTTTTATATAGGCAGCTCCCCCTTTGTCTACTTTCTGGAACCTTCGTTTTCTGGTTCCTTGTGGTATGTTCTATATTTCTTTTAGTTTCGACCAGCTTGAAGTTGTCTTCGCTTATCGCTCGTTAGTTTAGTACATAAATTCTTAATTCAGACAACAACCGAAAATCGTTGATTCATTCTCTCGACAAACAGATGGCGCATAATCATCACAATATGGTCACTAAACTCATGGAGAAACTTTCTATACGGATCCCGAAAAGTAAAAATTTTTACTGATCATCAGCCACTCACCTATGCACTCAGCAACAGAAATAATAATAGTAAAATGAAACGATGGAAGGCAGTCCTGGAAGAGTACAACCACGAGTTAAAGTACAAACCAGGAAAAGCGAATGTCGTAGCAGACTCTCTGTCAAGACCTCCAAAGACCACAGAAGTCAACACCATGACTCCTACAGAACATAGCAACGAGAGCTCCTCCCACAATCTTATACCAGTCGTTGAAAATCCAGTTAATGTGTTCAGGAACCAATTAATTCTAAAACTGGCTGACGATGTTGAAAAAATGTAATCAAAATATTTTATTTTTAACTTAGTAGCACTCTCATTTATATTGAATTGTCACTTTTCCTTTTTTTATTATTAACTCACTTCTCCTATTAACTTGCTACAAAGCGGACGTGCAGGCATTATATAATTTATAATTAATAAATATATTACTTCTGTTAATATATTATTTTTATTTCAATAAAATACCCAACAGGTTATGGGCCCAGGAGACTCTGGATAAGAATTGAAATAGGATGTTGAAGATAATTGAAGACGAATAAATTACACGTAATGGAAACAAACAATATACTTTTATTAATCAAGAATTCAGATACATAAACTTCACGATGTCTACAAGTCGAATATAAAAAGACTTAACTAAGAACTAAGATAATCAAGTAAGACGGAAATGACATCTCGAAACCATTTTGATGTTACTTGTGTTGAGGCCAACTCACAATACCCTAGATGACATGTCGTTGGATACTCAACAATCACCGCCTATCCAAGGCACATGTCGACTAAGCGTTCCGACGAGTCCAAAGGTTTCGTAAGTGGATCCGCAGGATTATCTCTCGTACTGATGTACGATAACTTAACTTCTCCAAATCTCATCATTTCCTGGATGAATTTGCATTTGACGGACAAATATTTTGTACGTAGTTTGGTCTTTCGGTTTTCAAGAAGTTGAATGGCTGGCGAATTGTCTGTGTACATGTTGATTGGTGTGACGATTTTATGTCCTATTTCGGTGCATAGCCGTTCAATCCAATACGACTCAGTCAATCCCATTGCCACGGCCGATAGTTCTGCTTCGCAGGTGCTAAGTGCGACGGTTCGTTGCTTCTGACTGAGCCATGAGATGATTGCGTCGCCAATTTTAATTACAACACCACTATGTGATCGGCGATTCTCAACGTCGTTGGCGAAGTCAGCATCACAATAACAATTTAGATTGTTGCCCGCTGCTGTGATGCGAAGTTTCTTCGATTTTGTGTTGAGCAAGTATTTCAGCACATGGCACGCAGCATGCCACAGTTCAGCGGTGGGATGATGAAGAAAGCGAGTCAATTGAAATACACTTGAAGCGACGTCAGGTCGTGTGTTGGTGACATACATCAGCGATCCCAATAATTCTGCCAGTGGATATCTTGTGTCGATTGGTTGATTGAGCGTCTCATATAGATGTGTGATTCCGGATGACAGGGGTTTGGACAGTCTCGCAGGCTTTATGTTGAACCTACTAGCGATGGCTTCTATATATTCCGCTTGGTCGATGTGATATCCCTCAGAGGATTCTTTTATGTTTATACCTAGGAATTTAGAGATTTTTCCTAAGTCCTTAATTTCGACGGATCGACGAAGCTGGGCGATTAATGCATCGATGTCTGTTTTACATCTGCCGCAGATGAGCAAGTCATCCACGTAAACAAGGACGATCAGATTACTCGAAAAATAAACGGATGAATCCACTTCCGCCTGCTGCAACCCGGCAGCAACCAGCAACACGTTTAATTTGTCGTTCCAGCACTTTGATGCTTGACGTAATCCGTACAGGGACTTGTTAAGTTTCCACACTGTGTTAGGCGCATGGTAGCCCGGTGGAGGTTCGATGTATATTGACTCTTTCAGGTCTGCATATAAGAACGCGGTTTTTACGTCGCAATGGTGGATTGACCATTTTCGTTTGTATGCCACGGATAAAACGAGACGTACCAACGAGTGACTCGCAACTGGTGAGTAAGTGTCACAAAAATCAACTCCTGGGTCTTGGCTGAAGCCTTTCACTACAAATCTGGCTTTGAACCTATCAATCGAACCATTTGTCTTGGTTTTGATTTTGTATAGCCAACGAGATTTTAATATCTTACCGTGAACATCAGTTTCTCCCACCGTATTGAACACATTTAGTTTGCTTAACTGATAAAATTCATCGTTCATCGCCTGTATCCAATCTTCTGAGTGTTCGCTCTCTATTGCCTGATTGTATGTATTTGGAACAGCAACAGTCGTAAAACACATATAATCTTGTAAATGATGAGGCAATCGAACGTTCCTCTTAGGCCGGTTATCATTAATGTCGACGTCTGGTTCAGTGTCATGCGGGGCGACAATTGTCGTTTGACTTGAATTTGACACATCGTTGACTTCTTCATGAAGCGATTGATTGTCGATGTCATCTATGGTGGCTACTATTTTTGTAATTGATTCGTTAAGTGGCTTGGTGTTTTCTTCCTTTGTCGTATCATATAGTGTATGGTTGAACACTCGTACATTTCTTGAATATATCACGTTGCCAGTTTTCGGATCAAGCAGTTTCAACTTATTGGGATGTTGAAATCCGACCACCATCATTTTAACTCCACGAGTTTCAAATTTATTTTGGAATTGGTTTTTCTTGACGTAGGCAACGGCGCCAAATCGATGCAGTTTTCTGTAATTAGACTCTCTGTTTAGCATTAATTTATAAGGGGTTTTACCTTGAATGACGTCTAGAGGCAAAGAATTCTGTAAAATCGTTGCATGTGTCACCGCCAAGTGCCAAAATTTAGATGGCAGGCGAGCTTCATTAATTAAACAGCGAGACATTGTTACCAGTGAACGAATCTTCCTCTCAGCTACTCCATTCGACTGCGGTGTGTGTGGTGTTGTCGTCAAGTGCTCAATGCCATGTTCATCAGTGAACATTTTTATTCTTTCATTAAGGAATTCTCCCCCGTTGTCTGTGAAGAGTGTTTTTAACTTGTGACCCGTTTGACGTTCCGCCCAGCAGACGTAGTACAAGAAAACATTATAAAAATCCGATTTTTGCTTGATGCAGAATGTAGCACAATGACGGCTATAGTCATCTATAATCACCGCCATATATTTATCTTCGTCGACGCTAGATGGAAATGGACCACACAAATCGGCATACACTACTTCAAGAGGTCTTGTCGTTATTGTGGGGTTTTTTTTGAATTGTGGTTTAGTAATTTTATTCTCGGCACAAATGTCACAATCCTTTATCAACTTGATCTTGAGTTCGGGCAACATCTTTTTTAACACTGCGAGTTTGTTGTTGCCTACATGACCCAGTCTCGAATGCCAGTCGTTGCCACTGTCTTCAATCTTGGTTGTGTTAAGATATGCGATAAAAAGACCGCTTGCCACTTCTACTGTTGGAACTTTCAGTATCAATTTGTTATCTTTGAA
Organism: Thereva unica; assembly: GCA_949987705.1. NCBI lineage: Eukaryota > Metazoa > Arthropoda > Insecta > Diptera > Therevidae > Thereva > Thereva unica. The sequence goes on from OX465285.1 coordinate 42,694,674, forward strand.
GATGGACCATCCATCTCTATCAATTACTTGGTTATATCCTTCTTTGTGTAGCTGGGGGATAGATATCAGGTTATCTCCGTGGGGTACGTAAAATCCATTGAGTGACAGCTTTCCGCACGTGGTGTCTGCCTCGAAAGTCCCACTGTAATGTGCCACGACTGTATTATTTCCAAATACATGGATGACAATTGGTGTTTCAAGCCTAATCAGATTCGTAAATAAGGATTTTTCTTTACAATAATGATGGGATGCAGCGCTATCTAGTATCCATCCTTCTGTCATATTATGTTGTGCCATTAGGGCATTTGCTTCAATTTTGTGCGATGTTTTGTGTCCATGATCACTTTTGTTCCTGTTGGCTGATGTAGACCTATTTTGTTGGTTCTTTAGGCGATAGCATTCGCTTCTATTGTGATTCCTTCTTTTGCAGAATGTGCAATATTTTGTTGTAGTTTTTAACGCCATTTTGTTTGTGGAACTTGTGTTGATTGAAGAGCTTGTTTTTATGGATGCTTCGCGGGAAATCGACGGAAAAACCTTTTCAATTGACAAACATTTATCTGTGGTGGATATTTGTAGTCTCTCGGGGAGATCAAGTTTTGTTTGTGATGACAATTGGTGAAGGACAATTAGGACGAAGCAATGTTCGGGCATTTTTAATTTTTCATCCGCCACATTGTTAATTTTATAGTAGTGGTTTTTTAAAGTATTTAAATTTTCGTCGATTTTGCTCAAGTCATTTAATTTTATGTTGAGAATTTGATTGATGACTGTCATTTGGTTGGACACCCCCGATGTTTCGTATCTAGTTAACAATTCATGCCACACATCGTAGGCGTTGGTGTATTCTGAAATGGTGCTGGCTATTTGGTTGCTTATTGATTCTATTATCAACCCGTATGCATTTTCTTGCATTTCATCGCCGTCGGCTAATTTTTGAACAATTGCCTTCTTACACTTATTTTTAATGAGTACGGCGAGCATTTGTACCTTCCAACCAGGGAAGTTATCGTTTCCAGTCAATTGCTCTAAACTTGATTTTCTTCCCGCCATTTTGTTTGGTTCTTGCTTGTTCAATTTTTAATTTTCCTAACTATGTAATTTTTCGATCAGCAGAGCTTCGTGCTGATAACGTGTTGAAGATAATTGAAGACGAATAAATTACACGTAATGGAAACAAACAATATACAGGAATACCCCGATTTACGTCGCCCCGATTTACGTCGCCCCGATTTACGTCGTTTCGATTTACGTCGTCGAAATATTTGATCCTATAACTCGATTTACGTCGTCCTTACCCCGATTTACGTCGCAAAATTTTTCAACTCAAATATTTTTTAAGTTTCTGTTTTTCATTTTTTTTTTCTTTAAACAATACTTCTATGAAGGCCCCAATACACGAGCGCTCCATCCGACTTACGCCACCCCAAAACAACAACAATTTGTATGCACTTGTCATTTGTATAGGTACAAATTGTTGTTTTTTTGGCGTGGCGTGGTTGGATGGTGCGCTCGTGTATTGGGCCCTTAAAACTCTCACTAAGACTGCCACCTACAACTGTGAGGACGATATATAAAAATGCCGATAAAATACGTGAAAGTGTAGCAGCAGGAGCCGAAAAATCAGCTGCTATTAAAACAAAGGCAAGGTCGCTTTTATTAGAAAAAATGGAAAAAGCGCTAACTTTATGGATAACTGATATAAGAGACAAAAATATACCTGTAACAACGCAAATAATCCAAGAGAAAGCAAAAAGTTTGTTCAACGATTTGAAGAATAAGGCTGGCGAAGAAAGTAAAGATGAGGCTTTCAATGCAAGTCGCGGACGGTTCGACAGATTCAAACAGCATAAAAATGGTCGGCGAAACTGCAAGTGCGGACTTGGAAGCAGCAAAAGAATTTCCTGCAAAGTTAAAGGAAATAATCGTTAATGGAGGATATACACCCCAACAAGTATTTAACGTTGATGAGACGGGGCTTTTTTGGAAGCGTTTACCCTCTAGAACTTTTACATCAAGAGAAGAAAGTGATGCATCGGGTTTTAAAGTAGCAAAGAATAGGCTAACATTACTTATCGGAGGAAATGCGTCGGGAGATTTCAAGCTTAAAACAATGCTGGTTTATAAATCAGAAACACCAAGGGCAATGAAAAATGTGCGTAAAGAAACTCTCCCAGTAATATGGAAAGCCAACAAAAAAGCCTGGGTAACAGCCACTATTTTCGCCAATTGGTTTAAAGAGAATTTTTTCCCTGAAGTGAAAAAGTATTGTGAAAGTCAAAATATAGCATATAAAGCCTTGTTATTAATTGATAATGCTACAGGACATCCTATTAATTTGGACGAATCCAACGAAAACGTGAGAATAATCTTCTTGCCGCCTAATACCACATCCCTTCTTCAACCCATAGACCAAGGTATTATTGCTACTTTTAAATCATACTTCTTGCGTCGAACATTAAATCAACTTATTGAAGCTGTTAATTCAGAGGAAGAAAATAGAAATGACTTCATTCAACATTTTTGGCGTAATTTTAATATATTGAAGGATGTCGAAAATATAAAAAAATCGTGGGATGAGGTTGCAATTTCTACTATGAATGGAGGATGGAAGAAATTATGGCCTGAATGCACCTCTGATGGATGTGAAGTGGAAAAACCGGAAGAATTGCACACAGAAATTGTGGAATTGGCCCATCGCATTGGCTTTACAGAAGTAAGTCATGCCGATGTTACGGAGACTTTACGAGCTCATCCGGAATCCTTAACCAATGAAGAAATTTTGGAGTTACTATTGGAAAATTCGCAAAATAAAAATGTGAAGGACAATATCACATCAAACGAAAATGACGAGAAAGATTTGGAATTTCTTTTACAAAAGCTTTCCGAAGCATTTCAATATTTAAAAAAAGTAATGGAGGTTTTTAAAAAATATGACAACGACGCGGAGAGATTCGAAGCAACAAGAACGGCTGTTTTCAATGGTGTAGGGTACTACAGGGATTTATACACGGAGAAACGTAGGAACGTAGGAGAATCGAGTCGTTTTTCAAGCCGGTATCTTCTAAACGGAAATTACCGAAACCGTCTACTTCTGAAGGAAGATCATCGAAGGTATATACGGTTGAATCCGATGATAGTTCAGACGATTGAAACTATGTACATATAAAAAAGATGTTACAATAGATGTAAATTTTATTATTTAAGTTTATAATTTATGTACTTTTAATAAAAAAAAAATATGTGACATTTCTGAAAAAAAGCCTTTTAAAATACGTCGTGTTATAATTGGTGTTATAATTTCTCTTACCCCGATTTACGTCGTTTCGATTTACGTCGTGTTTTCTCGGAACGCTTTTCGACGTAAATCGGGGTATTCCTGTACTTTTATTAATCAAGAATTCAGATACATAAACTTCACGATGTCTACAAGTCGAATATAAAAAGACTTAACTAAGAACTAAGATAATCAAGTAAGACGGAAATGACATCTCGAAACCATTTTGATGTTACTTGTGTTGAGGCCAACTCACAATACCCTAGATGACATGTCGTTGGATACTCAACATAGGAAAGTATTGAAATATTGATAAGAAAAGAAGAATATCTTGAAAAATTATATTTTGTTCAAATGGCTGCCAAGCAAATGGAAGGTTCAACTCTGATTAAATTCGATGGGTCGAATCTTATCGAGTGGAAGTTAGCAATCAAAAATTTGTTCTATGCTTGCGAATTAATGCAAATTGTGGAAGGGACTGATACAAAACCGGAGGATGATGAAAGCAAGGTCAAAGAGTCGTTGAAGAGAAATGGAAAAGCCATGCATTATATGACCTCATGTATTGATAGCAATACACTACGATTGTGTTTAAATTGCTCAACAGCGGCTGAAATGTGGTCAACAATTCTCGGAGTATACGAACAAAATACAATGATTAGCAAGCAGCTTTATTTGTCCAGGTTTTATGATTTTAAAATGAATGAAACTGATTCTATAGCCGTTAATCTGGCAAATATTGAAACGATCATAAAACAATTAAGGAACTTTGGAGAAACAATTAGTGATTAGCAACATATATCTAAAATTTTGTGGAGTTTACCCATAAAATTTAAAGATTTTCCTAGGAGCTGGGATTCAACGTCCAGTCAAGAGAAAACATTAGCTAACCTTACAGCCAGACTTATGAAAGAGGAATTGTCTGTAGACTCAATGGAACAATTTCCTACTGTTATGAAATGTTCCTTACTTGAAACAAATAAAAATAAAGAAGATAGTAAGATATCTAAGAAAAATAAAATAAAGGAATTAAAAAAGAAGCCTAAATGTGGTTTTTGCAAGAAAACTGGTCTTTGGGGGAAGAATGTCATGCTCGCTTAAACAAAACGCCAACGACAAACAATGAGGCCATGATATGTGAGTTAGAAAAACTCAATATAAATGAAAATGAAACATGGGTAGCCGATTCTGGTGCTAGCTCCCATATGTCTTTTAAAAAGGAGTGGTTTAAAAATTTTATAGAGATTCGACAAAATATATTTACAGCTAATAACAAATCAGTCTTACAATGCGAAGGCAAAGGTAATATTGAACTTCTTGCCAATGTCAATGGAAAATGGGAAAAGAAAACACTAAAAAATGTTCTCTTTGTGCCAAACCTAAGTTCCAATTTGATCTCAATCGGAAGTGTTACGGATCATTATTTATTTATTATTATTAAGGAATGAGGGGGTAACCCATATGGTGAACACTGCGGCCAAGTTAGGCCTATTGTGTACGTACCCCACTAGCGGAACAGACTATCGGCCTTCCGAATGAAGGCAAGAAGGTCTTTAGTTGATGAAGACCGGACTTGGGCAGGGCTCAAGAACTCTCTGATGAACGTTCTTCTTCTAAGCCAGATCAGAGCAGGACATTCACAAAGAATATGTGTGGAAGTTTCATCGTCTTCCAAGCAGAGTCGGCATTCTGTCTCTTGAGACAGTCCTAGGTTGTGGAGGTGGTACCGCAGTCCTACATGGCCAATGAGATAGCCCACCAGCAGCCTTAGGTCCGCTCTGTTTAGAGTAATAGTGCCCCTTAAGGCAAAGGGTCTTATAAGATCTAGGTTTATTTTCCTAATCCACTCTTCTATCAAGGACTTGGAGGTGGACCAAGAGATGCAACAGAAGGGTTCTGGGCCCTGGAACAACGTCTCAGACCCCTCCCTGCAGCCTCATTTCCCTCGATACCCCAGTGTCCGGGGACCCAGCATAGCGAGACCTCGTTTCTTCTGGTCAGGCTCTGGAGTACGTCAAAACAGCCTGCTACTATTTTGGAAGAAAACTTCCACGTTGAGAGTGCCTTGATGGCAGCGTGGCTGTCAGAAAAGATTTTAATGTTGGCGCCTTTCAGACCTTTCTCAAGGTTGAGCCTAGCGCATGTCGCAATGGCATGTATTTCAGTCTGGAAAACAGAGGGCCACTTACCCATTGCAATCGAGACCTTGGAGTTGGGTCCTGCGACACCAGCCCCTGTACCATGTTCCATCTTTGACCCGTCAGTAAACCAGTGGAGATGGTTTGGATCCCTAGGAAGAATAATTTCCTCCCACTCAGAGCGATTCGAGATAATTGCTTTGAATTTCCTTTGGAATCGCAGTTGACTAACCATATGGTCGGATACGCGGCAGATGGAAATGCTTGGGATATTTTTAAGGATATCCATGTGTCCTTTGACCGTATGGGGTCAGTTGGATGAGATCTGAAGTCTCAAGGCACTTATGGCGGCGGATTTCCATATAAAGAGATGCAAAGGGGTCAATTCAATGATTGCTTCCATTGCAGCTGTGGCGCAGGTCCGCATAGCTCCGGTAATGGAGCGGCAAGCAAGCCGTTGCAGCTTGCTACACTATCCTCAAGTGATCGACGTAACCTGTTTAGTCTTGGGCCACCAAACTATAGCAGCATAAGTGACAACAGGTTTAACGATCGTATTGTACATCCAGTACATCATTTGTGGTGTAAGACCCCATGTCCTACCCAGAAGCCTTTTGCAGGCCCATATGGCCCTTGTGGCTTTGCTGATGACGTATTCAAGTTGAGCGCTCCAGTTCAGTCTCTTGTCTAGCTTTACTCCCAAATATTTGACTGAGTCTGAGTACTCAACTGTGGTATCCCGAATACAGATAGGACCTAGGTCCAATTTGTAACGTTTGGAGAAAGGTACCAGGACAGCTTTATTTGGGTTAATTGCAAGGCCCTCCTTGGTACACCATCTTTGAACTTCTCGTAGTGCTGTTCTCATGACCTCTGTAATGGTCAAATCGAATTTCCCAGAGACAATGATGGCAAGATCATCTGCATAGCCGATGACATCGAAACCAGATTCAGATAGTTTAGTCAAAAGTTCATCCACAACTAGTGACCAAAGTAATGGGGATAGAACTCCACCTTGAGGGCACCCCTTAATAGCCTTAACACTAATGGTGGAGACACCTAGGGTAGAAGAAATGTCACGATCTGCAAGCATGGCATTTATCCACTCAATCGTGTGAGGATCCAGATTTCTGAGAGCCAGTGCTCTAGAGATGGAATCATAGCCTGTGTTATCGAAAGCACCTTCGATGTCAAGGAACGCGCATAAGGCAGTTTCCTTAGCGAGGAAGGCCTTTTCGATTTTACTGACCAGGTGGTGTAAAGCAACCTCTGTTGATTTACCTTTAGAGTAAGCGAACTGGAAGCTATGTAGAGGGAGGGAGAGCTCCAGTTTGCACCTAATATGAAGGTCATGGTTATACACATATCGCACATGTATTACAATAGTGACACAACTCAAAAAAGTAGATTTTTCAGGAGAGACAAAAAACTATTTCGTGACGAAGCAAGAAGTTTAGTAGTTTACAGTCGATTATATGGAATGTCGGGCGGTATGTTTGAAGAAAGTTTTCCTCGTCGATGTCCAACAAATGTCAAAGCATAAATGTGTGCGCTGTTTGTCAAAAACTTGTTTGACTGTGGATGGGGACCTAATGTAACACAATTTTGTTTGAGAGGGCAAGAGTGACATAAGTGATGTCTGACGGCAAGCAAAAAAAGCTAGATTCAAACGGTTTGCGTGGTTTATACCAATGGTTTTGCTAAATAATTGGACGGGTATAACTCAAATACTGAAATTTTTGAGTTGTGTCACTATTGTAATACATGTGCGATATATACATGGTTATATACGGATCATGGTTATACACAAAAAGCTGATAAATTTACATTGGAAATTCTTAGAGCAAATGGTGAAGTTGCTGCAATTGGCAAAAGAACAGGAACTGGTCAATTGTATACAATGCTATTTAAGTCAATAAATAACATAAAAGCTAGTTTTGCAAAAAGCGATAATTTGAAACTGTGGCATGAGCGTCTTTGTCATATAAACTATGAAACAATAAAATTAACTGAAAAGTCAAATGCGGTTATTGGATTAAACCTAAATAAAAGAAATAATGAGGTGTTCTGTGAATCTTGCTTGAAAGGAAAAATGCACCGTCATTCTTTTAAAACGACAGTTAATAGAACTACGTTTATTGGTGAATTAATTCATAGTGATCTATGTGGACCCATGCAAACAGATTCATTAGGAGGCTCTAAATATTTCCTTCTAATAAAGGATGATTTTTCATGCTACAGAATAGTATATTTTCTTAAACATAAAAGTAGTGCAACTGAGAAGATAATTGAATTTAATAATGAATTCAAAAATCAATTTGGCTACAATATTAAACGTTTTAGAACAGATAATGGCTCTGAATACTGCAACAATACATTGAATAGATATTTTAAGGAAAATGGAATAATATCTGAAACAACAGCACCATTAACTCCAGAGCAAAATGGTAAATCAGAGAGGGAAAATAGAACAATAGTCGAAGCTGCCAGAACGATGATTCACTCAAAGAATTTGTCAATTCGATTTTGGGCTGAAGCAGTAAACACAGCTGTTTTTTCTTTAAATAGAGTAATTTGCAAAAACTCTAACACTGGAAGTACATAGGGACGCGACGCGACGCTACGCGAAGTTAATAATGTCAAAAAAATATTGAATTATACGATATCCTATGTAGTGAGTACAATGTAACGCGACGCGACGCAACGCCAAGCTTTCGACGCGAAAAGTTGACCAACTTTGAACTTTTGCCGCGACGCGACGCGAAAATAGCGTCAAGCAAGACATCATATATCGGCCTCGTCATTCTAGTATGCTTAAAAAATCCTCCGGATCATTATTTTTAATATGAAGGAAACTGGTTGTAAAGTATCCGTTAACATCTAAGGACAAATTCACCTCCCGGACCCACCAGCGCCTTATATTTCGATTGTATAAATTTTTATATTGTTTATACAATATGAATAGCATTGTTAACAACATTAATTCTTCCATGATTTTTTTTTTGACAAATACGAAATACTTTCAATAATAACAATGTATTAAGCCTACTTTGACCGTTAAAAAATTTTAACGCCAAGAAAATCCGGCTTCAATGTGTTTGGTTGAAAAGCTTCGGCGTCGCGTCTCTCAGCGTCTCGTTCACGTCGCGTCGTGTCGCGTCCCTATGTACTTCCACTATAAAGTGACACCATTTGAGTTGTGGTTTAAAAGAAAACCTGATCTAAGAAACATGAAAGTGTTCGGTTCAATAGCTTATAAACATATTCCACATCAAAAACGTCGTAAATTTGATGCGACATGTAAAAAGATGATTTTTGTTGGATATGAGAAAATAACCAAAAACTACAGACTATGGGACTGTGAAAACAAAAAGGTTCATATATCTACAAATGTTATATTTGATGAAAATAAGATATATAAACAAGAATATTGTGATGATTTATGCGCCATCTGTTTGTCAAAAAGCATAACCAACGATTGTCGGTAACAACTCTGGTTGATGTCTGAACTAATGACTTATGTACTAAACTAAAATTGGAACGCGCGATAAGTGAAGACAACTTCAAGCTTCTGGACGAAAAGAAAAGAACATACCACTAGGCTCGAGAAAAAGGGCTCGAGAAGGTTCCAGAAGTTAGATAAAGGTGGAGCTTGGATATAAAAGCGGCTTTCAGGCGCTGAGAAAGTCAGTTTTGATTTGAAAGGCGATAAAAGTGTTCTAAAGTGAGAACAGTGAAAAGTGGTGATTTAAAAAGAGAATTATAAAGCGATAGATAGAATTTAATAGTGCGAGTTATTAAAGTGAAAGTGATTATAGTGAACTGTAAGAATTGTGTTTGTAATTAAATTGTGTTTTGGTTTGTAATAAATAAATAAAGTATTGTAATAAAATAAATAAATAATTGGTTTGTAATAAAGTGTATTCCTTAATTAATCCTACGAATCCGTTAAGCCGTAAAAACGTAACAATTGGTGTCAGAAATGGGATTAATTAAGAGATAAGTGAAATAAGTGAGTTTTTAAAATAATTGTGACCGGAATTTAATTTTTGTGAGTGCGAACTAAAGACATAATAATAAAATGGGTCGAAAATTAGTTGATTTGCGTACTGTGGAGTTGAAAAGAGAACTAAGTAAACGCTCGTTGTCAACGGTGGGTGCTAAAAGTTCCTTAACCGCGCTGCTTCGAGAAGTTATGGTGAACGAGGGAAAAGATCCTGAAACCTACATTTTTGAAGCCGAAGTAGAAGCAGAACCAGAAGAATCGACAGTGAGTATGGCAGAACTTTTTAAGACATTGATGGTGATGAAGGAGGCGCAAGAACGTGCATCAGCAGAGATGAAAGAAGCGACAGCCGATGTGAAAGAGGCGCAAGAACGGTCTTCAGCTGAGAAGAAGGCAGATATGAAGGAGTTACAAGAACGTTCAACTATAGAAATAAAGGCGGAAGTGTTGGCGTTAAAGGATGAACAGAAATTGTTAGCAGTAGCTCATGAACGCTCGTTAGCTGAACTCAAAGAGTCTATGGAAGAGCAGAAGAACCAACTGGAGCAGAAAATCGAATCATTCTCCCTTTCTGTCGACAACAAGCTAGATAACATGAAAGAAAATGTAAGGAATGATCTGGAAAATCTCGAATCTTCCATCAAGGCAAATGTGAGGAATGATCTGGAAAATCTCGAATCTTCCATCAAGGCAAATGTAAGGAATGATCTGGATAATCTCGAAATTTCCATCAAGGCAAACGTAAGGAATGATCTAGGAAAACTCGAAATTGAACTAGAAACCGTCAGAGCCGATCTAGAAAGAGTAAAGATTCATCACCCAGTGACGGCATCTCACGAAGTCATTGGAGTTAGGAAACTGCAGCCTCCAACTTTCGACGGACAAAGCCCGTGGTCTACTTACAAACTCCAATTCGAAGCAGCAGCAGCAGGCAATTTCTGGACTGAGGAGGAAAAAGCAACGGCCTTAACGTTGTCACTAAGGGGCACAGCAGCAGAAATATTGCAGTCAATACCAGCAGAACATCGCAACAGCTACGGGTTCTTAGTTCAAGCGCTGGAAATGCGTTACGGTGATCAACACATGCAAGAAGTTTATCGACTTCAACTTCGCAATCGACTTCAAAAGCCAGGAGAAACTTTACAACAACTATGCGCCGATATCGAGAGGTTAGTGCATCTGGCTTATCCTAGCTTCGGCCAAGACTACATCAACGAAGTAGCAAGAGAGGCTTTCCTTAACTCTTTTGTTGACCGAGATCTACAACAGGCAGCCAGATTGGCCGGAAAGAAGAATACCGCAGAAGTTTTGGCATGTGCTCTGGCATACGAGGCAGCAAGGCAAGCATCAAGAAGTGCAGTCCGCCTCAGAGAGATCCACACAACAGAGGATAGTTGCAACAGAATGAATGCAACGGAAGTACGCGGTCGACTCCGATGCTGGAATTGTAGTGAACCGGGTCATTTGCAAAGGAATTGCAGAAAGCGAAGGAGAGCAGAGTCTCCCGAAAATAGGAGTGGCGGAACTTGCTGTGAAAAATGCGGACATCGGCAGAAAGGTGACCAGAGGGAGGCCGAAAACAATGACTCCGTGTCTTCCCGCAGACAGCAGCAGGGAAACGAATAAAGACTAACTCCATGGGGCGGGAGTTAGTCGGGGAAATCGAAGCCCCCGGTGTCATCATCACCACTATCAAACAACTGCAGCGTAGTGGCAACAGCCTGGTCATCGAAGGAAAGATTGGAGCTGAAAAATGCACAATAACTGCAGACACTGGTGCTTCAAAATCTGTTATCCGGGCTGACATGGTCGGCAATAAATGGCTGAAAGACGCACGCCAATACAGACTGAAAACTGCAACAGGAGATCCAGTACGATTACATGGGGAAATTATGTTGGATGTGGTTCTTGCTGACCTTGGATTTTCACATTCGTTCCTGGTAGCTGATATAACAGACGAGTGTATTCTCGGTCTGGACTTTATGAAAGCACATAAAATTCTACTGGACATTGGGGAAGAAATACTGAGATATGACAACAACGAGATTCCAATGGCCACAGGATCCACTTGTTATTCGCAGCTTAAAGTCGTCGCTCGTGAAGATACCGTGCTTCCTCCGTGTGCTGAGAAATTGGTACGAGCGATAGTCGATGGTGATCCCGGGAGCTACCGATTTTACGGAAAACGGACATCGTTCAACACAGGATCGACACCAAAGATGCCCAGCCAATTAAACAACCGCCGAGAAGACTACCACTAGCCAAGCGGGAAGAGGTAGCCGGTATGATTGAAGATATGAGAAGACAAGGCCTTATAGAGGAGTCGAAAAGCCCTTAGATGTCTCCCGTGGTTCTAGTCAAAAAGAAAGATGGCAGTACAAGATTTTGCGTGGATTATCGGCGGTTAAATGACATCACTAAAAAGGACAGCTACCCATTACCTCGTATCGATGACACACTGGATACTCTCTCTGGTTAAATGGTTTTCTACCTTGGATCTTAAGAGCGGCTACTGGCAAGTCGAAATTCACCCGGAGGATCGAGAAAAGACAGCCTTCTCTGTAGGAAACGGCCTGTGGCAGTTTACAGTCATGCCGTTTGGACTGTGTAATGCTCCAGCTACATTCGAACGACTGATGGAATGCGTCTTGCGAGGACTGACATGGAAGACTTGTCTGGTTTATTTGGACGATATCATCATCGTTGGAAAAAGTCTCGAGGAACATATGGGCAATCTACGAGAGGTTTTCCAAAAGTTGAGAACAGCCCAACTGAAACTCAGCCCTAAAAAATGCGTACTGTTCAGAGACCAGGTCAACTATCTCGGACATGTGGTTTCATCCAATGGAGTTCAAACAGATCCTGAGAAAATAACAGCAGTTAAGAATTGGCCCACACTGAAGGATAAACATGAACTTCGAAGCTTTTTGGGACTTGCCACCTATTATAGGCGTTTTGTCAGGAATTTTGCCGACAAGGCTAAGGAATTACATAAACTGACAGAAAAAGGAAAACCATTTATCTGGACAGAAAAGTGCGAGGAAAGCTTCAACACACTAAAACGAGGACTTTGCCAAGCACCAATACTGACATACTCGAAGCCAGGCGAAAGATTCATATTGGACACAGACGCGAGTAATGTCGGGATTGGTGCAGTGCTATCACAAAACTTCGACGGACAGGAAAAGGTCATAGCTTATTACAGTAGAGCGCTGTCAAAATCGGAGCGGAATTACTGTGTCACAAGACGGGAACTATTGGCAATCGTGGACTCAACTAAACACTTCCACAAGTATCTCTATGGGCAAAACTTCATCCTTCGAACGTATCATGCAGCATTAAAATGGCTGATGCAATTCAAAAACCCTGAAGGACAAGTGGCAAGATGGATAGAGAGACTTCAGTCCTACGACTTCAATATAGACCACAGAAGGGGAAGAAACCATGGAAATGCAGATGCACTCTCCCGGCGACCATGCGTACCAGACTGCAAACATTGTGGACGTATCGAGGAAAAGTGTCAAAGGACGACAGTCGAGCCAACGACAGGATGGGATGACCAGGGACTCCGAGACGCCCAACGCGACGACCCGGATATTTCTTCAATTCTGACATGGAAGGAATACGAGGAAAAGCCTGAATGGAAGGACATTGCTGAGAGGAGCGAGACCCTGAAGAGCTATTGGGCCCAATGGGATTCGTTGTACATGGAGCGAGGAGTATTAAAGCGCAAATGGGAAACCGCTGACGGTACCTCTCATCGAATGCAGGTATTAGTCCCTCGCGTTAGAATAAGGGATATTCTCGAGGAATGTCATAACGGCGCATCAGGAGGACATCTGGGAGTCAATAAAACTTTGGCAAAAATAAGAGAGAGATTCTATTGGCTTCACATGCGAGACGATGTTGCAGACTGGTGCCGTAAATGCACAACTTGTGCCGGCAGCAAGGGCCCTCGGGTAAGGACAAAAGGAGAAATGCAGCAATACAACGTGGGAGCCCCATTTGAAAGAATCGCAATCGATGTGGCGGGACCTTTTCCGGTGTCAGACCGAGGAAATCGATACATTTTGGTGGTCATGGACTACTTCAGTAAGTGGCCCGAAGCATATGCCATTCCAAATCAGGAAGCAATCACTGTTGCAGAGGAATTAGTGAACAATTGGATCTGCAGATTTGGTGTCCCTCATGAGCTTCACTCTGACCAAGGGAGAAACTTTGAATCTCAAGTTTTTCAAGAAGTATGTAAGATACTTGAAGTGAAGAAGACCAGGACGACGCCCCTTCATCCCCAGTCCGCGATGGAATGGTAGAGCGATTCAACAGGACAATGCTAGAACACCTAAGGAAAGTTGTTAGCGAGCACCAGCGTGACTGGGACACAGTTACATCCCTATATTTCTAATGGCATATCGGACAGCGGTTCATAATTCCACAGGACAAACCCCTTGTAGTGTGATTTTTGTCATAATCTTTTGTTGTTCTAATAATTCATTAACTAATTTCTGCAATACTTCGCTTTCTGAATACGAAACTCCTTGGTCTAAAGCAAATGGTTCTTCTTTCTTTAAACAAATTTTAAACTGAAAATTGTTGGAATTGGTTTCACAATTTTTAAAAGACTTCCCATAATTCTTTAAAAAGCTTCTTAATTAAATCTTCATCCTGCTTAATTCTAACAACATAATCAAGTTTCTCTAATTTTAACTCATTAATATTAACAATTAGCAAATCAAAAATGTCTGCATTACGTTTCCTTACCATAAGCTTCTTATCTCTAATAATTATTTGTATTTCTTAGCTGCTTCACTGTAGAACCCTCATCAATATTTATGGGACTCTCCATCGCAATAACCGTAATTATTCAAACAAAACTCAACAATATTCGCAATGATAGGCAAAATTCAACAATATCCGCAATAATAAACAAAATTCAACCGTATCCGCAATGATAAACAAAACTCAACAATATCCGCAATTATAAAGAAAATTCAACAGTATCCGCAATTATAAACAAAACTCAACAATATCCGCAATGATAAACAAAAATCTTCGCGCACTTTTCGTTCAATAAGATATCGCAGACTCGCAAGGCATAAGGATGCAATATTCCAGTCTTTTCTTGGTCGCTTGGATTTTCTAATCCCACTTCTGAGATTGTCGTAGTGGTGTGGTGGTGTGTCAGGAAAAATGTTAAAAGAAGGAAGGATACTAGTATTAACCAATATCCCACTTCTGATAAAATTGTAGCCGTTTGGCTGGTTGTGTCAGGATAAAATGTTCAGTCTGCTAACTCAACACGTCTTTAATATCCACAATTATAAAGAAATAATAATTATTAAAAAAAACACCAATAGTAACAATAATACTTTATTCTTTGTTAACTCAATACTAATGTGACAACACAATTCTCAAAATACTAAAAAGTCCACAATAATTCACGATCTGAACCACGTCCGTTCAATGCTAAAATCACGAGAGAACTAACTCTCATCCTCACAATTTTGACATGAATATGTCTTATCCCTGGAGTCTATTCAAAAGAATGTGCGGAACGGAAGTCGTCACATTCCTTGACTCATTTTGTTTTTGTTTTTCTTTGTTTATCCGTTCGTCGTCATTGGGTGGACTTTTTTTGTTCAATCGCTGCGAATTCTTGTTCCAAGAGTGAGAAAAAATGTCGAGGATTTTTTACTTTGTGTGAGATTTTTTAAACAGCTTATGGGGCCCATCCACGGGCCAACTAGTTGCCCAAACTGAGTTGTGTAAAAAGTTGTTGTTTCGCCACAAACGCTTCAACTGAGTTGATATTTCAACTGTCAATTCGATATTTTATAGGCAATTTGAAAGTTAAATGAAATTGTAGAAAACCCGCGACTAAGTTTTATAATAATAAAAATTGGAGAAAGATGATTTTTTAGATTAATTATAATTTTTTTTTTAATTATTAATATAAATATTTATATTTTTTAAAATATAAATTAAATTATAAAAGTATAAATTATGAAAATAATTTAATATTATGTGAACGCAGGAGGGCCCTCAAAAATAACATAAACTCTACAAGCGACCCGGATAGACGTCACCAACTTGAACGGGAGTACTCTCAATTACACCGAGAGGTAAAGAGAAGTGTCCGGCGTGATAAAAGGCAGCAGATAAACGAGCTCGCAGAAAAAGCGGAAAACGCGGCAAACACAGGCAACAGTAAAGTGCTGTACCAAATTACTAAACAGCTCTCGGGAAAGCACTCTACTAAAAAGCATGCCGTTAAGAGTGCGGATGGAAGGCTGCTGTGCAGCGACGAGGAGCAGCTCCAAAGATGGAGAGATTATTTCTTCGCCGCCCTGAATGGCTCACTCACACAGGAACCTCAGGAAAACAGCAACAATGCACAGCCGATAAGAATCAACACCCGGGCCCCATCCAAGACGGAAATAGTAACCGCAATTCATGCGATGGCCAATGGTAAAGCAGCTGGAAAAGATGGCATCCCGCCAGAATTGTTGAAAGCCGACTCAAGCCTCATAGCAGATGCGCTTCAGCCAATCCTCGAATTAGCATGGAACACCTGTACCTTTCCGGAGGATTGGACGGAAGGTATCATAGTCAAAATACCCAAAAAGGGGGATCTAAAAATATGCGACAACTGGAGAGGCATCTGTCTATTATGTACTGTGGGTAAAATCTTGTCCCACACTATACTATCAAGAATAAGAGAGGCAGTAGATCAAACGCTTAGAAGGCAGCAGGCCGGATTCAGGAAGGGCCGTTCATGTATAGATCACATCAACACCTTAAGAATAATAGTGGAACAGTCTACTGAATTCCGATCCCCCCTTTACCTTGCTTTCGTAGATTATGAGAAAGCGTTCGACTCGGTTAATAGGAGCTTTATATGGCAGGCATTACGGCGACGTGGACTGCCGGATAAGATAACAGAATTGATAAAAGCCCTATACAACAATTCCAAATGCAGAGTTCTCCATAACGGAAAATTATCCGACAGCTTTGAGGTGAGTTCAGGAGTACGACAAGGATGCTTACTATCCCCATTACTATTTCTTATAGTAATAAATGACATTCTTGTTGGCGCTCTAGATAGTAGAACAGGCGGCATACAGTGGGGTTTTCTAGATCGCCTTAAGGACATCGACTACGCAGATGATATCTGTTTGCTGGCCCACAGACATCAGGAGCTAAAAAACATGTTAAACAATTTGGCAACAGAAAGTAGTCTAGCAGGCTTAAGGCTGAATCCGAATAAAACCAAAGAAATGCGGATAAATGCAAACACACTTGAACGAACTGCGCTGAATAAACGTGACGTGGAACTGGTAGATAAATTCTGCTACCTCGGTAGTATTATTACCGAAAATGGTGGTGCAGAAGAAGACGTCAGTTCCAGAATAAATAAAGCACGAAGCGCATATGCATGCTTGTTCCGCATATGGAGATCAACGGAGATCTCAACCAACACCAAATTGCGGCTGTTCAACTCCAACGTTAAGGCAGTTCTTTTATACGGTTGCGAAACATGGAAAGTCACCCAATTCATCACAGGGCGCCTACAAGCCTTCATAAACAGATGCCTACGTCGTATCCTAAAAATCCGCTGGCAAGATAGAATTTCAAATGAAGAGCTATGGCGCCGTGCCGGCCAAGAAAGGATAGACGACCAAATCAGGCGAAGGAAATGGAATTGGGTTGGCCACACCTTGCGACGCAATAACGAAAATCTAGCCAAACAGGCCCTTGACTGGAACCCGCAAGGATCCCGTCGAGTTGGAAGACCTAGAACAACGTGGAGGAGAACCCTACTAGCAGAGGCCGCAACTACTGGGAGATCCTGGTCAGAGCTAAGTGCTGTCGCGCAAAACAGAGTCCGCTGGAGGGCAACTGTTTCCGCCCTATGTCCCACGAGGGATTAAGGGGTACATAGATAGATAGATAGATAGAACTTTCATAATTTAAATTAAAAATAATGCAAAATAAACTTGCAATATATTCTTCGAATTCAGGCTTAATTCATCCAAGTAGTTTGCCAAACTGCAATACACACAGTGCAACTAGTTGCCCAAACTCTAGGCAACGCCCCCATAAAATTAAAAGATTTTGATTTATCCCAACTGAAACCCCAACTGTCAAATCAGTTTGCCAACTGCCCCACACGCGATGCGATTCAGTGACAACACAACTCAGTTTGGACAACTAGTTGGCCTGTGGATGGGGCCCATTAGAAAAGGTGTGCTTGAGTCGTCCGTCGCGCGATATTTTTGTGTTTTCGAAGCTGGACGGAATCAGAGTCGATATCAGGGAATTTTCTTATTACGCAGTTTGCTGATTGAGTGTGGTGCGGTGGCAGTGCGTTTAGAATTTTTGCAAAAGCACATTTTTTTTTATTTTGAACGATTTCGTTTCGTGTGTTTGTATTCTGTTACATTGTGGAAAAAGGATAAGGTGGTTGAAGGGTATGTATTGAAGCGAGACAGATATATATTGTTGTGTGCATTCCTTTCGACCCCTCCAGGGGTTCTTTCCAATAAAAACAAGAAGGTGATTTCCTATAAGAACAAGAAACAAATAGACCCCAGGGATAAGACATATTCATGTCTACTGTGCCATCGTGAAGCCATGGCACTTCCCGTCTTTTTTAAAACCAAACCGAAAACTATTTCGTCATCTTTTAACAAATTCTAGCCATTTCTTTTAATTCTTTGAGAGTTTTTAACAAAATCTTAAATTTATCTACTTCAATAATAACTATTTTACGCATTTTATTGTAAAGATACTCTTCTGCTGATGATAAAAAATTCAATATTCAAGAGGATCTGACTAAAATAATTTATTTTTAAAATTCTTCATGATGCCGAAAAAACTCTCTGCTGTATTCGTGCGGAAAATGAACAAAATCAATATGTGCAAAATGCATATTCAGTAACCAAAGTATACAAATGATAATTATTATTTTCAGCTTTCTAAAAAAATACTTTTCTCAATTCTAAATATTATCATTGGGCAATAAAACAAATTAAAAAATGATCCCCCTTAAAAATATAATAATTAAAATATATCTCTGAAAAGATTTGTACACTCCATTAAGAGTGAAAAGTTAAAACTTTCCAAAAACTAAATTTAAAATTATAATCAGTTATGTTTTGTATTTTATGTAAATTAAGCTAACTTCATCATCATTTTTCTCAAATGCAGCTAATTTCATATAAGAAAGATGTGGAACAGGTAAAATGAATTCATATCACGTGGTTAGCAATGGCCAATGAAAAATCGTTCCATGCTCCGCGACGATGTGAAGAACAAGAATTTGGTTCGTCTTTCGTTATTTACCCTTCTCCTTTCCCACTACCCCCTTCACCCTGAAGCTCGTGATGAACGTTCTTATGGGGCCCATCCACAGGCCAACTGGTTGCCCAAACTGAGTTGTGTTGGCACTGAATCGCAGTGTGTATGGGGCAGTTGGCAAACTGATTTGACAGTTGGGGTTGCAGTTGGGGTAAATCAAAATCTTTTAATTTTTTGGGGGCGGGGCCTAGAGTTTGGGCAACTAGTCGCGCTGTGTATGTTGCAGTTTGGCAAACTACTTGAATGAATTAACCCAGAATTCGAAAAATATATTTTTTGCAAGTTTATATTTTCATTGTATTGCATAATTTTTAATTTAAATTATGAAAGTTCACATAATATTAAATTATTTTCATAATTTATATGTTTAGGATTTAATTTATATTTTAAAAACATACAAATATTTATATTAATAATTAAAAAATTTATAATTAACATAAAAAATCATTACTACCCATTTTTTATAATCATAAAACTTAATCGCGGGTTTTCTACAATTTTATTTAACGTTCAAATTGCCTATAAAATACTGAATTGACAGTTGAAGTATCAACTCAGTTGAAGCGTTTGTGGCAAAACACCAACTCTTTACACAACTAAGTTTGGGCAACCAGTTGGCCTGTGGATGGGCCCCATTAGGAATGTAAACTGCGTCTATAAGTATTGGTTATAAATAATGAGCCTATTCAGACGCTGCCATAAAGCTGGTGACAGAATTTCGCTCAAACGCGGTGCGGACATTGACAGATAGAATAAAGTATAGCCCAAAACAAAATGAATGCAGGAACTTCGACTTTGCCTTCACAGTTGCAGTAAAGTCGACTTTGCCGCACAGCGCTAACACATTCATTTCAATAACTTCAAAGTCGACAATCTGATAGATAGTATTTACAATTGTAATCACCATTTAATAACATGCTAGAAATTATTAATTTTGAACAAATGGACCAATTTATTTTTACTGTATGTGGACTTTACGTATATTACCTACGAAAATTATATTTTTCATACAATAAACTTAGTCAATTAAAATTTTCTAATTTGGCGACAATGACAAATTTGAAATGTTGTGTTGGTAGTTCTGAAACTTTTGCAGCAGCTTTAAAAATTCTTAAAGTCGAAGTCGGCGCTAAGTTTACTGCAACGCTTAAGGCACCTTTACATTATATGACTTGTCATATGACTTTACTGTCAATAAAGTCAAAGCTAACATAAAATGTCAAATGACATTTGTTTTCGACATGTCATACGACATTTGCTTTGAATATTTCTGTTATGACTTGTCAAAATTAACTGTGAACACAATACGAAGCAAGATAGATTATCAACTTGTAATTTTGATAGAAAAATCATATGATAAATCAAGTCAAAACAGAGAATATTCAAAACAAAATTTGACAGAATGTCGTATGTCATGTCAAAAACAAATGTCATTGTTAGGTTTGACTTCATTGACAGTAAAGTCATATGACAAGTCATATAATGTAAAGGTACCTTTACTGCATTGATTATGTTAACTGAACGTGACTCCTTTGGAAACTGTATGAAACTGTCAAAATGCAAAGTTGAAGCCGAAGTTTCTGCATTCATTCTGTTTTGGGCTTATGTGTATTGCAATGCGACCTAACGAAATGTGGCTTTAGCGCTACGCACACACCGCGGAAGTTGCTTTACTTTCTACTTCTTGCGCGTTGCCGCGCGTTCCAGTGTAAAAAAGTTGTTTGTGTGTGTTGTGTTTTGAGTCGTGTTTTGGTGTTGGTGGGCATTGTGTTTATGTTTTGAATCGTGTGCTGGTGAAGGGGATAAGAAATTTGTTGAATTTCATAATTATTTCGAAATTGTGGTGATGGAATTAGTACCTAGAACAAATACAAGTCCTGTATGATAGAAAATTAATACACAAATCATACAGCTTTTTCAATTTATTTCGTATCACGTCCACTTGTCACTTTGATTTTTAGGTTGTGTCAAAGTCGGAACGCGACACCAGCACGGCGACTTTGTGTCAGTGAAATGTCCGCACCGCCATTGCGCGGAATTCTGTCACTAGCTTAAGTGTGCTGAGAAAAACCGGTTTTATTCAACCCCTCGGAACACACACGGGGCGTAATTGTGTTTAGAACATTTGAAAGCTTTACAGGAACGTTTAAATGTATTCTAAATAAAATTCACTTGTCAGACAAAAACAGAGCTAAAGAAAACAAGAAAGAGATAGAAGTAACATTTTATATGTGTGTAAGTTTTCACGCGTTTGCTTTTGCGTGAAAAATGCTTCGTTAAGTTCTTCCGCTCCCTTCCCTCTCTCATCTATAAAACCGGTTTTACTTGTCATGAATGTGCACCGTCTGAATAGCCCCAATGTCCATTAAAACCTTTATAACCAAAGCCTTCTACATTTACAAGCCATGCTGTAGGTGTGTGTAGGTAGTTGTATGAAGTCCCAACTTAATTTCGTGAAATGTCAAAATTCCATTAAAATCAAAGAGGCTTGTTACACGGCATAACACTTTCTGCTGTAACAAACCGGTTTGTGCGTGTTATACGAATTACACGATAAACTGACTGTTCTGCATTTTTTCGTGTAACAATTCTAGTGTCTATGTAGCTGTGTACAAACTGTCAGTTAGCTAAGTCATTTTCGTAGACCCCGAGAATGAAATTATGATTGTGTTAGTGTGTTGCTCTGTGCAGTCGAGAATTTTTTGGGATGCACAAGTAACAAACTTCCCCGCGACCCCTTGCCTATAAAACCGGTTTATTGGAATTATTGGAAGTGTTGATGGAAGAAATGTTATGCCGTGTAACTTGCCTCAAAGGGTGTGTTTCTTTACTCATTCCATAGAAGGCATAGAATAAGAAGAATACTTGATGGAATATTCCGAATAGAATGAATAAAGAAACGCATCGGGGATGAATTGAAAATATTGTGGGTCCTATATGTAAACTATAATAAGATTAGATAGTTTGATGTCTCCTGGGGTTCATTTGAAATTATAATTAACCATATCTGAAATTACTATTATTATTAGAAATACTTTTAAAAATGATAACAAATAAATAAGGGACATGGCTGCCGCTTTCTTGCCAAATGACACAATTATGACAGTTATATATTTATATTATGTTATATTGGTAAGGTTAATTCCCTTTATTCTAAAAGTGTTCCACCTCGGGGGTGTTTCTTTATTCATTCCGTAGAAGGAATAGATAGAAAATGCGTTTCTTTATTCATTCCCAAGTTTCGAATTGACAGATGAAGCGTTTCTTTATTCATTCGGAATATTCGGAATGTATTCTTTTTAAACTACCTCTTGAGGTGGAACACTTTTAGAATAAAGGGAATTAACCTTACTAATATAACAAAATATAAATATACTACTGACATAATTGTGTCATTTGGCAAGAAAGCGGCAGCCATGGCCCTTGGTAATTATTTATTTGTTATCATTTTTAAAAGTATTTCTAATAATAATAATAATAATTTTAAATATGGATAATAATAATTTCAAATGGACCCCAGGAGACATCAAATGTCTAATCTTATTATAGTTTACATAAAGGTCCCACAATATTTTTAAAATACACAACTCTTTGGAATAAATCGCAATTTTTCTTCAGTTTGTTTACTGTCATTCCCGGTGCGTTTCTTTATTCATTCTATTCCGAATATTCCATGAAGTAATCTTTTTATTCTATTCCTTCTATGGAATGAGTAAAGAAACACACCCCTCAAGAGGTAGTTTAAAAAGAATACATTCCGAATATTCCGAATGAATAAAGAAACGCTTCATCTGTCAATTCGAAACTTGGGAATGAATAAAGAAACACATTTTCTGTCTATTCCTTCTACGGACTGAATAAAGAAACACACCAGTTCGGCTCTCGCTCCCGACCGGGTCGGTCGCTTCTACCGGCGACTGGCCCCACATATAATCAGTGCTCGACTGATTAACAGTGTTCCAAAATAACGGTTAATTCGTGTATCTTTGATTTCTTCCGTGGAAATCTATTTTAATTTCTAGTTCGGTTCCCAACAAAAACATGTGATTTTTATAAAACCTAATATGAATTTTATAAAACTAATCTTAGTTATCGTTTTATATAAGTTTGTGTTTTCCGCATAGCATGGTTAAACGATAAACAGTTAGAATGCTGTAAACTCTGCAATTAGAAAGAAACCGATCCAATCTAAAGAATACTATTTTTTCCTTTAAATGTGGCTATTAATGTAAATTTATGACAATTGCTTAGACTTAAATTTATAGACCAAAGAGATTTTTCAAAATCATAAAATGCAGCATGGTTTTAAACAGCGATCCGCTAAACTCAGGGTTAAGCATCATCAACCGTTAACATTTTTCAACAATGGACGAGTGCGCTCACATGATCTCAGTATTCGTAATCTGTGCACAATTCTAAATTAGGACCTACTTTTCGAGCATGGGCTTTTTATCTACCAAATTTTAAATCCTATCAGTGATTCTATACTCAATTTCAAATTTGTGCATCTGGCGCGCGGGTTTTTTGGAGGGAGGAATTTGCGTGCCTCATGCCTTTTAAACATGATGGAATTTATATCACCTAACCTGGAAATTTTGATGTACTGATTTTGTGTGCTGCCAGTTTACATCGCTTGAGGAATCGGTATCGTGGAGTGAACTAAGACATATGAGCATTTAGGGAGGTTGCTAGTGAATAGGGGAATACTGATAACTCGTGGCTAATTGAGATAAAAAGACCCTTTTGTAGGGTTCACTAGCTTGGCTAGTAAAATTTTTACACAACAACAACAGCAACAACAACAACATAAAGAAACACACCCAAAGGGAAAAAAGTTGTCGTGTCGCGAAAAGTGCTGTTAAAGGCACCTTTACATTATATGACTTGTCATATGACTTTACTGTCAATAAAGTCAAAGCTAACATAAAATGTCAAATGACATTTGCTTTTGACATGTCATACGACATTTGCTTTGAATATTTCTGTTATGACTTGTCAAAATTAACTGTGAACACAATACGAAGCAAGATAGATTATCAACTTGTAATTTTGATAGAAAAATCATATGATAAATCAAGTCAAAACAGAGAATATTCAAAACAAAATTTGACAGAATGTCGTATGTCATGTCAAAAACAAATGTCATTGATAGGTTTGACTTCATTGACAGTAAAGTCATATGACAAGTCATATAATGTAAAGGTACCTTAAGAGTGTGCTTTTATTAAAAATAAAACTTATTTCCTCAAAATAAAAAACGTGTTACAGTGCAAAAAGTGCCCAAAGTAAGTAACATAAGTTTGCAATTTAAATATATATATGTATGTTACTGTGTTCACGGTGTTAAGGGCTGTTTGTTATGCAGATGGTTAAATTAAAAATCAATAAACTTATTTTTAATCAGGAACGTGCTGTTTTATTTCACAACCATTTTACAGTAGTTTCACAACAACAATGAATGTTGCCGACCTTAAAGTCTAGCTGATCTAGTTACTTTTGCAATATTTTCTACTGATAAAGCTTTTGGCACTGAGTTGAGAAGAACAAAATTAACATGAGCTTCTATTTTCAAGTCATGCATTTCACTAGTTACAGATTCCATCGGGTGTCTCGAGATATAATCAGAGGGGTTGCTGCTTCCTTTTTGATGGACTGTGTTGAACTGATACTGCTGTAGTCGTAGACATAATCTCTCGATGCGAGCATTAGGTGATGATCTTGTGTTGTTTAGTATATTTACTAACGGTTTGTGATCAGAGTGTAATGTGAAAATTGATCCATATAAATATAGATGGAAGTGTTGTATGGCCCATACGGCTGCTAATGTTTCTTTTTCAATCTGACTGTACCTCTGTTCTACGTTTGTTAACGTTCTACTTGCATAAGCGATAATGTTTTCTTTGTTGTCATGTCTTTGTGCTAAAATGGCTCCAAGTCCAGTCGGACCGGCGTCGACGTATAAATGTGTTTGTTTGTTGACATCGAAGTATGCAAGCCTCTTTGCGTTTCCTAGTTAATCTTTTAATTGTTGAAATACACTTTCATGTTGATCTGTCCATTTTCATTTGTTTTCTTTCGATGTTATTAATTCTTTTAGCATTTCAGTATTTTGAGATAAATTTGGCATAAATCTGCCAACATAATTTAACATGCCTAGGAAACTCCGAACATCTTTGATGTTTTCAGGAGGTAACATTGCCTGAATGCATTCTATTTTTTTTGGATCTGGCTGAATCCCTTCATCAGACAATACATATCCGAAAAATGATATCTTTTTAGTGTTAAAAATACACTTTTGTTTGTTTATTGTAAGGCCACTTTTTGATAATCTATTCAAAACTTCAGTTAATGCTTTGCCATGCGTCTGTTGGTCTTGCCCGAAAATTAGTATGTCATCACTGATGTTAATTGTTCCTTCTATATTGATCAAGACTTGTCGGATTGTGTTTTGGAAAATCTCTGCTGCTGAGTTGATGCCAAAATTGAGACGTTTGTATCTAAACAATCCTATGTGTGTTGAAAAAACTGTTATGTATCTTGATTGTTCATGTAAAACTAGTTGATGATACCCTTCTCGTAAGTCTATTTTTGAAAATACTTTTGCTCCGTTCAGCTTTGCTAGTATGTCATCTATTATTGGTGTTGGATGTCTTTCCCTCTTGATAGCTTTGTTAGGTTGCCTCATGTCCACGCAAATTCTAATTTTACTGGGATCTCGCGGTTTAGGTACGATTACTACCGGTGATACCCACGGTGTTGGACCAGTAGCTTTCTCTATGATACCCGCCTGTAGAAGTCTATTTATTTCCTGTTCGACGGTAGGACGTAAGTGTATCGGTATCCTTCTGTGTTTCAGAGCAACTGGCTGTACTGTTTCATCTATGTGAAGCTTTATTTTATAATCCTTCAACCTTCCAACTCCGGTGTAGAGCTCCTGGAATTGTTTCAACAAATGGTTTGTTACAGCTTTATTTTGAAAAGTTACATGTACTAGTTCTAGTTTTCTTGAAGTTCCATAACTTAGTAGCGGCTCTCTTTTTCCTTCTACTACATATATCAGTGCGGACGTTATTTTGTCTTTATACCTTAATTTACTCCAGAACTTGCCAACTACTTCGAGCTTTTCATCTGAATTGTAAGGAAATATGTTTGTTGTAGCGAACTCCATGTTTGAATGTTTTCCTTTAAATATCGTTTCAATGACAAAATTAACGTATTTATCGTTTATACGTATTTTCACTTTTGGTATTTTATCGTCTGACTGAATGTTCATTTTTGTTGTGTTTATAACCATCCGCTCTTCCACTTTATAGGAAAATTCTGCACTTTCGCTGCTTGAGTTTAATCTGTGTTTGTTGGTGGTGTTGGTGTGTCGAACCGTGCTTCTGTTACTTTGTTTGCTTTTGCTTCTGTTTCCGCTGTCACTACTTCTGTTTCCATTGCCGCTCAGACAAATTTTAGCGAAATGCCCTTGTTTTCCACATTTGTGGCATATCCATTTGTAAGCAGGACAAGTTGTTAAGCCTTTAGAATGCCATTTATCACCGCAGTTCTTGCATTCGCGAATATTTGTGTTCGATGTTGTTACTGCATTGTTATTGTTGTTGTTACGCTCAGATCTGTTGTTGTTGTTAATTCTGTTTTTGCAGCAATTGTAATCGCTTCTGTTGTTATTGTAGCAATTGTTATCGCTTCTGTTGTTGTTGTTGTTGTATCTGTGGTTACTTCTCCTATTGTTTCTATTTTGTAGCCACTGTATATTTTCATCTTGACCTTGCAATACTTGTAGTTGATGTGTTGTTGATTCTATGGACCTGCCTCTTGCTAAAAGATCGTCTAGAGTTGGTTGGTCATTCAACCCCTGTTTGCGTAACTCTTGATAACTCGTATTCATAATTATTTGGAGTTTGATTTCTTTATTTGCATTATAAAAATTGCAAAGTTTTGCCTGTTTTAATAAGCGAGCATAAAATTGGTCGACAGTTTCCGTATCCGATTGTTTTGCTTAACGAAATTTATATGTTTCGAAATCTATGTTTACTTTTGGGACAAAATAACTTTTTAATTTTCTCTTTGCTACATTATAGGGGTTAGGATTTGTGTTAGGACTTTCAGGAACGGAATCTGGAAGAGACCTGTAAATATCGTGAACTTCCTCACCTGCAAAGTGTAGTAGCAGCGCTAGCTGTCTGTGTTCGTTTTTTATGTCCATTCCCACCAGGTAATTGTCAAAGCGCTCAATGCAGTTTTCCCATCTGGTTCCAAGGCTTCCGGTGTCTTCAAGCACGTTAAATTTTGGAAATGTTAGCGTCTCCATTTCCTCACTTGTTCTTTTTTTTCCAGGTCTTTTCTTAACCTCAAAAAAAAATTTCACTACAAAATATTGTTGACGTTTGTTTCCTTTTATTTTCTTATTTTTCAATCCTCGTCGCCAGTTTGTGATGCTTCACGGTGTTAAGGGCTGTTTGTTATGCAGATGGTTAAATTAAAAATCAATAAACTTATTTTGACGTGACAACGTCTATTAAAACGATGAAAGCCGGCTGCATGCACGAAAAATGATGACTCATTGTCCCGTTATGTCCCGTTAGTCCCGTTAGTCCCGTTAGTCCCGTTAGTCCCGTAAGTCCCGTAGTAATTTTAATAAAAATTTGATTGTAGTAATCTTAAAAATTTGATTAAAATTGTCAAAAATTGTCAACAATAATATTTGTTGTGGATTCTCGATTGTGAAAAAGCGCAGCAATGTGATGTCAAAGCAGCAGTATTGCGAGTTTCTTCGAACCACCAATCCGGAACAACGGGAGATCATCCTTGAAGTCATTCACCGATTACATGGTTGTGGAGATGGCATTTTGGAAGCGCTACAAATTTTCTTCACCGGTCCGGCGGGCTGTGGAAAAACTTACACATTAAAGTGCCTTATGGAAACGTACAACCGATACACTCAGGAGCACAACTCGATGAACAACACCTAAATTGCCTGTACAAGCACAGGTAAAGCCGCTGTACCTCTTGGTGGCACCACAGTGCATTCAGCGTTTCGTATCACAACTTCTCGCGTGACAAAACTCTTATCCACAGAAAATTTGCAAGCCTACAGAAACATGTTCGTTGGCGTCAAAGCTGTTTTCGTCGACGAGATCAGCATGTTAAGTTCAGCCATTCTTCAAAAAATCAACTACCGACTGCAGCAGATTACCGGCTTTTATGACAAACCATTCGGAGGCATCCACGTGATATTATGCGGAGATTTCAGCCAGCTACCACGGTCTCATGACGTTGTCACGTTAAACTATCGTCCGTAAACCCTCTTTACAGACAACAAAAAAAAATTTTTTAATCAAGAACGTGGTGTTTTATTTCACAACCATTTTACAGCAGTTTCACAACAACAATGAATGTTGCCGACCTTAAAGTCTAGCTGTCTTCTTCTTACTGGTGAAAGTAGCGTTGCCATGTATATAAAAGAATACTGGTAATATTAGAATATTACAGTTACTACTAGAATTTACGGGTTTTATGTTGGTAAAGGAAGAACAAAATGTCAAAATCCCTTGAATAACGAGGAAAACAAGTGTTTCGTGCCACGAAAAGGCTTTTATTAATGAAAGTGCCGTGATTTTTTGTTAAAAATAACAGTTTTTTAAAAAGTTAAAAGCAAAATTTTCGTTTCGGCTTTGATTCTTACTTAAATACCCGAAATTGTTCTCTGGGGGCATGTTGTCACCTGAAGGACCAACCAGTTTCTGTTGCAGCCAGTTCAGTTCAGTTTTAAAGCAAAATGAGAAAATGAAATGAATAGTATGATAAAAATTCCTAAACATTTATATAAATTTATTTTTAGCGGTAGTCTCCTTCATCCAGGTACGATATTTGCTTGGTAAGCTAAACATGGAATGAAATTCGAAATAATATTCATTAGGGAAGAAAGGGCTGCAATTACATTTATTATTTAAATTATTAACACCACTCTGTAATATGTAGTAAATAAATGTTACAATTAATGTCCATAAATTTTGTTTTAATTTGGTTAAAAAAAATTAATTAATTCCCAATAAACGCACATAGCCGCACTCCACACAGTTTGACAGCTAAATTGAAGTCCTATTGTGCTTTCATTGTTAGTGTGAGATTTCTTCGAGCATGGCAGGGAGACTATACAAGGAAGTATAACTCCGTGTTGTCATTTTTCGTTTGATTAATGAGGGCGCCACAGTCACATATACCCCAAAAAACCTGGCGGATTATATTCATCCGGTTCATGGCCAAGTTCGTTAAATGTTAATATGTTAATATATTTTATGTTTACGCCTATCTTAAAAAATCAGTTTCTGATTTTTCGTATTTAACCATTTTATGGATTTTCCAATGAATTTTTATTAACTCCCAATGATTTTTTTGCATTTCGGCTGGCAATTTTGAAGAAATCGCCGAAATGGGTAAAATTCAGCTAACTTCATGTGGGGCACGACAGCTTTAGGCGACATCTGTGGCCAAAAATGAACTAGAAGTTTAGTCTCTGCTACGCATCAATTTCCGGTTACTTTCCCCATAAGAGTTATATCTCCTTGTATAGTCTCCCTGGTGCATGACTTGTAAATGTAGAAGGCTTTGACATTATTGCTTAGTCTATTTGCCTATGTTTATACAATTCAAACGCTACTTATAGCTATGCAATGACCGGAGTGTTTTATATTCTGTATTGCTCCTCTACACATGTAGGGAAAATCTTAGCCTAACTTAAATCTGTTGCAGTGAAAACTCTACATGAGAGATACAAATTAAATAAAATGTCAGTCTAGTCATCTATGATACTTTGATTTTTGATGACATCTACTTTTGTTTTATTCTAATAAATATTTCCTATCTTTCAGCTTGTGTTTTCTTTGTCGATATAATATCCTATCAGGTTATGGGCCCAGGGACGCGAAATTGAAGTTATTATATTGACAAAGAAAGGATTCTAATTTACATTTTAGGGAAGCAAATAAAAAAAAAGGAAAATGTCGAATGCCGATTTGAAACTTCACATTGAGAAGTTAGAAGGTCCTGAGGATTGGGCAAAATGGAAATGGCACATAAACATGGTATTTCGAGCACATAATCTCGAAAACATTGTTCATGGCGTATCCAAATGTCCCGTACTCTCACCAACTGATGAAGCTCCTGAGAAAAACAAGGAATTGCAAAGATGGTGTCAAGATGATGCAAAGGCATCAAGTATCATTGCCAGCGAATTGAACAAAACGATAGCAGAATTAGTTTTAACCTGTAATCATGCAGCAGAAATATGGGAGAAACTATGTGCTCGTTTTGAACGTAGTAGCACACAACGTTTGAATATGTTGATTGAATCATTCTTTCAAGCTAAACGAGCTGAGAAAGAAGATATCACTGTTCATGTGGCTAAACTGCAAAAATTATTCGTCGACTTAAATACAGAGCTAGAAAAACACCACGAAAATAAGTTATCTGAAAGGATGTTGAATGGTAGAATATTGTCAACATTAGGAAGAGAGTACGATAATTTCAAAGACTTATGGGATACAATTCCTACTGATCAACAGAAATTAAATCTTTTAATAGAAAAACTTTGTTCTATTGAAGCACGTGAGTTGAAGGTGAATAGCACTGATGTTAATGGTGTTGCTTTTGTAGTGAAAGATACCAAAGGCAAGTATAAAACAGGCTTCAAGCAGAGTGGAAATTTCGATAAATTTTTCCGTTCAAAACAGAAGTTTCCTTGCAACAAATGTGGGAAAATTGGTCACTGGGCAGCAGAATGTTTCTCAAATACTTCCAGAATGAGGACAAATAGTAATGAAGAGAATAAAATTAAATCTAAAAATACAAACACTGCTTTTGTAGCCTACAGTTGGCAAACAGAATGCCGAAATGTTAGCGTATGGTCATGGTATTATAAATGTTAAAGTACGTTGTAATAATGTGTGGAAAAATGCAAGGCTAGAAAACGTTTGGTATGTACCTGATGCAAGTATGAATCTGTTCTCAGTGATAGCAGCGGCCAAAAAGGGTTTCAAAATGGAATTTGATGAAGAAAATGTTGAAATAATGAACTAGTTGCAACAGGATATTTGTGTAAGGAATTGTATATCTTGAACTTGCATGCTGTAAACTTAACATCCTTTGTACAAGTAAATCTTACAAATAAAAAAGATACTTTGCAATTGTATCATGAACGTTTTGCTCATCAGAATAAACGATATGTAAAGCAAATTCTCCGACGTTTAAAGATTGATGTTGCTGATGGAAGCGAAGACTTTTGTGATGGATGTGCTCTAGGTAAAATGCATCGCTTACCTTTTAAGAAGAGGCCTAGTTAATCTGAAGAAACGTCAGAATTGATTCATGCTGATGTTAATGGACCTATGCGAACAACTTCATTAGGAGGATCAAGATATTACGTGTGTTTTAAGGATGACTACAGTAAATATAGAAGAATATTCTTTCTGAAAAGTAAAAGTGAAGTTTGTAAAGCTCTTGAAGAATTTTTAAATGAAACCAAAGCAAATGGACATACAGTAAGAAAGTTTCGATGCGACGGGGGAGGTGAATTTATGAATAAAGAAGTTATCAATTTGCTAAGTAAAAGAGGAATTGAACGCATTATCTCACCACCTTACACACCTCAGCAAAATGGTACAGCGGAGAGAAAAAATCGAACCACAGTAGAAGCTGCTCGATCCATGCTTAGTGCAAACAAGCTGCCGCAATTCTTATGGGCTGAAGCTTGCAATACTGCGGTATACATTTTAAATCGTACAGGAAAAACTAAAGTTGAAGATAAGTTTCCATATGAGCTCTGGTATAAACGAAAAATTGAGCATCTAAATCACTTGAAAGTATTTGGTACTGGTTGTTATGTTCATGTTCCGAAGCAATTTAGATCAAAGTTTGATGATAAATCAGTCTTTGGGCATATGGTTGGTTATGTCAATGACAAAGACGGATACAGGGTATGGATTCCATCAAAAAGAAAGATTATTTGTAGTCATGATGTGTTGTTTAAGTCTGAAATTGTGTGCAATACACAGCCAATTACAGAAATTGTTAGTTCAATGGAAGAAAAGAACGAGAAAGAAACAGCTGAAATAGCATTTGAAGAGGAAGAAGAGGAAAAATCAGATTGTAATATTGAAAATGAAGAAGAGATGAATTTATGTGACAACAATATTGAAAATGAAGAGGAGATGAATTTATGTGACAACAATGATGATACTAGTGCGCCAGAAGAAATAGTAGGAGTAAGACGAAGCTCTCGTGTTAGGACACAGCCCAACTGGATGAAGTCAGGTGATTTCGTCATGCTATCAGATTTACGAAAAGATAATGACGATGATCCTAAGTCGTACATTGAAGCTATGAAATCAAGTCAAAGAGAAAAATGGAAAGAAGCAATGAACGAGGAATTAGAGTCCCTAAAGGAAAATGAAACTTGGGAGCTTGTACAACGACCTGCAAATTTGAATGTTATCAAAAATCGTTGGGTTTTTAGAGTGAAGCCTCCAATGAATGGTGTGAGTCGATACAAAGCCAGACTAGTCGCAAAAGGCTATGTGCAAAAATATGGAATTGATTATGATGAAACTTTTAGTCCGGTTGCACGTTATGATTCCATAAGAACACTCTTAGCTGTTGCTGCCATAAAAGGAATGAAAATGAAGCAGTTTGACGTTAAGACAGCTTTTTTATATGGTACACTTCAGGAGGAAGTTTATCTGGAGCAGCCTGAAGGATTCGAAGATGGTACCGACCGAGTATGCCGTTTGAAAAAGAGTCTTTATGGTCTTAAACAGGCTCCACGTTGTTGGAATAAGCGCTTCATTCAATTTATGAAAGAAACTGGGTTTGAAACTAGTACAGCTGATCCCTGTGTTTTTTATCGAGTTCGTGGAAGAAAATCTCTGTATGCTGCTATTTATGTAGATGACGGTTTGCTTATTGGAACTGATGAACAAGAAATAGAGAGTTTTTTGAAGCGTTTAAAGAATGTATTTAAAATTACTATTGGGTCTTTGCAAAATTTTCTGGGAATGAAGATTCAATATGATAGTGACGGATCAATCAGTATTAATCAAGAAGCATATACTAACAAAATATTAGAACTGTAACGGTCGGAATTATCATTTATTTGAGTTGGGAAATTTATTTTAAGAATCACCTTGTAAAGGGAAATTTTTGAAAAATCACTGTGCGGAATCAGGAAATTTTAAAAAAGATAGGCGAGGAAAAAATAATAATAGAAAGGAGTTCTGTTTTGAAAACGAAAAAAAACAGTTGGAATTTAGACGGCTGGATTCTGAATTTTTCTGAGGGGTTAATAATATAAGAAAAAAATCAGTTTTTTTAAGAATATCTTTGGCCGGAAGACCAATACCTCCAGTATCCAGTCCATTGGAGGACAAAAACTACATTTTTGCTTCAAGTCAGCATTAATCAGGAATAGTTCGGTGCTGTGAAGCCGATGCGGTAATCCAAGCAAGTTTAGGCACCCCATTTGTAAAGGAGTTTGGAGAAGTACCGAAGCGGATACTACCACTACCAAAAAAAACTTGGTTCGTTTGGCCCATAGTTGAGGGAGCAGGATATGAAGGTTTTGGTGTTATTTTTGAGAAATTTTTAGCTAAGAAAGGTGCGGATTGGCGTTAAACTGGACCAACTGGTTATTTATTTTAAGGGTCAAGTCCCGGTGGTGTTAATACGCTTCGTTGGTCTGTCACCAAAAGTGTAGGAAAAAACGTGACAACCGTGAAGAGAATTGGCGGAAGGCATTGGAGAGAAGGTGTATGGCGATACAGGCAAAATCAGAAGACTAACAGGCGAAAGTTATATAAAATTGCTTGAATTTGGGTTAGATAATTGCCGGGAAGTTAGAGGATAGGGATCGAGCTGCAGACCTTAGTATCTGGAGAGCGTCAGGTAATTAAGCCATAATCATAGTGCATCCACACCAGCTGGATCAGAAAAATACACACGAAAAACAAAAACAAAAAATTTCCACTAAATAAAATTACAAAAAATTTTCTTTTTATTGCTTTAATTTGAAAAACACACAGAAAAATTTATTCATAAAATCTTAATTATAATAGTAGTTATTAATACCGTTGTAATATTTTTTTTTTATAATTATTGGTGAATTTGTGTTGCTCCGTGTCGGATATTTGTTGTTCTTAATTGGTTCTGAGAAAGTGTTTTCTATTAATTAATTTCTTTGGATTGTAATCATTTGTACAAAGCGAGGAGTATTGGCCAATGCTGCGCGCTTTATGGTTATCTTGCCGACTCATGTGCACGTAATTCGTAGGTTGTTTTGCCTTGTATTCGTTTGTATTCGTTCACGGTCAGTATTTGATTCATCAAATTGTGATTGTTAATGCTCCCATGTAATGTTTGGGATGATATTGTTTTAGAGGATTATATTTATTAAAATGACCATGCATTAAATTTGTTTCTTGTGGAATGGGTGAGGTAGGGGGTCGTTCTTTTTCAGGGTGATGCGGCTCAGGCAATGACGGGAGGATGATGGACGGAGGTCAAAATTGCACTGGCCCAGGTAAGTGGTGAACCAACCGCGGTAAGCCCCGGCCACACACCCCACGACCCCTCCGGCGAGCTAGACAACTCCGTGTGGCCGGCGTAGGAGTTCCGGATTTTCTTTTTATTTCTTATGTATGGTGTTGGCTCCTTGGCCATGCTCTTCCGGGCTTGTGGCTAAGGGGGTAACACCTCGCATAAGTGGCGCCCACTATTTATATCGCGCCATTATGCTGGTTACATAAATGGCGCCCAACGTGGGGCTCGAACCCACGACCCTGAGATTAAGAGTCTCATGCTCTTCCGGGCTTGTGGCTAAGGGGGTAACACCTCGCATAAGTG
The DNA here is from genome assembly GCA_949987705.1 of Thereva unica. Taxonomy (NCBI): domain Eukaryota; kingdom Metazoa; phylum Arthropoda; class Insecta; order Diptera; family Therevidae; genus Thereva; species Thereva unica. The sequence continues at coordinate 42,729,355 of OX465285.1, forward strand.
GCGCCCACTATTTATATCGCGCCATTATGCTGGTTACATAAATGGCGCCCAACGTAGCTTTTAAAGCCCGTTGACTGTCCTACACGGACCTTGAAGTTTAAATTTTTTTGGTTTAGTACCACTTGTGCCTTCACGGACAACATTTGATTTTTTTGTTTATGGTTCACCACTTTTACCCAGCGCTCGCTGTGGGCTAAGGTAGTACCGCGAGGCCTTAGCCTTTGTCTGTTTTGCCGAATTTTTTTTTCAGCGCTTGTCCAAATTCTATGTGAATTTTTATTTGTCTTCGCTTTTAGGCCTGTCCGTTCACTTACGCGGTAACTTCTTCTTTTTGGAGTAGCTTCGAGCCATGCTGACCTGCACGGCTTGCTAACAAGCGAGTGGTCGCTTGGCTATGCGTGCAGGTGTAGTAGTGGTTCATCCCTGTCCTGTTTCTAGGGTCGGCGACTCTGGTATCAGGCGTGATACCGCCTGCCACTGCGTCGGTCTTTGAACAGGATCTTCGAATTATTTTTCCTGATGGAAGTTGAAGTTGGTACAAGGGCTTAACCGTCTCTGGTAACAGGCGTGTTACCGCCTGCCACTGCGCCCCTTGTTCCTTCTGAAGGTCCATTCAGATTATTAATTTGATGAAGAAAATGTTGAAATAATAAGAAAGGAAAACCATGAACTAGTTGCAACAGGATATTTGTGTAAGGAATTGTATATCTTGAACTTGCATGCTGTAAACTTAACATCCTTTGTACAAATAAATCTTACAAATAAAAAAGATACTTTGCAATTGTATCATGAACGTTTTGCTCATCAGAATAAACGATATGTAAAGCAAATTCTCCGACGTTTAAAGATTGATGTTGCTGATGGAAGCGAAGACTTTTGTGATGGATGTGCTCTAGGTAAAATGCATCGCTTACCTTTTAAGAAGAGGCCTAGTAAATCTGAAGAAACGTCAGAATTGATTCATGCTTGTTATGTTTTTATTTATAAAAAAACGTTGGGTTTTAATATTTAATAAACTTTATTTAATTAACTTTATTTAATTAGACGCGTGTGTACACCACCAGCACTAGACATGAACTGGACTCTTTATTCTCGAGTTGCCAACTTCATTCAAAAGCTCACACACTAGGTGGCAGTATATCATGACATCTCCCTTTTTCTTATATTTGTTTTATAATTCAAATACAAATTGTTAAAAATAAACATGGTAACTTATAAACTATTTTTTATGAAAGTACAGTAAAGCTTTGTTTTATAATTCAAATACAAATTGTTAAAAAATAAACATGGTAACTTATAAACTATTTTTTATGAAAGTACAGTAATGCTTAATTGACATAGTCTTTCAAATACGATGGTGGTCTGATTATTCGACCAGATCTTGTTACATCAGTTTGTTGGTTTTGAACATTTTGGTTTGAGTTGTCGTTGACATTTTGTTTTACAATAATACTCTCGGTTGATCGCACAGGATTTTGCTCACTCGCGTTTTGCAGAGTATCATTCTGTACAGTTTTTTCACACTCATTTTTATCACTCACTGTGTCATACAAATGTGAACGATTTCTTTCCATTTTTCTACCGTTTGATAATTGCAACTCGTATGACCTTGGTCTGTTACAAAGTTTTGTCACAATCGCTGGCTCTAAAGGCTTATCGACTTGTTTTCGCACATACACATTATCCGCTACATTTAAAGGTTTTAAATCGTGACTGTTCCTGTCATAATACAACTTTTGTTCGCTTTGACGCTTTAACAATTTTTTTCTTACTAATCTATCCTCCTCACACACATTTTTCTTTACACACAACGGAATTATTCCTCGCGTTTTATGACCTAACAACAATTCATTTGGCGATTTTATATCATTCGAAATCGGAGTATTTCGGTATTCTAAAAGTGCAAGTGTTGGATCAGTACCGCAGTGCTCTATCTTTTTGAACATATTTTTTATAGTACCTATATGACGTTCAACCATACCGTTTGACTTAGGATAGTTTGGACTCGAAGTCGCGTGTTCAAAATTCCACTCAGTTGCAAATTTTTTCATGTCTTGATTAACAAAATGAGTTCCATTGTCTGAATTAATTTTTTTTGGAATACCAAACCTTGCAAATATAGATTTTAATTTACTCACTATTGTTGCACCAAGCATATTTTCCAATTTTGCAACTTCCACGTACTTACTATAATAATCAATGACTAGAAGCCAGTGGCAGTTTTTTAATTCGAACAAATCTATTCCTAACTGTTCCCAAGGACCATTAGGAACTTCGTGTGGTAACAAAGATTCTTTTATATTTGCTTTTTTGTATCTCATACATGAGTCGCAGCTGTTTACAATATTTTCTATTTGTTGATTTATACCTGGCCAGTATACTATCTCTCTCGCTCTATTTTTACATTTTTCTATACCGAGATGACAATAGTGGATTTTGTTTAACAATTCTCTTCTCAATTTCCGTGGCACAACAATTCTATCGCCTTTGAAAATCAAACCATCAATGACACATAACTCATCAGCAAACGTGTGGTACGGTTTCAAAATGTCTGGTATTTTTTGACTTTTGTTTGGCCAGCCTTCTTGAATGTATTTTATCAACATCTGCATTTCGTCGTCTTCATGAGTTACTTTTTGAAATTCCTGTTTTTTTTCTATTGAAATTGGAAATGATTCTAGTAACAAAAAAACTTGTGCTTCAACATCTGCATCCTTTTGTGTTTTAACTGTCAAATAGTTACGAGACAATGCATCAGCTAATAGAAGTTCTTTGCCAGGCTTATATTTAATTTCTAAATCGTATTTTTGCAATTTTAATCTCATTCTCAGTAGTCTTGCTGGACATTCATTTAAAGATTTTTTGAAAATAAACTGTAATGGTTTGTGATCACTTTCCACAATTACTTTTTTACCGTAAATGTAGTGACAAAATCTTTCACAAGCAAAACAAATAGCTAACGTTTCTTTTTCTATTTGAGCATACGATTTCTCAGTATCATTTAGAGATTTACTTGCATATGCGACTGGCAAATTATTTTGTAATAACACACATCCTAAACCATCTTTTGACGCATCTACAGATAAAGTAACTGGTTTGTTTACATCGAAATATTGCAACACTGGATTTTTTATCAAAATATCCTTTAATCTCTGGTAACTTTGCTCAACATTTTCATCCCACATCCATGGGACGTCTCCTTTAATTAAATTTCTCAGCTGTGCTGTTTCTTGTGAAACATGTGGAATGTACTTGCTAACATATGCTAGCATTCCAAGAAAAGACTCTAATTCTTTTTTATTCTTTGGACGTTCCATGTTTGTGATAGCTTTTACTTTTTCTTCATCTACTTTGATCCCTTCTTTTGAAAAATTATGCCCAACATATTTTACTTCATTAGCATTAAATGTACACTTTTTTAAATTAAATGTAATACCTGATTGTTCTGCCCTTTTTAATAGATTTTCAAGCCTTTCTTCATGTTGTTTTTCATTTTCGCCCCATACCATAAGATCATCAACATAAATTAAGACGCCTTCAAGATCACCAAAAATCATGTGAAAAGTTGACTGAAAAATTTCTGATGCTGACGTGATGCCGTATGGCATGCGCAAATACCTGTACCTTCCAAAGGGTGTATTAAATGTCAAAAGATGTGAACTTTTTTCTGTTAGTTGTATCTGCCAAAATGCCTTGTCTGCATCCAATGTAGAAAAAACTTTCGCACCTGGCATTTTGGAGCATAATTCTTCGAAACTTGGGATTTTAAAATGTTCCCTTTTAATACTTTTATTTAAATGAGTTGGATCAAGGCAAATTCTAAGCGAACCATCTGGTTTTTTTACAATCACAAATTGATTAACCCAGTCTGAAGGACCATGAACTTTTTCAATTATACACAATTTCTCCATTTTTTCAAGTTCTTTTTTTAAAGGAGCCATCAAAACAACTGGTACTTTTCTGCATGGAAGAATTTTCGGTTCCGCATCGTCCTTAAGCTTGATGTCATACTGATAATCTTTAACACAGCCAATTCCAGAAAAAATTTTCTTATATTTATCAACTAACTCTTTTTTTAAACTACTTTTTACTTCACTTTCTTGTATGACATCAATCCTTTGAATAAGTTTCATTTTTTTCAAAGTCGGTGAACCAATAACAGTTGGAACGTTCGTGTATCCTTTAACCACAATAAACTCAAGAATCGAGGGGTTGCGATTCTCAAATTTACATTTCAGAAAACATTTTCCCATAACTGGAATTTTCGTCCCCCCATATGCTTTCAAAACGGCGTCGAACTTTTCTAGGTTAGGTACATCGGAACACAACTGTCTTAGATTTTCAAATGAAATCACATTTCTTTGCGCGCCCGTGTCTAACTTTACCTTTAATTTGAATTTATCGTTGACTTGAATCATTTCGCACCAATCACTGTCGCTTTTTGAGATTGAGATGTTTCCAATGAACACAGATTCGATTTCTTCACTGACATTTTGAATTGTATTTACATTGTTGAATTTACACACATACGCGAAATGATTCTGCTTACCGCAATTTAAGCATTTTTTTTCCCAGGCTGGACACTGGTTCATCGGATGATATTTGTTGCAACGATGGCAGGCTTTGCTATGCTGTTGCTGACTCTGCTGTTGCGTTGCCCTTTGTTGGGATAATTTAGAACTGTTTGGCTGGAACGACTGCGATACCCCTCTCTGTTTTGTCTCGTTCTGGTTTTTTCCTCCTTGCTTGCCTTTTTTCTTTTGTTTTTGTTGATTTTGGTTTGCGGTGATTTTGACCATGTTAACTTTGGCTTCTGCTTCAATTGTTTTTAGTTGTGTTTGTGACAATTCAGCAGCTTTGCAAATGTTGATGCACTTGTCAAGGGTTAGGTTTTCTTCACGCAACATTTTTGTTTTAAGTTCTTGATCAATTATGCCACAAATTATGCTGTCTTTAATCAAGCTGTCGCGGAGCTCACCGAAACCACACACACTACTTAACTTTTTTAGGTCCGTGATAAATGACGAAAATGTTTCACCCGGCTGTTGTTTCCGTGTGAAAAAAATGTGTCTGTCCACACTCTCATTTGCTTTTGGCGTGCAAAAGTTTTCAAACGCGTGTAACACTGTTTGTAGCACTTTTCTATCTGCGTCCGACAAGCCAAACGTGTCGAATCTGTCCAACGCCTCATCACCAATTATATGAAGTAGAACTGCGACCTGCCGTTCAGCGGGCTTCGCATCGTATCCTGTCGCCTTCATGTAAAGTTCAAAACGTTGTCTCCATTTTCGCCAATTTTCCTTCAGATTGCCGTCAAAAGAGAGGGCCGCTGGTGGTCGCATGGATGTATCCATTTTTCTAATTTCTTCTTTTTTGTCGGGTTCGTAGGCCTCTAAATTTGGTTGTAAAACTGGTGGATGTCTGAGTGGCGTCCGAGGGAAAACTCGAAAGACTGTCTCAACCTGTTGATCTATCTAAAAAAAATGGCCGCGCTTCGTTACCTTCTATACCGCGTGCCGAGAATTTTTCAATAATTTTACTGCATCCCTCCTCTGTTTTTATCTTCAAAACGACTGCGCCATGTTATGTTTTTATTTATAAAAAAACGTTGGGTTTTAATATTTAATAAACTTTATTTAATTAACTTTATTTAATTAGACGCGTGTGTACACCACCAGCACTAGACATGAACTGGACTCTTTATTCTCGAGTTGCCAACTTCATTCAAAAGCTCACACACTAGGTGGCAGTATATCATGACAATGCTGATGTTAATGGACCTATGCGAACAACTTCATTAGGAGGATCAAGATATTACGTGTGTTTTAAGGATGACTACAGTAAATATAGAAGAATATTCTTTCTGAAAAGTAAAAGTGAAGTTTGTAAAGCTCTTGAAGAATTTTTAAATGAAACCAAAGCAAATGGACATACAGTAAGAAAGTTTCGATGCGACGGGGGAGGTGAATTTATGAATAAAGAAGTTATCAATTTGCTAAGTAAAAGAGGAATTGAACGCATTATCTCACCACCTTACACACCTCAGCAAAATGGTACAGCGGAGAGAAAAAATCGAACCACAGTAGAAGCTGCTCGATCCATGCTTAGTGCAAACAAGCTGCCGCAATTCTTATGGGCTGAAGCTTGCAATACTGCGGTATACATTTTAAATCGTACAGGAAAAACTAAAGTTGAAGATAAGTTTCCATATGAGCTCTGGTATAAACGAAAAATTGAGCATCTAAATCACTTGAAAGTATTTGGTACTGGTTGTTATGTTCATGTTCCGAAGCAATTTAGATCAAAGTTTGATGATAAATCAGTCTTTGGGCATATGTTTGGTTATGTCAATGACAAAGACGGATACAGGGTATGGATTCCATCAAAAAGAAAGATTATTTGTAGTCATGATGTGTTGTTTAAGTCTGAAATTGTGTGCAATACACAGCCAATTACAGAAATTGTTAGTTCAATGGAAGAAAAGGACGAGAAAGAAACAGCTGAAATAGCATTTGAAGAGGAAGAAGAGGAAAAATCAGATTGTAATATTGAAAATGAAGAAGAGATGAATTTATGTGACAACAATATTGAAAATGAAGAGGAGATGAATTTATGTGACAACAATGATGATACTAGTGCGCCAGAAGAAATAGTAGGAGTAAGACGAAGCTCTCGTGTTAGGACACAGCCCAACTGGATGAAGTCAGGTGATTTCGTCATGCTATCAGATTTACGAAAAGATAATGACGATGATCCTAAGTCGTACATTGAAGCTATGAAATCAAGTCAAAGAGAAAAATGGAAAGAAGCAATGAACGAGGAATTAGAGTCCCTAAAGGAAAATGAAACTTGGGTGGCAGTATATCATGACAATGCTGATGTTAATGGACCTATGCGAACAACTTCATTAGGAGGATCAAGATATTACGTGTGTTTTAAGGATGACTACAGTAAATATAGAAGAATATTCTTTCTGAAAAGTAAAAGTGAAGTTTGTAAAGCTCTTGAAGAATTTTTAAATGAAACCAAAGCAAATGGACATACAGTAAGAAAGTTTCGATGCGACGGGGGAGGTGAATTTATGAATAAAGAAGTTATCAATTTGCTAAGTAAAAGAGGAATTGAACGCATTATCTCACCACCTTACACACCTCAGCAAAATGGTACAGCGGAGAGAAAAAATCGAACCACAGTAGAAGCTGCTCGATCCATGCTTAGTGCAAACAAGCTGCCGCAATTCTTATGGGCTGAAGCTTGCAATACTGCGGTATACATTTTAAATCGTACAGGAAAAACTAAAGTTGAAGATAAGTTTCCATATGAGCTCTGGTATAAACGAAAAATTGAGCATCTAAATCACTTGAAAGTATTTGGTACTGGTTGTTATGTTCATGTTCCGAAGCAATTTAGATCAAAGTTTGATGATAAATCAGTCTTTGGGCATATGTTTGGTTATGTCAATGACAAAGACGGATACAGGGTATGGATTCCATCAAAAAGAAAGATTATTTGTAGTCATGATGTGTTGTTTAAGTCTGAAATTGTGTGCAATACACAGCCAATTACAGAAATTGTTAGTTCAATGGAAGAAAAGGACGAGAAAGAAACAGCTGAAATAGCATTTGAAGAGGAAGAAGAGGAAAAATCAGATTGTAATATTGAAAATGAAGAAGAGATGAATTTATGTGACAACAATATTGAAAATGAAGAGGAGATGAATTTATGTGACAACAATGATGATACTAGTGCGCCAGAAGAAATAGTAGGAGTAAGACGAAGCTCTCGTGTTAGGACACAGCCCAACTGGATGAAGTCAGGTGATTTCGTCATGCTATCAGATTTACGAAAAGATAATGACGATGATCCTAAGTCGTACATTGAAGCTATGAAATCAAGTCAAAGAGAAAAATGGAAAGAAGCAATGAACGAGGAATTAGAGTCCCTAAAGGAAAATGAAACTTGGGAGCTTGTACAACGACCTGCAAATTTGAATGTTATCAAAAATCGTTGGGTTTTTAGAGTGAAGCCTCCAATGAATGGTGTGAGTCGATACAAAGCCAGACTAGTCGCAAAAGGCTATGTGCAAAAATATGGAATTGATTATGATGAAACTTTTAGTCCGGTTGCACGTTATGATTCCATAAGAACACTCTTAGCTGTTGCTGCCATAAAAGGAATGAAAATGAAGCAGTTTGACGTTAAGACAGCTTTTTTATATGGTACACTTCAGGAGGAAGTTTATCTGGAGCAGCCTGAAGGATTCGAAGATGGTACCGACCGAGTATGCCGTTTGAAAAAGAGTCTTTATGGTCTTAAACAGGCTCCACGTTGTTGGAATAAGCGCTTCATTCAATTTATGAAAGAAACTGGGTTTGAAACTAGTACATCTGATCCCTGTGTTTTTTATCGAGTTCGTGGAAGAAAATCTCTGTATGCTGCTATTTATGTAGATGACGGTTTGCTTATTGGAACTGATGAACAAGAAATAGAGAGTTTTTTGAAGCGTTTAAAGAATGTATTTAAAATTACTATTGGGTCTTTGCAAAATTTTCTGGGAATGAAGATTCAATATGATAGTGACGGATCAATCAGTATTAATCAAGAAGCATATACTAACAAAATATTAGAACTGTAACGGTCGGAATTATCATTTATTTGAGTTGGGAAATTTATTTTAAGAATCACCTTGTAAAGGGAAATTTTTGAAAAATCACTGTGCGGAATCAGGAAATTTTAAAAAAGATAGGCGAGGAAAAAATAATAATAGAAAGGAGTTCTGTTTTGAAAACGAAAAAAAAACAGTTGGAATTTAGACGGCTGGATTCTGAATTTTTCTGAGGGGTTAATAATATAAGAAAAAAATCAGTTTTTTTAAGAATATCTTTGGCCGGAAGACCAATACCTCCAGTATCCAGTCCATTGGAGGACAAAAACTACATTTTTGCTTCAAGTCAGCATTAATCAGGAATAGTTCGGTGCTGTGAAGCCGATGCGGTAATCCAAGCAAGTTTAGGCACCCCATTTGTAAAGGAGTTTGGAGAAGTACCGAAGCGGATACTACCACTACCAAAAAAAAACTTGGTTCGTTTGGCCCATAGTTGAGGGAGCAGGATATGAAGGTTTTGGTGTTATTTTTGAGAAATTTTTAGCTAAGAAAGGTGCGGATTGGCGTTAAACTGGACCAACTGGTTATTTATTTTAAGGATCAAGTCCCGGTGGTGTTAATACGCTTCGTTTGTCTGTCACCAAAAGTGTAGGAAAAAACGTGACAACCGTGAAGAGAATTGGCGGAAGGCATTGGAGAGAAGGTGTATGGCGATACAGGCAAAATCAGAAGACTAACAGGCGAAAGTTATATAAAATTGCTTGAATTTGGGTTAGATAATTGCCGGGAAGTTAGAGGATAGGGATCGAGCCGCAGACCTTAGTATCTGGAGAGCGTCAGGTAATTAAGCCATAATCATAGTGCATCCACACCAGCTGGATCAGAAAAATACACACGAAAAACAAAAACAAAAAATTTCCACTAAATAAAATTACAAAAAATTTTCTTTTTATTGCTTTCATTTGAAAAACACACAGAAAAATTTATTCATAAAATCTTAATTATAATAGTAGTTATTAATACCGTTGTAATATTTTTTTTATAATTATTGGTGAATTTGTGTTGCTCCGTGTCGGATATTTGTTGTTCTTAATTGGTTCTAAGAAAGTGTTTTCTATTAATTAATTTCTTTGGATTGTAATCATTTGTACAAAGCGAGGAGTATTGGCCAATGCTGCGCGCTTTATGGTTATCTTGCCGACTCATGTGCACGTAATTCGTAGGTTGTTTTGCCTTGTATTCGTTTGTATTCGTTCACGGTCAGTATTTGATTCATCAAATTGTGATTGTTAATGCTCCCATGTAATGTTTGGGATGATATTGTTTTAGAGGATTATATTTATTAAAATGACCATGCATTAAATTTGTTTCTTGTGGAATGGGTGAGGTAGGGGGTCGTTCTTTTTCAGGGTGATGCGGCTCAGGCAATGACGGGAGGATGATGGACGGAGGTCAAAATTGCACTGGCCCAGGTAAGTGGTGAACCAACCGCGGTAAGCCCCGGCCACACACCCCACGACCCCTCCGGCGAGCTAGACAACTCCGTGTGGCCGGCGTAGGAGTTCCGGATTTTCTTTTTATTTCTTATGTATGGTGTTGGCTCCTTGGCCATGCTCTTCCGGGCTTGTGGCTAAGGGGGTAACACCTCGCATAAGTGGCGCCCACTATTTATATCGCGCCATTATGCTGGTTACATAAATGGCGCCCAACGTGGGGCTCGAACCCACGACCCTGAGATTAAGAGTCTCATGCTCTTCCGGGCTTGTGGCTAAGGGGGTAACACCTCGCATAAGTGGCGCCCACTATTTATATCGCGCCATTATGCTGGTTACATAAATGGCGCCCAACGTAGCTTTTAAAGCCCGTTGACTGTCCTACACGGACCTTGAAGTTTAAATTTCTTTGGTTTAGTACCACTTGTGCCTTCACGGACAACATTTGATTTTTTTGTTTATGGTTCACCACTTTTACCCAGCGCTCGCTGTGGGCTAAGGTAGTACCGCGAGGCCTTAGCCTTTGTCTGTTTTGCCGAATTTTTTTTTCAGCGCTTGTCCAAATTCTATGTGAATTTTTATTTGTCTTCGCTTTTAGGCCTGTCCGTTCACTTACGCGGTAACTTCTTCTTTTTGGAGTAGCTTCGAGCCATGCTGACCTGCACGGCTTGCTAACAAGCGAGTGGTCGCTTGGCTATGCGTGCAGGTGTAGTAGTGGTTCATCCCTGTCCTGTTTCTAGGGTCGGCGACTCTGGTATCAGGCGTGATACCGCCTGCCACTGCGTCGGTCTTTGAACAGGATCTTCGAATTATTTTTCCTGATGGAAGTTGAAGTTGGTACAAGGGCTTAACCGTCTCTGGTAACAGGCGTGTTACCGCCTGCCACTGCGCCCCTTGTTCCTTCTGAAGGTCCATTCAGATTATTAAATTCTATTTTTTTGTTTTGTCCTGAATCGTTTTTTTCGTCTGTTCCTCCCAACTGATTGATTTTCCGAAAGGTAGCTCGGTTGTGGTTGAACAGCGGATCCCCCAAATTTTTTTTTATTTTTTTGAAGAAGTTTCCTTTCCTTTCGTGGCGATGCGATTTTTAGTTCCGTTTCCGTCCTTCTTTCGGGTCGACCTGAAGCTGGGTCGGAGACCTGGATGACAGTTGGTGATGCCTATGCTTCATAGTTTTCACCAGCTGGCATCGAGGACCTCGACATGTGGGATCCCTGGGGGGATTATCGTCTGCCTCAACCATTCCACACTTAGTTTGAATTAAAGCTAATCACTCACTCTTATACACTAATATATATAGACATTAATACACTTTGATTGTTTTATCACTACACACTAATCGGTGTTGATTTTGAATCTTTGAAGTACACACAATAGTAATAATATCTATTGGATTTGTTAATAACACCTTGTTGTTACTCTACTTGTAGCTGGTTTCTTTGGGAGGGGTCCTCAAAACAGTATCTGATCTTGTGAATTGTGATCATTTGTTGCGACCTTTCGCTAATGGTTTTCTTTTGATTATGCCAGAGGTGAAGTTTCTTCCAAGCTCAATCGTACCGAAAATGTTAGGTTGAAGTTGTTTTGAATTGACATCATCAGTTATTTATACGACATTAATTATTTACTGCCTCTAGATCAAGGATTTGACGATTATTTGTAATTTTTTTTTCCGACTTTTGCTTGGAAATTAAATAACATATATAAGATATAAACGCATTAGTGTAATCTAGCTTTTATTTCGTTGGTATATTCAAGTTGATTTATAGTGATCAAATATGAAGGAAACCAGTGGTCATACTTATTATGGGTTACCCATAATACAGAAAGTATTACGTCGGCCACATTTCTTGTCCTCACTATCCCCGCTCGCGAAGGAGTTTGTTCCAAAAGGTAGGTACCATTCTGTAGTGAATGGTTCTTATTCGGTTCCTAAGGTAGAACCGAGTCCAAAGCCACCAATGACGGTAATCTGGGAGGCAACACCCGACGAAAACCTGGCAATGGTGTACGCTGTGAATATAGTCAATTGCTTATATGTTTATCCGGGACTCTTCGATACTGTGGCTTCTCGAGCGTTAACTAACTTGGCGTTTTTCAAGAATAATCCTATTGTAATAAGTCACTTCATCGAAATTATTTTTTTCAAATCTATCTCCGAAACTAAATTCAGTATTATGGGATCGAAACTGTACAGTCTACTGGACTCGTTATATGCGAGGAATGACAATCTGTTTAGGAAATTGTTTAGGCTCCTTCTGGCGTATTATTGTGAGGAACATACTGAATGCCGTATCTCAGGAGTTCACCCGCAAAGTGGGATACTGGTATTCTTGTCGGAGTTATATTGGAAGTTGTCGAAGAGCGGAGAGCTGAGGAAAGAGATGGCGCATAGTATTGTGGTTACCATGAACCGGTTACTTCGAGAACCAACCCCTGGAAATGTAGAAGGCGTTAGGCATGCCTTGAAATTAACAGGTCCAATTTTAGTCAGGTATTGTCCGGCAGATCTACTGTAACGGTCGGAATTATCATTTATTTGAGTTGGGAAATTTATTTTGGGAATCACCTTGTAAAGGGAAATTTTTGAAAAATCACTGTGCGGAATCAGGAAATTTTAAAAAAGATAGGCGAGGAAAAAATAATAATAGAAAGGAGTTCTGTTTTGAAAACGAAAAAAAAACAGTTGGAATTTAGACGGCTGGATTCTGAATTTTTCTGAGGGGTTAATAATATAAGAAAAAAATCAGTTTTTTTAAGAATATCTTTGGCCGGAAGACCAATACCTCCAGTATCCAGTCCATTGGAGGACAAAAACTACATTTTTGCTTCAAGTCAGCATTAATCAGGAATAGTTCGGTGCTGTGAAGCCGATGCGGTAATCCAAGCAAGTTTAGGCACCCCATTTGTAAAGGAGTTTGGAGAAGTACCGAAGCGGATACTACCACTACCAAAAAAAAACTTGGTTCGTTTGGCCCATAGTTGAGGGAGCAGGATATGAAGGTTTTGGTGTTATTTTTGAGAAATTTTTAGCTAAGAAAGGTGCGGATTGGCGTTAAACTGGACCAACTGGTTATTTATTTTAAGGGTCAAGTCCCGGTGGTGTTAATACGCTTCGTTTGTCTGTCACCAAAAGTGTAGGAAAAAACGTGACAACCGTGAAGAGAATTGGCGGAAGGCATTGGAGAGAAGGTGTATGGCGATACAGGCAAAATCAGAAGACTAACAGGCGAAAGTTATATAAAATTGCTTGAATTTGGGTTAGATAATTGCCGGGAAGTTAGAGGATAGGGATCGAGCTGCAGACCTTAGTATCTGGAGAGCGTCAGGTAATTAAGCCATAATCATAGTGCATCCACACCAGCTGGATCAGAAAAATACACACGAAAAACAAAAACAAAAAATTTCCACTAAATAAAATTACAAAAAATTTTCTTTTTATTGCTTTAATTTGAAAAACACACAGAAAAATTTATTCATAAAATCTTAATTATAATAGTAGTTATTAATACCGTTGTAATATTTTTTTTATAATTATTGGTGAATTTGTGTTGCTCCGTTTCGGATATTTGTTGTTCTTAATTGGTTCTGAGAAAGTGTTTTCTATTAATTGATTTCTTTGGATTGTAATCATTTGTACAAAGCGAGGAGTATTGGCCAATGCTGCGCGCTTTATGGTTATCTTGCCGACTCATGTGCACGTAATTCGTAGGTTGTTTTGCCTTGTATTCGTTTGTATTCGTTCACGGTCAGTATTTGATTCATCAAATTGTGATTGTTAATGCTCCCATGTAATGTTTGGGATGATATTGTATTAGAGGATTATATTTATTAAAATGACCATGCATTAAATTTGTTTCTTGTGGAATGGGTGAGGTAGGGGGTCGTTCTTTTTCAGGGTGATGCGGCTCAGGCGATGACGGGAGGATGATGGACGGAGGTCAAAATTGCACTGGCCCAGGTAAGTGGTGAACCAACCGCGGTAAGCCCCGGCCACACACCCCACGACCCCTCCGGCGAGCTAGACAACTCCGTGTGGCCGGCGTAAGAGTTCCGGATTTTCTTTTTATTTCTTATGTATGGTGTTGGCTCCTTGGCCATGCTCTTCCGGGCTTGTGGCTAAGGGGGTAACACCTCGCATAAGTGGCGCCCACTATTTATATCGCGCCATTATGCTGGTTACAGAACGTTTTGAGATGAAAGATGCCAACGCAGTATCAACACCCGTTGGTAAAGAAGAAGTGGAAGGTAGTCCAAATGTCAGAGGAAAAGTTCCTTATCGTGAAGCTGTCGGAAGCCTTATATATCTTACAGTTGCCACTCGTCCAGACATCGCTTTTAGCGTAAATAAAGCGGCACGTGCTATGGAAAATCCCACTGAAAAAGATTGGAGTAATGTGAAGCGCATTTTTAAGTATTTAAAAGGTACTAGTCGCTATGGTATACGATACAAGAATGATGGAAAAACACTGAAAGTATACAGTGATGCTGACTTTGGTGGTGATACAGCAACACGTAGATCAACAACTGGAATTGCTGTAATATTAGCTGGGGGTGCAATTACTTGGACTAGCAAGCTTCAAAGTACAGTTTCGCTCTCAACAACTGAAGCTGAGATAATAGCTGCAAGTGAAGGAACTAAACTAACTAAAGAATTAATATGGATAAAGAGGTTATTAAAAGAATTATCGTGTCTTAATCAACTTCCAACGCTTTATGTGGACAATGCAAGTGCTGTGAAGCTTGCAAAGAATCCTGAATATCATAAAAGGTCTAAACACATAGATGTGCGTCATTTTTATGTACGAGAAAAATATTTAAATGAAGATCTAAAATTAGAACACATCGATGGACAAAAGCAGCTTGCAGACTTGTTTACTAAACCCTTGGAAAGAAGTAGATTTAATTATCTTCGCTCTAACATTGGAATGCTGGAGTTGTCAACTGAAGCTTAGCATGTAGTGTTTTGGAGGAAGTGTTGCAGTGAAAACTCTACATGAGAGATACAAATTAAACAAAATGTCAGTCTAGTCATCTATGATACTTTGATTTTTGATGACATCTACTTTTGTTTTATTCTAATAAATATTTCCTATCTTTCAGCTTGTGTTTTCTTTGTCGATATAATATCCTATCAAAATCTAAAATACTATACTAAAGGAGCACTTCAGCTTGTACATCAGAGGCTTACAGTGCTCTATCACAATTGATATAATTCCATGACAGTATTTTATTTATTGATAAATGTTTCTTTTTATCAGAAGATTAAATTTAATCGTATCGAAAAATTATAACGTCAGAAATTTTCATTAATTTATAATCAGTATGATTTCACTATTCATAATTCATATAAGAGCTCTCTTTTATGGAGCAAGATAAATACATTTTATAGTTTATTTATATTCAAATTCTTAGATAGAATGATTTCAAACTTCATATAAATAGCTCTCTTTTATGGAGCTATATAAAATTCATTATAATAGATTATTTGTGTAAATAATTCATTAATATATCTTGCTTAATTCATATTTCAGTTTAACGAGTTCATAGGATCAGAAAGAATTCATAAATCTTGTAAATAATTCTCTTTTTTTATTTATTTATTGTTTTATTTTTTTATTGTTATTTTTTTATTATATATATATATATAGAACCTCTGTAAGTCGAACCTCGATAAGTCGAAAACCTCAACATCTCGAAAATATGTTTTGTTCCCTTCCTTTCAAGCCCCAACACCTCCATTACTCGAAATCTAAATACTCTATAAGTCGAACTAATCTGTGAGTCCCTTCAAGCCATTTCAGTACATGTTTCCCCTCTATAACTCGAAAAAATAAATTGGACCTCTGTATCTCAAACATAGCAAGGTTTGATTTTACAACCTTTACAACTCGAAAATTTGAAACTACCTCTATAGCTCGAAGATAAACAAAGTAGGCTACCGAAGACAATGTACGTTATTGGCCAAGAGCTAGATTTCGTTTGAATTTTAGTAGGCCTAGATTTCATTTGAAGTTTAGTGAAGCAAGTGATCAGAATTAGTTTGTTTCTAGTTGTACCGCAACAACATACTGTTTAAAATGAGTGCTGTGAAACGTAAGCTGAAAACTTTGAGCTTCGCTGAAAAGTTAGAAGTGCTCGAAGCCTTGAAGAGCTGCCAAAAGAAGAAGGATGTTGATGAACAATTTGGCTTACCAATGAGTACTCTGTCAACAATAATAAAAAACGAAGCAGACATCCGGAAAAAAATTGAAAACGGTCAAAATTTATTTTGCAAAAGACAAAGAATTGCAGAATTTCCCGCCTTGGAGGAGTGCATACTTAAATGGTTTAAGCAGTGGCGGAACCAAAATATCAGTGTTAGTGGACCACTGTTACAAGAAAAAGCCGAAACGTACTCTAAATCATTGCGACTGACTAATTTTAGAGCCAGTAATGGATGGCTAGAAAAGTTCAAAAGAAGACATGAACTTGTTTTCAAGAAAGTTTGTGGGGAAAGTGCAAGTGTCAACAATGAAATCTGTGACAAATGGTAAAGTGAATTGCTAGGCCTGTTGCATGGATATGAACCTGACAATATCTTCAATGCTGACGAAACTGGACTATTTTTTAAATGTCTTCCTGATAAGACTCTAACTTTTAAAAATGATAAATGCCATGGCGGGAAGCATAGCAAAGAACGTTTGACTATTCTGCTCGCAGCCAACATGTCGGGCACAGAAAAACTGTCACCATTAGTTATCGGGAAAGCTAAAAAACCTCGTTGTTTTTCAAGATGTAAATCGCTACCTTTGAAATATGACGCAAATACAAAAGCATGGATGACTACTGAAATTTTCAAAAACTGGCTCATAAATATTGATAAGAAAATGGCTAAAGAAAAGAGAAAAATTCTATTATTCATTGATAATTGTACGGCACATAATGATATTCCACGAATGAAAGCAGTTCTTCTTCTTCTTCTCTTCTTAAATGGCGCTACAGTCCTTGCAGGACTCGGGCCTCTTGAAGTCTCCTCTTCCAGTCTTCTCTACGTCTTGCTAGCTCTCTCCAGTTTGATATACGAAGTTTTCGTATGTCTTCTAGCACGTCATCCATCCACCTATTTCTTGGTCGTCCTACTCTTCTTCTTCCAGATGGTCTTCCATTAAAAATCCTGGCTAGCATTCTTTCTTCTGGAGCCCGTAGAACGTGTCCAAGCCATCGCAGTCTGTTCAATCTTATGTATGTAGATATGTTTATGTCATCATACATTTGTTGCAGTTCCTCATTTGTCCTAATGCGCCATTCGTTTTGGTTAACCCTTACAGCGCCAAATATTCTTCTTAAGATCTTCCTTTCGAAGATTTTAAGCTGGTTTTCTGTTTGTTGGGTCAATGTCCAAGCCTCAGACCCATAGCATAGAACTGGGCGGATTAACGTTTTGTATAGTCTGATTTTGCATTGTCTTGAAATTTCTTTGTTTTTAAAGACCGGGACTAGTGCGAAATAGGTTTTATTTGCGGCTACGATGCGTCTATGGATGTCGTCCTTTATATGGTTTTGTGCAGTAAGCATTGTCCCTAAGTAGATGAAGTTTTCTACAATTTCCACAATATGATCGCCAAGGCTGATACTTCGTCCTAGCCGATGTCCTTGTTTTGATACGATCATATATTTTGTTTTTGTGTCATTTACTCGTAGATTGAACTTTGCTGAGCTTTCTACAATCTTGAAAAAGGCTTCCTTTACCTCTTGTGCTTTGCGTCCAATTATGACTATATCATCTGCGAAGGCTAGTATCTGGATGTTCCTTGTGAAGATGCTATTGGCTCCATTAAGCTGTGTTTCTCTCATTATTGCTTCGAGAGCAATGTTAAAAAGTATTGGTGAGATTGCATCTCCTTGTCGCAGACCCGATTCTTGAGGAAAATTGGTTGAGTTACAAGCTCGTATTCTCACTTGTGTTTCACAATTTTTGGTCGTCATCCTGCAGAGATCTATTAATTTTCTGGGGAAACCCATTTCAGCCATCTTATTCCACAACTCTCTTTTATTTAGCAGATCGTAAGCATTTCTATAGTCTATAAAAAGAAGATGTATATCAATGTTTTCTTCCCAGCATTTTTCAAGTATTTGTCTCATTATGAAAATCTGGTCTGTTGTCGATCTGTTGGTTCTAAATCCTGCTTGGTAATCACCTACTTTATCTTCCAAGTGTGGTTTCAGTCTATTAAATAAAATATGTGAAAACACTTTGTAAGCTGTGTTCAGAAGAGATATTGGCCTGTAGTTTTTGCAGCTCATCAATTCACCTTTTTTATGGACTGGGACTATTGTGCCTAAAAGCCATTCTTCTGGCATCCTGCTATTTCTCCATAGTTTTATGATTAGACTATGTAAGGCCTGGCATAACTTCTCCCCACCATTTTTTAAGATTTCCGTGGGTATGCCATCTGGACCTGGAGCTTTGTGATTTTTTAGTTTCGCTATGGCATTTTCCACTTCCTCCATTGTAGGCTCTGGCGTATCGTTTTCTGGGTCATCTGTATTACGGTTTTCCGCTGCTCCCTGTGTTAGGCTTATATTTTCTTTGAAGAAGTCTCTAAAGTATTTCTCCCACACCTCGAGTATGTCATCGATACTACTAGCTATAGTACCATCTTCTCTTCTTACCATGGTGCAGGTGGGTTTGTATCCTTTCTTAATCATGTTGACTTCTTTGTAGAAACTTCTAGTGTCTTTATTACTGTAGCTTTGCTTGATCGCACTTATTCTAATTCTGAAGTAATCACGTTTTTTCTTCCTTAATAACTTATTCGTGTCTCTTCGTGCTGCTACATATTTCTCATGGTTTCCTCTAGTCATTCTTGTTAGGTACACCTGTCTTGCATGGTTTTTTATTTCAATGCTGCTCTTGCATTGATTATCAAACCAATGTCTCCTTCTTTCGTGGTTTTGTGTGCCTAATACACAGTTGTTTGTTTCTATGATTTTTTCTTTTATAGAGTTCCACATCAGGTTCAGATCAGTTTCCATTTCCAGACTCCTTGTTATTTGCTCAAGCTTTTCTGTTAACGTACTTTCATACTGTTGTTTTGATTCTACATTTCTTAATTTTTCTATATTCCACTTTATTTGTCTATCATTGTTTCTTCTATTTATCGTCGCTAGTTTTTTCGTCCTCATTTTCCCAACAACTAGATAGTGATCGGTGTCTACATTCGCTCCTCGGAAACTTCTTACATCCAGTATGCTGCTTCCATGCCTAGTGTCAACTAGAACATGGTCAATTTGGTTATGATGCCTGCCATCTGGTGATGTCCATGTCCTTTTGTGTATATTCTTATGGTTAAACCAGGTGCTAGCTATTGACAAACTTCTTGCGATAGCAAATTCGGCCATTCTGTTCCCGTTATCGTTTGAATCCTCGTGCAACGAGAACTTACCAGCGTAAGGATAATAATATGGTTCCTTACCTATTTTAGCATTAAAGTCCCCTAATACGACTTTCATGTCGTAAGAAGGGATTTGGTCATAGGTCACCCTAAGAGTTTCATAGAAGTCATCTTTTTCTTGTTCTGGTTTTTCTTCTGTAGGCGCGTGCACGGTGATGAATGTTATATTATGAAATCTGGAATTGATTCTTAAGGTTGCGATCCGATCGTTAAGCGGGTTGAAGTCTATTACGTTGTTGATTAGAGGTTTAAGTACACAGAAACCCACCCCAAAGTTTCTTCTGGAGTCATTATTACCACTGTAGAATATCGTAGCGTCTTTTCGTTCTAGGACTCCTCTACCAGTCCACCTTAGTTCTTGTAGTCCTGCGATGAGTATTCTATATCGTCTTAGCTCATCTATCATTTCTGCCATTGCTCCGGGTCTATATAATGTTCTTACATTCCATGTTGCAAACTTAATATCGTTTTTCCTAAAATCATCAGTCCTGGGACGTTGCTGAGGTCTTTGCCGTAAATCCTGACTGTTCCGAGGCTGATTTCTCGATTCCATAACAAGAGTTGTTTTCTGAGGAGAGGTTGTCAACCTTTCGCCCAACCCCCGACCTGGAGGGCCGGATCCGTGAATTATACCCCAACGGATATGAAAGCAGTTACAGTCCAATATCTGCCCGCCAATACCACATCAAAACTGCAGCCTCTGGATCAAGGCATCATTAAAAACTTCAAGTCATTATACCGAAAAGAAGTAGTCAAGAACATGTTGGATAATATGGAAAAAGAAAAGAGTTTTACTATAGACGTATTGCAAGCCATGAGAATGGCTGACAAAGCTTGGCGAAATGTAACTGCGATTACTATAAAAAACTGTTTTGTACACTGTGGTTTTCCATTGTCGCCAACAGAAGAAGCTGCAGTCGAAGATATTTCTATTCAGCCTCCTGCAGAATGGAGTACAGTGTTATCTGAAACAGGAATATGTTTTGAGGACTTCGTTACGTGCGATGATGGAGTTATCACTGCCGGAACATTATCTGATGACGAAATTGTCGATTCAGTTGCTGAAAACATCGAAACTAATGATTTAGATGACCTAGAAGACTCGAGTAATGCACCATGCGCTCCATGGGTTTCCATAAAAGAGGCAAGAACAGCATTAAATAGTTTACGAAATTTTATAGAGCAAACCAGCAACTCCGAAGAAAAAGAATTTTCTGCTCTTTATACCTTAGATAATGCTATAGACAGAGAACATTCGAACTATTTAAAGCAAAAAAAAAAATACATAACTGACTTTTTTTAATATATGTAGTGTATTTTGTATACACAAATATCTAATTTTAAGTACCTATGTTTTGAAATGTTGTTAATTTTTTATGGTACATATAGTTACGTCACTTGAAAATAAATACGTAAAGTTTATTACCCCTAGAATTTTTATTTATTTCACCTCTCTAACTGCAAATTAGTTAGAATGAATCTAAACCTCTACAAGTCGAATATTTCTTTACAAAATCCGCCTTAAGTCGAAACCCTTCATAAATCGAAAACTCTATAACTCGAATTTTTTGGCGCCTCCCTTGAAGTTCGACTTACAGAGGTTCTACTGTATATATATATATATATATATATATATATATATATATATATATATATATATATATATATATATATATATTTTTTTTTTTTTTTTATTTATTTTATTTATTAAATATTTAAATTTCTATAAGGGTTAATGGGTTAATTCCCTTCTCTCAGAATACTCTATACTATTCAATTTGATTTTATAGTAAATAATTTTAACTGCTATTAATGGATTTATTTTCATGGTAATCAGATCGGGCTCTTTCTCGAAAACAAAAGAAAATCTTCTATTATCTTCTATTTAGTGGAGGGGTATTTATGTTTTTATAGAATCTAGGGATACTGACATTGTTATAAATTAATTCAATCTAGGATTACAAATACTTATCGGTATAATATAGAATTTATCTGTGATATTTGTTGACGAGTCTCTAATGAAGAACTCTTTTAGAAGTATATTTGAATGGCCCTCCAGCTTATTCAGATTTTTAAGGGCGGTGAACCGACTATTCCAATCTCCTCCTATGATGATGTGTAAAAGTATCGTGATGATTTATGCGCCATCTGTTTGTCAAAAAGCACAATCAACGATTGTCGGTAACAACTCTGATTGATGTCCGAACTAATGAGCAAGTTTACACGGGTGCATCAAATAATTAATTTGATGCACACTTCATTAAGCCGTGTCGTTTACACGGTATGCGATTAGCTGTCACTTTTAGTTCCGTGATTAAATATTGAACCAAATTTTTTTAATGCGGGGATGCACCGATTTTGTGTCCATGATTGTGCAAATATTTATTTCTTTGCAGATATCTATAAATAATTTTGTTTCTAGATTTGTCAAATTAGAACCGCGCCTCGTCCGCGATTCCATTTGTAATTTCATTTCCATTTTTAATTTTAAAAACACTTTTAGTGAAAATATATGCTCTTCTTGAAATGTCAATTTAATGAACTCAACTGTTTACACGGCAGTGCATCAAATAAGTTCTGTGAACTAAATTAATGCAGCGGATTATTTTAATTGTCAGGGACACCGCTGCATCAAATTTAATTTAATTATTTGATGTACCCGTGTAAACTCGCTCAATGATTTATGTACTAAACTGAAATTGGAACACGCGATAAGTGAAGACAACTTCAAGCTTCTGGACGAAAAGAAAAGAACATACCACTAGGCTCGAGAAAAGGGACGAAGCTTCCAGAAGTTAGATAAAGGTGGAGCTTGGATATAAAAGCGGCTTGCAGGCGCTGAGTGAGTCAATTTTGATTTGAAAGGCGATAAAAGTGTTCTAAAGTGAGAACAGTAAAAAGTGGTGACTTAAAAGTGAATTATAAAGCGATAGATAGAATTTAATAGTGCGAGTTATTAAATTGAAAGTGATTATAGTGAACTGTAAGAATTGTGTTTGTAATTAAATTGTGTTTGGTTTGTAATAAATAAATTATTGTATGGATAATTAAAAAGTGTATTCCTTAATTAATCCTACGAATCCGTTAAGCCGGAAAAACGTAACAATTGTTGTCAGAAGTGGGATTAATTAAGAGACAAGTGAAATAAGTGAACTTGAACAATAACTGTGATTGGAATTTAAAATTTGTGCGTGAGAAATATGGACTTCTTAATAAAATGGATCGAAAGCTAGTGGATTTGCGCACTGTAGAGTTAAAAAGAGAATTAAGTAAACGCTCGTTGTCAACGGTGGGGGCTAAAAATTCCCTAACCGCCCTGCTTCGAGAAGCTATGGTGAACGAAGGTAAGGATCCGGAAACCTACATGTTTGAAGGCGAGGTAGAAGCAGAGCCAGAAGAATCGACAGTGAGTATGGCAGAACTTTTTAAGACATTGATGGTGATGAAAGAAGCGCAAGAACGGTCCTCAGCAGAGTTGAAAGAAGCGCAAGAGCGGTCATCAGCAGAGATGAAAGAAGCGCCAGAACGTTCATCAGCAGAGATGAAGGAAGCGACAACAGAGATCAAGTCGGAAGTGTTGGCGTTAAAAAATGAACAGAAATTGTTAGCAGTAGCTCATGAACGCTCGTTAGCAGAACTCAAAGAGTCTATGAAAGAGCAGAAGAACCAGCTGGAGCAGAAAATCGAATCATTCTCCCTTTCTGTCGACAACAAGCTAGATAACATGAAAGAAAATGTAAGGAATGATCTGGAAAATCTCGAATGCTCTATCAAGGCAAATGTAAGGAATGATCTGGTTAATCTCGAATCTTCCATCAAGGCAAATGTAAGGAATGATCTAGGAAAACTCGAAATTGAACTAGAAACCATCAGAGCCGATCTAGAAAGAGTAAAGATTCACCACCCAGCGACGGCATCTCATGAAGTCATCGGAGTTAGGAAACTACAGCCTCCAACTTTCGACGGGCAAAGCCCATGGCCTACTTATAAGCTTCAATTCGAAGCGGCAGCAGCAGGCAATTTCTGGGGTGAGGAGGAAAAAGCAACGGCCTTAACGTTGTCACTAAGGGGCACAGCAGCAGAAATATTGCAGCCAATACCAGCAGAACATCGCAATAGCTACGGGTTCTTAATTCAAGCACTGGAAATGCGTTACGGCGATCAGCACATGCAAGAGGTTTATCGACCAACTTAGAAATAGACTTCAAAAGCCAGGAGAAACGTTGCAACAGTACGGTCCACCTCAGGGGAATCAATGCGACTGAGAACATTTGCCATCGAATCAACCCCTCGGAAGTACGTCGCCGTCTACGATGCTGGAACTGTGGTGAGACGGGCCATCTCCAAAGGAGTTGTCGAAAGCGAAGGAGAGTGGAATCTCCAGGGAGTAGAAGTGGCTCAACATGCTGTGAAAAATGTGGACAACGGGAGAAGGAAGACCGGAGGGAGTTGGTGGGGAAAATTGATACCTCTGATGTCTTCTACATCACCCAACTGCAGCGTAGCAACAACAGCCTTGTAATCGAGGGTAAGGTGATATCAAGACACAAAAAATTATTTGGTCCAATTAATGACAAACAAACTATAGAAACCAATGTAAGAGCAGAAATAAGAACCGTGACCGACGAACCAATCTACGCCAAATCGTATCCTTATCCAGCTAATATGCGAGAAAAAGTTCAAAGGCAAATAAAGAAATTATTGGAAGATGGGATAATCAGGCCCTCAAAAAGTTCTTATAACTCTCTTATCTGGATCGTTGATAAGAAAATGGATGCATTCAGAGTTAAAAAATATCGGATGGTGATCGATTTTAAGAAACTCAACGCTGCAGCGCAGGCGCTGCAGGACATTTATCCAATCCCTGACATATCAGACATAATAGCCAGCTTAGGGAATTGCAAATATTTTACCACGTTGGATCTAACATCAGGATTCCACCAAATCAAGATGAAGGAAAGAGATATTCCCAAGACAGCAATTTTCCAACGTATGATCGACGATATCCTCAAGGAACACATAGGTAAAATATATTATGTGTAAATTGATGACATTATTATACATATTTGGAAAAACAGAGGAAGAACATCTCAAAAACATCGAATTAATATTCTCGAAATTAGAGGAAGCTAATGCCTAATCTCCAATGGCAAAACCAACCACGAACCAACCAACCAAAGTGCTGCTTCCTGTTCCCTCTCATTGTAAATTGAATTATCTATCTCGCTCGTGTTTTGGTCGACATGGGTTAACTTTGGTCGACATGGGTTAACTGTTAGTTAAACCATTTGAGTTGCCAGATGAAATTCAGCATCAATTTAGTACAAAAAATTTCAAAAATCAAGTCAAAAATGACGTTAAACTGTAATTACAAATAAATATGACATATAAAATCGTGAAAATGTCAATTAATTGGAACTGACATTTCACATAAATGACGTTAATTGTATTTGCAATATCCCGGCAAAAAATTTGTCAACAGAAAAGTCTAATCTAGTAATAATAATATAATAATAACAAAACAGACATTTCTGACAATTCACATCTACAGTGATAGAAATGTGTGTGAACACATTTTGTAAGCTAATTCAGCCAACTGGTACGTGGTTGGTTCGTGGTTGGTTTTCTCATTGGAGATTAGGCATAACTTGCGAGTAAATCTGGATAAAACTGAGTTCTTAAAGACAGAAACCGAGTTCCTGGGTTATTTGATAACCAATGAAGACATTAAGCCAGATAAGAAGAAGGTCGAAGCCATTCAAAAAATTAAACCTCCAACTAATCTGAAGGACTTAAAAAGCTTCTTAGGACTCACCTCTTACTATCGTCGATTTTGCCAAAATCGCGAAACCTTTAACCATTCTTACTAGAGGGGAAAATGGACAGATTAAAGCTAACCAATCAAAGAAAATTAAAATTGCGATGGGGGAAAAAGAAATAAAGGCATTCAAGGATTTAAAATAACTCTTGGCATTTCCTAAAATTCTGAACTTGCCGGACTTTACCAAACCCTTTATACTTACTTCGGACGCCTCTGACCGGAAAAGACCGTCCTATTACCTATATATAAAGAACCCTCAATGAAACCGAGGAAAACTATGCCACAAACGAGAAAGAAATGTTGGCCATAGTATGGGCACTCGATAACTTGAGGAACTATTTATATGGCGCTAAGAAGATCAAAATATTGACCGATCATCAACCATTACCCTTCAGCCTTAGCCACAGAAACACCAACGCGAAGTTAAAACGATGGAAAGCCAGGATCGAGGAGTATAATTACGAACTCGTCTACAAGCCAGGAAAAACAAACCAGGTCGCAGACGCACTATCTAGACTGGAAACAGAAGCTAATGTACTTACGTCTCCTTCTCAAACTTTTTTTTTATGTGAAAGACTAGAGTCTCAGGAAAGGCCCTTTATACTGTTGACAATCTATTTTCTTCGTATAGAGTGCAATGTCGAACAGCGGCTCTAGTCGGGGAGGAAGGAACCGCCACAACCTTCCCGCGATAGTTTCAGTCCACCTACTCCCAACCATTACTATCGCGACGCTGACATCGGGACATCCAGAAACAACTCGCTGGAGTGTTATGCCTCCTGAAACGAGTTGAGTCTCATCAACCAACCGATGACATGCGCTTTGGTGGAGCGGGGATGGGCTAAGGGAGGCTATGACACGAGGAATCAGTAATGTAAAGAGAGAAGAAGAAAGAAGGAAAGTTATGTAGGTGGGAAAGTGGAAATGGCGAAGGACCGGGGCTGGCCGGGATTCGAACCTGGGACCTCTGGAATAGCAGTCAGGCGCCCTACCCCTAGACTACCGAGGCCCCCAAACTATGCACAGCGCTGATGAAGACAGCTCCAACCTTATCCCACACTGCGAAGCCCCATTAGGATGACACGTATATGTATGAAGAACCTCACGCAGGTTATCATCGACACTACGTCGAACTCAAAGAAATAAATGGAATTAATTTAACTAAAGTCCTAAAAGAAAGGCTCAATCCAAATATACTCAATGGACTAAAAATACTCGAGCAGTACATTCAAATTCTTCAGGAAATATACAAGGATCATTTCGTATTACGCAAAGAGTATCTAAAGATATATAAAATCTGGAAGATAAATTTAGAATAATAGAGAGTGTACACAGAAGAGCCCATATGAATCCTAAGGAAAACAGGGAACAAATTCTGGAAAAATATTACTTCCCGCACATGGCAATGGAAATTAGAAAGTATGTAAAATCTTGTGATGTTTGCAACAGCAATAAGTATGACAGACATCCCAATAAGCCGGAATTACAAGAAACCCCCATTCCTACCCTTCTGAGGTCCTGCACATGGACATCATTGAATTTCAAGGTGAAAAGTTCGCTAAATTCTTCCGAATCAAAGACAAGACAGTGTTACACTTAAGAGACAAAGTTACAAAAATATTACACTATTACACAGTACCCAAGATATTGGTAATAGACAATGAAAGGAGTTTTATAAGTCCCATCATATCAAATTATATTAAAACTCTTGGAATTCAGCTATACCAGACACCTTGCCAAAAGAGCGAAATAAATGGAACAATAGAAAGAGTGCACTCCACGATAATATAATTGAAATTATAAGGTGCTTGCAAAGAGAATATCCAGATTCAACACTAAAGGAGATCGTAAATATAGCAGTAGACCGTTATAACAAACACAATCCATTCGGTTACGAATAGGAAACCTAGTGATATATTTCTCAGCGAATCAATTATCAAAACCTATTGGAACTCAGGGTCAAGATTAACGAGGATTCAACAGAACAAATCCAGAAAAATCAGAGAAAGAAACTCACCAGAGCAAATTCCAAAAGGGAGAAACCTAAAGAATATAATCCGGGGCAAACAATATTCACCGCAATAAAACAAATACAAGGGAAGCATAAACCAATCTACCAGAAGGAGGTCGTGGCTAAAGATAATAGAGTCACACTAACTATGGTCAGTGGGCGGCGAGTACACAAATCGCACATAAAAAACAATCGCCTATAAACGAGTTACTTGTCAGATATAGAATAGGAAACCGCACCAACAAATAGGAAATAAGTATACAACATTTAACTTTTAGCCAATAAAACTATTATATACTAAAACATATAGGGAAGCATCAGCCAATAAGAAATAAAAATATATTATATATGTGGAGTAGGCGTAGGAACTGGCACGTGCGAAGTAGTACACGAAGACAAGGCAGTCTGAACAAGGAAGTCAAGGGACGTAGACTAATATTTCGAACGCGAGCCTTTTAATGTTAATATTTATTGTTTAATAAACTTCCTTTCGTTCAAGAGTTATTCGATTTATATTTATTCGAACGAGTAACTGATTTCCAGTTCCCAAAAGAACGTATTCCTACAGAAATTGGGGGCTCGTCCGGGATTGGGAAAGATTAGAAATCAGAAAATAAATGACGGAATAAAATCGAAGCAGGCTGACGTTTGAAAAAAAAAGAAGAAAAAACAATTAAAAAACGAAGAAATTGTCTATTGCACCACGTGCGGCGACAAGAACGACAACGCGAGGTTTGATAAACGGTGTTACGGTGGAAACCATACAGCTCAGAGGATAAAATCGAAGAATCCTAGTTCGAGAATGTCAACCAACGGAGATATGAACGACGCAGATGAACAGGGAGCGCAGGGTGTGGATATAGACGAATTTACCATGGCGGAAATTCAGGAAATGTTGGTTGGTTACCAATTGCCAGTAACGGGAAGCAAAGCCTCACAACGGGAGCGACTGCGGGCGTACGTACATATGGGAGCACATGCGAGTGGGAACGATGGTGATGCTGATGTGAACGAAGACACAAGAATTGCTAATATGAAGATCGCAGAACTAAGAAAGGAGCTTAAATTGTTGAATTTGAAGACGGCAGGCAACAAGGCAGACCTATGGAAAGACTGAAGATTGCTTTGCATAGACAAAATCAAGGACGTTCAGCGATTATTAACAAGGACGACGGTGATGTGGGCGGCGATGACAAAGACGACGGAGATGGCGATGAGGAAGACGACAGTGATGAAGACGACGGTGACAACACCAATGTATTGTCAAATGGCAGTAAGACCATTCACTTGATGCGCGAGACTTTCCCTTTGAAGCAAAGAGAATATCAGCAGCCAACACTATCATTCAGAGACGTCGAAGAATCTTTGGAAATATTTAGCGGTGAAGGCAATCAGAACGTGACAAGGTGGGTTAGCAATTTCGAGGAGACAACGAAATTATGCAGGTGGAGGGATGTGCAAAAAATAATATACGCAAAAAGGTTTCTCAGAGGCTCTGTAATGCTGTTTATCGGATTTAAATGTCCCGACACAAAGTCTTGGACCAATATTAAGAACGCACTCAAGTCTGAATTCTCAGATACTCTCAACAGTAAGGATGTTCACAAAAAACTGAGTAGGATCAGGAAGGAAAATAACGAAACATACCAGGTGTTAAATGCAAACTGAAGAGTTAAGGAATAGAAATAAAACGCGTCAGTTAACAATCAAGTTTTCTTTATTTATGAAAAAATTTAAATATATAAAACAACTTTAATATAATTTTATATACTTATGCTACTAGATTTTGAAATATAAGCATACAGCGCCACTATAACCTAATTGGCATATGTGTGACACAATCACTTAATATATTTGTCCAAGTCCTTTTTAACGTTTGAAGTTCTTGCAAATCTTTGAGCATATATAACTTCAATTACTATTTAGCATATAGAAGTTTGATCACTCAATTCGTTTGCTGCTACCAAGCGACTGGTGATGAGTGCTGTTGGTGCTCGGATTTTATAGCCAGGAAAGCAACGGTCCTTATTCAAACACCAATATCCCTACTATTTTTATCCAAAATGGCCACATATATTTTTATCAATGTATTTTTGAAAATATATGTATATCTCGTTCTTTTTATCCTTTTTGTTTTCTTTCTCCTTCACTCTTACTACCTTTTATGAAAAAATTTGGAAATTCTAGCTTTTAACTTACAACTCTCCGATGACCTTGATTTTTAAATATGTTATTTTTGGGGTCATTCTGAGTACGCTGATATATATATGTAGGGCGCGCTCTCGCCTCCTTCATATTGTTTTTGGGGTTCAAAGGTTATCACCAAACCCCAAAAATAACATATTTCAAAATCAAGGTCATCGGAGAGTTGTAGGCCCGAGCCTCACGAAATTCGTAGATGCGGGGAGGAGATGCGCCCCTCCGAGCACTCCCCGCATCTAGGAATTTCATAAGGCCCGGGGCTCAGCGCGCAACGTATAGACAGGGTCAAACTAGTTTCAACCGCATCGACACAATTCCCATACAA